>OY720347.1:79218668-79818668 GCA_963082975.1 Labia minor | reverse complement strand
ATTTTTTTAATATTTTTATGATGTAAAATGAACGAATTTATTATTTTTTTTAAAACATTTCATTTTTTAATTTTACCGAAAAAATTATGAAAGGTCATCGTAGGATAACCCTAGATTTTCGGCATAAAAATATAATTATTCATCAGAAATATCAATAATATATTTTTTTAATATTTTTATGATGTAAAATGAACGAATTTATTATTTATTTGTAAAAATTTCATTTTTTAATTTTCCCGTAAAAATTATTAATGGTCATCGTAGGATGACCCTAGGTTTTCGGCATAAAAATATAATTATTCATCAGAAATATAAATAATATAATTTTTTAATATTTTTATGATGTAAAATGAACGAATTTATTATTTATTTTTAAAAATTTCATTTTTTAATTTTCCCGTAAAAATTATGATAGGTCATCGTAGGATGACCCTAGGGGTTCGGCATAAAAAATTAATTATTCATCAGAAATATCAATAATAAATTTTTTTAATATTTTTATGATGTAAAATTAACGAATTTATTATTTATTTTTAAAAATTTCATTTTTTAATTTTACCGTAAAAATTATGAAAGGTCTTCGTAGGATGACCCTAGGTTTTCGGCATAAAAAATTAATTATTCATCAGAAATATCAATAATAAATTTTTTTAATATTTTTATGATGTAAAATGAACGAATTTATTATTTTTTTTAAAACATTTCATTTTTTAATTTTACCGAAAAAATTATGAAAGGTCATCGTGGGATGACCCTAGGTTTTCGGCATAAAAATATAATTATTCATCAGAAATATAAATAATATATTTTTTTAATATTTTTATGATGTAAAATGAACGAATTTATTATTTTTTTTTTTAAAATTTCATTTTTTAATTTTCCCGTAAAAATTATGAAAGGTCATCGTAGGATGACCCTAGGTTATAATATATTATATTATATATATAATATATTTTTTTAATATTTTTATGATGTAAAATGAACGAATTTATTATTTTTTTTAAAACATTTCATTTTTTAATTTTACCGAAAAAATTATGAAAGGTCATCGTAGGATGACCCTAGGTTTTCGGCATAAAAATATAATTATTCATCAGAAATATCAATAATATATTTTTTTAATATTTTTATGATGTAAAATGAACGAATTTATTATTTATTTGTAAAAATTTCATTTTTTAATTTTCCCGTAAAAATTATGAAAGGTCATCGTAGGATGACCCTAGGTTTTCGGCATAAAAATATAATTATTCATCAGAAATATCAATAATATAATTTTTTAATATTTTTATGATGTAAAATGAACGAATTTATTATTTATTTTTAAAAATTTCATTTTTTAATTTTCCCGTAAAAATTATGAAAGGTCTTCGTAGGATGACCCTAGGTTTTCGGCATAAAAAATTAATTATTCATCAGAAATATCAATAATAAATTTTTTTAATATTTTTATGATGTAAAATGAACGAATTTATTATTTTTTTTAAAACATTTCATTTTTTAATTTTACCGAAAAAATTATGAAAGGTCATCGTGGGATGACCCTAGGTTTTCGGCATAAAAATATAATTATTCATCAGAAATATAAATAATATATTTTTTTAATATTTTTATGATGTAAAATGGACGAATTTATTATTTATTTGTAAAAATTTCATTTTTTAATTTTCCCGTAAAAATTATTAATGGTCATCGTAGGATGACCCTAGGTTTTCGGCATAAAAATATAATTATTCATCAGAAATATAAATAATATAATTTTTTAATATTTTTATGATGTAAAATGAACGAATTTATTATTTATTTTTAAAAATTTCATTTTTTAATTTTCCCGTAAAAATTATGAAAGGTCATCGTAGGATGACCCTAGGTTTTCGGCATAAAAAATTAATTATTCATCAGAAATATCAATAATAAATTTTTTTAATATTTTTATGATGTAAAATGAACGAATTTATTATTTATTTTTAAAAATTTCATTTTTTAATTTTCCCGTAAAAATTATGAAAGGTCATCGTAGGATGACCCTAGGTTTTCGGCATAAAAAATTAATTATTCATCAGAAATATCAATAATAAATTTTTTTAATATTTTTATGATGTAAAATGAACGAATTTATTATTTTTTTTAAAACATTTCATTTTTTAATTTTACCGAAAAAATTATGAAAGGTCATCGTGGGATGACCCTAGGTTTTCGGCATAAAAATATAATTATTCATCAGAAATATAAATAATATATTTTTTTAATATTTTTATGATGTAAAATGGACGAATTTATTATTTATTTGTAAAAATTTCATTTTTTAATTTTCCCGTAAAAATTATTAATGGTCATCGTAGGATGACCCTAGGTTTTCGGCATAAAAATATAATTATTCATCAGAAATATAAATAATATAATTTTTTAATATTTTTATGATGTAAAATGAACGAATTTATTATTTATTTTTAAAAATTTCATTTTTTAATTTTCCCGTAAAAATTATGAAAGGTCATCGTAGGATGACCCTAGGTTTTCGGCATAAAAAATTAATTATTCATCAGAAATATCAATAATAAATTTTTTTAATATTTTTATGATGTAAAATGAACGAATTTATTATTTATTTTTAAAAATTTCATTTTTTAATTTTCCCGTAAAAATTATGAAAGGTCATCGTAGGATGACCCTAGGTTTTCGGCATAAAAAATTAATTATTCATCAGAAATATCAATAATAAATTTTTTTAATATTTTTATGATGTAAAATGAACGAATTTATTATTTTTTTTAAAACATTTCATTTTTTAATTTTACCGAAAAAATTATGAAAGGTCATCGTGGGATGACCCTAGGTTTTCGGCATAAAAATATAATTATTCATCAGAAATATAAATAATATATTTTTTTAATATTTTTATGATGTAAAATGGACGAATTTATTATTTATTTGTAAAAATTTCATTTTTTAATTTTCCCGTAAAAATTATTAATGGTCATCGTAGGATGACCCTAGGTTTTCGGCATAAAAATATAATTATTCATCAGAAATATAAATAATATAATTTTTTAATATTTTTATGATGTAAAATGAACGAATTTATTATTTATTTTTAAAAATTTCATTTTTTAATTTTCCCGTAAAAATTATGAAAGGTCATCGTAGGATGACCCTAGGTTTTCGGCATAAAAAATTAATTATTCATCAGAAATATCAATAATAAATTTTTTTAATATTTTTATGATGTAAAATGAACGAATTTATTATTTATTTGTAAAAATTTCATTTTTTAATTTTCCCGTAAAAATTATGAAAGGTCATCGTAGGATGACCCTAGGTTTTCGGCATAAAAATATAATTATTCATCAGAAATATCAATAATATAATTTTTTAATATTTTTATGATGTAAAATGAACGAATTTATTAGTTATTTTTAAAAATTTCATTTTTTAATTTTCCCGTAAAAATTATGAAAGGTCATCGTAGGATGACCTTAGGTTATAGTATATTATATTATATATATAATATATTTTTTTAATATTTTTATGATGTAAAATGAACGAATTTATTATTTTTTTTAAAACATTTCATTTTTTAATTTTACCGAAAAAATTATGAAAGGTCATCGTAGGATAACCCTAGATTTTCGGCATAAAAATATAATTATTCATCAGAAATATCAATAATATATTTTTTTAATATTTTTATGATGTAAAATGAACGAATTTATTATTTATTTGTAAAAATTTCATTTTTTAATTTTCCCGTAAAAATTATTAATGGTCATCGTAGGATGACCCTAGGTTTTCGGCATAAAAATATAATTATTCATCAGAAATATAAATAATATAATTTTTTAATATTTTTATGATGTAAAATGAACGAATTTATTATTTATTTTTAAAAATTTCATTTTTTAATTTTCCCGTAAAAATTATGATAGGTCATCGTAGGATGACCCTAGGGGTTCGGCATAAAAAATTAATTATTCATCAGAAATATCAATAATAAATTTTTTTAATATTTTTATGATGTAAAATTAACGAATTTATTATTTATTTTTAAAAATTTCATTTTTTAATTTTACCGTAAAAATTATGAAAGGTCTTCGTAGGATGACCCTAGGTTTTCGGCATAAAAAATTAATTATTCATCAGAAATATCAATAATAAATTTTTTTAATATTTTTATGATGTAAAATGAACGAATTTATTATTTTTTTTAAAACATTTCATTTTTTAATTTTACCGAAAAAATTATGAAAGGTCATCGTGGGATGACCCTAGGTTTTCGGCATAAAAATATAATTATTCATCAGAAATATAAATAATATATTTTTTTAATATTTTTATGATGTAAAATGGACGAATTTATTATTTATTTGTAAAAATTTCATTTTTTAATTTTCCCGTAAAAATTATTAATGGTCATCGTAGGATGACCCTAGGTTTTCGGCATAAAAATATAATTATTCATCAGAAATATAAATAATATAATTTTTTAATATTTTTATGATGTAAAATGAACGAATTTATTATTTATTTTTAAAAATTTCATTTTTTAATTTTCCCGTAAAAATTATGAAAGGTCATCGTAGGATGACCCTAGGTTTTCGGCATAAAAAATTAATTATTCATCAGAAATATCAATAATAAATTTTTTTAATATTTTTATGATGTAAAATGAACGAATTTATTATTTATTTTTAAAAATTTCATTTTTTAATTTTCCCGTAAAAATTATGAAAGGTCATCGTAGGATGACCCTAGGTTTTCGGCATAAAAAATTAATTATTCATCAGAAATATCAATAATAAATTTTTTTAATATTTTTATGATGTAAAATGAACGAATTTATTATTTATTTTTAAAAATTTCATTTTTTAATTTTCCCGTAAAAATTATGAAAGGTCATCGTAGGATGACCCTAGGTTATAATATATTATATTATATATATAATATATTTTTTTAATATTTTTATGATGTAAAATGAACGAATTTATTATTTTTTTTAAAACATTTCATTTTTTAATTTTACCGAAAAAATTATGAAAGGTCATCGTAGGATGACCCTAGGTTATAATATATTATATTATATATATAATATATTTTTTTAATATTTTTATGATGTAAAATGAACGAATTTATTATTTTTTTTAAAACATTTCATTTTTTAATTTTACCGAAAAAATTATGAAAGGTCATCGTGGGATGACCCTAGGTTTTCGGCATAAAAATATAATTATTCATCAGAAATATAAATAATATATTTTTTTAATATTTTTATGATGTAAAATGGACGAATTTATTATTTATTTGTAAAAATTTCATTTTTTAATTTTCCCGTAAAAATTATTAATGGTCATCGTAGGATGACCCTAGGTTTTCGGCATAAAAATATAATTATTCATCAGAAATATAAATAATATAATTTTTTAATATTTTTATGATGTAAAATGAACGAATTTATTATTTATTTTTAAAAATTTCATTTTTTAATTTTCCCGTAAAAATTATGAAAGGTCATCGTAGGATGACCCTAGGTTTTCGGCATAAAAAATTAATTATTCATCAGAAATATCAATAATAAATTTTTTTAATATTTTTATGATGTAAAATGAACGAATTTATTATTTATTTTTAAAAATTTCATTTTTTAATTTTCCCGTAAAAATTATGAAAGGTCATCGTAGGATGACCCTAGGTTTTCGGCATAAAAAATTAATTATTCATCAGAAATATCAATAATAAATTTTTTTAATATTTTTATGATGTAAAATGAACGAATTTATTATTTATTTTTAAAAATTTCATTTTTTAATTTTCCCGTAAAAATTATGAAAGGTCATCGTAGGATGACCCTAGGTTATAATATATTATATTATATATATAATATATTTTTTTAATATTTTTATGATGTAAAATGAACGAATTTATTATTTTTTTTAAAACATTTCTTTTTTTAATTTTACCGAAAAAATTATGAAAGGTCATCGTGGGATGACCCTAGGTTTTCGGCATAAAAATATAATTATTCATCAGAAATATAAATAATATATTTTTTTAATATTTTTATGATGTAAAATGGACGAATTTATTATTTATTTTTAAAAATTTCATTTTTTAATTTTCCCGTAAAAATTATGAAAGGTCATCGTAGGATGACCCTAGGTTTTCGGCATAAAAAATTAAACATTCATCATAAATATCAATAATAAATTTTTTTAATATTTTTAAGATGTAAAATGAACGAATTTATTATTTATTTTTAAAAATTTCATTTTTTAATTTTCCCGTAAAAATTATGAAAGGTCATCGTAGGATGACCCTAGGTTATAGTATATTATATTATATATATAATATATTTTTTTAATATTTTTATGATGTAAAATGAACGAATTTATTATTTTTTTTAAAACATTTCATTTTTTAATTTTACCGAAAAAATTATGAAAGGTCATCGTAGGATAACCCTAGATTTTCGGCATAAAAATATAATTATTCATCAGAAATATCAATAATATATTTTTTTAATATTTTTATGATGTAAAATGAACGAATTTATTATTTATTTGTAAAAATTTCATTTTTTAATTTTCCCGTAAAAATTATTAATGGTCATCGTAGGATGACCCTAGGTTTTCGGCATAAAAATATAATTATTCATCAGAAATATCAATAATATATTTTTTTAATATTTTTATGATGTAAAATGAACGAATTTATTATTTATTTGTAAAAATTTCATTTTTTAATTTTCCCGTAAAAATTATTAATGGTCATCGTAGGATGACCCTAGGTTTTCGGCATAAAAATATAATTATTCATCAGAAATATAAATAATATAATTTTTTAATATTTTTATGATGTAAAATGAACGAATTTATTATTTATTTTTAAAAATTTCATTTTTTAATTTTCCCGTAAAAATTATGATAGGTCATCGTAGGATGACCCTAGGGGTTCGGCATAAAAAATTAATTATTCATCAGAAATATCAATAATAAATTTTTTTAATATTTTTATGATGTAAAATTAACGAATTTATTATTTATTTTTAAAAATTTCATTTTTTAATTTTACCGTAAAAATTATGAAAGGTCTTCGTAGGATGACCCTAGGTTTTCGGCATAAAAAATTAATTATTCATCAGAAATATCAATAATAAATTTTTTTAATATTTTTATGATGTAAAATGAACGAATTTATTATTTTTTTTAAAACATTTCATTTTTTAATTTTACCGAAAAAATTATGAAAGGTCATCGTGGGATGACCCTAGGTTTTCGGCATAAAAATATAATTATTCATCAGAAATATAAATAATATATTTTTTTAATATTTTTATGATGTAAAATGGACGAATTTATTATTTATTTGTAAAAATTTCATTTTTTAATTTTCCCGTAAAAATTATTAATGGTCATCGTAGGATGACCCTAGGTTTTCGGCATAAAAATATAATTATTCATCAGAAATATAAATAATATAATTTTTTAATATTTTTATGATGTAAAATGAACGAATTTATTATTTATTTTTAAAAATTTCATTTTTTAATTTTCCCGTAAAAATTATGAAAGGTCATCGTAGGATGACCCTAGGTTTTCGGCATAAAAAATTAATTATTCATCAGAAATATCAATAATAAATTTTTTTAATATTTTTATGATGTAAAATGAACGAATTTATTATTTATTTTTAAAAATTTCATTTTTTAATTTTCCCGTAAAAATTATGAAAGGTCATCGTAGGATGACCCTAGGTTTTCGGCATAAAAAATTAATTATTCATCAGAAATATCAATAATAAATTTTTTTAATATTTTTATGATGTAAAATGAACGAATTTATTATTTATTTTTAAAAATTTCATTTTTTAATTTTCCCGTAAAAATTATGAAAGGTCATCGTAGGATGACCCTAGGTTATAATATATTATATTATATATATAATATATTTTTTTAATATTTTTATGATGTAAAATGAACGAATTTATTATTTTTTTTAAAACATTTCTTTTTTTAATTTTACCGAAAAAATTATGAAAGGTCATCGTGGGATGACCCTAGGTTTTCGGCATAAAAATATAATTATTCATCAGAAATATAAATAATATATTTTTTTAATATTTTTATGATGTAAAATGGACGAATTTATTATTTATTTTTAAAAATTTCATTTTTTAATTTTCCCGTAAAAATTATGAAAGGTCATCGTAGGATGACCCTAGGTTTTCGGCATAAAAAATTAAACATTCATCATAAATATCAATAATAAATTTTTTTAATATTTTTAAGATGTAAAATGAACGAATTTATTATTTATTTTTAAAAATTTCATTTTTTAATTTTCCCGTAAAAATTATGAAAGGTCATCGTAGGATGACCCTAGGTTATAGTATATTATATTATATATATAATATATTTTTTTAATATTTTTATGATGTAAAATGAACGAATTTATTATTTTTTTTAAAACATTTCATTTTTTAATTTTACCGAAAAAATTATGAAAGGTCATCGTAGGATAACCCTAGATTTTCGGCATAAAAATATAATTATTCATCAGAAATATCAATAATATATTTTTTTAATATTTTTATGATGTAAAATGAACGAATTTATTATTTATTTGTAAAAATTTCATTTTTTAATTTTCCCGTAAAAATTATTAATGGTCATCGTAGGATGACCCTAGGTTTTCGGCATAAAAATATAATTATTCATCAGAAATATAAATAATATAATTTTTTAATATTTTTATGATGTAAAATGAACGAATTTATTATTTATTTTTAAAAATTTCATTTTTTAATTTTCCCGTAAAAATTATGATAGGTCATCGTAGGATGACCCTAGGGGTTCGGCATAAAAAATTAATTATTCATCAGAAATATCAATAATAAATTTTTTTAATATTTTTATGATGTAAAATTAACGAATTTATTATTTATTTTTAAAAATTTCATTTTTTAATTTTACCGTAAAAATTATGAAAGGTCTTCGTAGGATGACCCTAGGTTTTCGGCATAAAAAATTAATTATTCATCAGAAATATGAATAATAAATTTTTTTAATATTTTTATGATGTAAAATGAACGAATTTATTATTTTTTTTAAAACATTTCATTTTTTAATTTTACCGAAAAAATTATGAAAGGTCATCGTGGGATGACCCTAGGTTTTCGGCATAAAAATATAATTATTCATCAGAAATATAAATAATATATTTTTTTAATATTTTTATGATGTAAAATGGACGAATTTATTATTTATTTGTAAAAATTTCATTTTTTAATTTTCCCGTAAAAATTATTAATGGTCATCGTAGGATGACCCTAGGTTTTCGGCATAAAAATATAATTATTCATCAGAAATATAAATAATATAATTTTTTAATATTTTTATGATGTAAAATGAACGAATTTATTATTTATTTTTAAAAATTTCATTTTTTAATTTTCCCGTAAAAATTATGAAAGGTCATCGTAGGATGACCCTAGGTTTTCGGCATAAAAAATTAATTATTCATCAGAAATATCAATAATAAATTTTTTTAATATTTTTATGATGTAAAATGAACGAATTTATTATTTATTTTTAAAAATTTCATTTTTTAATTTTCCCGTAAAAATTATGAAAGGTCATCGTAGGATGACCCTAGGTTATAATATATTATATTATATATATAATATATTTTTTTAATATTTTTATGATGTAAAATGAACGAATTTATTATTTTTTTTAAAACATTTCATTTTTTAATTTTACCGAAAAAATTATGAAAGGTCATCGTAGGATGACCCTAGGTTATAATATATTATATTATATATATAATATATTTTTTTAATATTTTTATGATGTAAAATGAACGAATTTATTATTTTTTTTAAAACATTTCATTTTTTAATTTTACCGAAAAAATTATGAAAGGTCATCGTGGGATGACCCTAGGTTTTCGGCATAAAAATATAATTATTCATCAGAAATATAAATAATATATTTTTTTAATATTTTTATGATGTAAAATGGACGAATTTATTATTTATTTGTAAAAATTTCATTTTTTAATTTTCCCGTAAAAATTATTAATGGTCATCGTAGGATGACCCTAGGTTTTCGGCATAAAAATATAATTATTCATCAGAAATATAAATAATAAATTTTTTTAATATTTTTATGATGTAAAATGAACGAATTTATTATTTTTTTTAAAACATTTCATTTTTTAATTTTCCCGTAAAAATTATGAAAGGTCATCGTAGGATGACCCTAGGTTATAATAAATTATATTATATATATAATATATTTTTTTAATATTTTTATGATGTGAAATGAACGAATTTATTATTTTTTTTAAAAATTTCATTTTTTAATTTTACCATAAAAATTATGAAAGGTCATCGTAGGATGACCCTAGGTTTTCAGGTTAAAAATTAATTTTTATTTAGAAATATGAATAATATATTTTTTTAATATTTTTATGATGTAAAATTAACGAATTTATTATTTATTTTTAAAAATTTCATTTTTTAATTTTACCGAAAAAATTATGAAAGGTCATCGAAGGATGACCCTAGGTTTTCGGCATAAAAAAAAAATTTTTATTTAGAAATATGAATAATATATTTTTTTAATATTTTTATGATGTAAAATGAACGAATTTATTATTTTTTTTAAAAATTTCATTTTTTAATTTTCCCGTAAAAATTATGAAAGGTCGTAGGATGACCCTAGGTTTTCGGCATAAAAAATTAATTATTCATCAGAAATATCAATAATAAATTTTTTTAATATTTTTATGATGTAAAATGAACGAATTTATTATTTATTTTTAAAAATTTCATTTTTTAAATTTCCCGTAAAAATTATGAAAGATCATCGTAGGATGACCCTAGGTTTTCGGCATAAAAAATTAATTATTCATCATAAATATCAATAATAAATTTTTTTAATATTTTTATGATGTAAAATGAACGAATTTATTATTTTTTTTTTTAAAATTTCATTTTTTAATTTTCCCGTAAAAATTATGAAAGGTCATCGTAGGATGACCCTAGGTTATAATATATTATATTATATATATAATATATTTTTTTAATATTTTTATGATGTAAAATGAACGAATTTATTATTTTTTTTAAAACATTTCATTTTTTAATTTTACCGAAAAAATTATGAAAGGTCATCGTAGGATGACCCTAGGTTTTCGGCATAAAAATATAATTATTCATCAGAAATATCAATAATATATTTTTTTAATATTTTTATGATGTAAAATGAACGAATTTATTATTTATTTGTAAAAATTTCATTTTTTAATTTTCCCGTAAAAATTATGAAAGGTCATCGTAGGATGACCCTAGGTTTTCGGCATAAAAAATTAATTATTCATCAGAAATATCAATAATATAATTTTTTAATATTTTTATGATGTAAAATGAACGAATTTATTATTTATTTTTAAAAATTTCATTTTTTAATTTTCCCGTAAAAATTATGAAAGGTCATCGTAGGATGACCCTAGGTTATAGTATATTATATTATATATATAATATATTTTTTTAATATTTTTATGATGTAAAATGAACGAATTTATTATTTTTTTTAAAACATTTCATTTTTTAATTTTACCGAAAAAATTATGAAAGGTCATCGTAGGATAACCCTAGATTTTCGGCATAAAAATATAATTATTCATCAGAAATATCAATAATATATTTTTTTAATATTTTTATGATGTAAAATGAACGAATTTATTATTTATTTGTAAAAATTTCATTTTTTAATTTTCCCGTAAAAATTATTAATGGTCATCGTAGGATGACCCTAGGTTTTCGGCATAAAAATATAATTATTCATCAGAAATATAAATAATATAATTTTTTAATATTTTTATGATGTACAATGAACGAATTTATTATTTATTTTTAAAAATTTCATTTTTTAATTTTCCCGTAAAAATTATGATAGGTCATCGTAGGATGACCCTAGGGGTTCGGCATAAAAAATTAATTATTCATCAGAAATATCAATAATAAATTTTTTTAATATTTTTATGATGTAAAATTAACGAATTTATTATTTATTTTTAAAAATTTCATTTTTTAATTTTACCGTAAAAATTATGAAAGGTCTTCGTAGGATGACCCTAGGTTTTCGGCATAAAAAATTAATTATTCATCAGAAATATCAATAATAAATTTTTTTAATATTTTTATGATGTAAAATGAACGAATTTATTATTTTTTTTAAAACATTTCATTTTTTAATTTTACCGAAAAAATTATGAAAGGTCATCGTGGGATGACCCTAGGTTTTCGGCATAAAAATATAATTATTCATCAGAAATATAAATAATATATTTTTTTAATATTTTTATGATGTAAAATGGACGAATTTATTATTTATTTGTAAAAATTTCATTTTTTAATTTTCCCGTAAAAATTATTAATGGTCATCGTAGGATGACCCTAGGTTTTCGGCATAAAAATATAATTATTCATCAGAAATATAAATAATATAATTTTTTAATATTTTTATGATGTAAAATGAACGAATTTATTATTTATTTTTAAAAATTTCATTTTTTAATTTTCCCGTAAAAATTATGAAAGGTCATCGTAGGATGACCCTAGGTTTTCGGCATAAAAAATTAATTATTCATCAGAAATATCAATAATAAATTTTTTTAATATTTTTATGATGTAAAATGAACGAATTTATTATTTATTTTTAAAAATTTCATTTTTTAATTTTCCCGTAAAAATTATGAAAGGTCATCGTAGGATGACCCTAGGTTTTCGGCATAAAAAATTAATTATTCATCAGAAATATCAATAATAAATTTTTTTAATATTTTTATGATGTAAAATGAACGAATTTATTATTTATTTTTAAAAATTTCATTTTTTAATTTTCCCGTAAAAATTATGAAAGGTCATCGTAGGATGACCCTAGGTTATAATATATTATATTATATATATAATATATTTTTTTAATATTTTTATGATGTAAAATGAACGAATTTATTATTTTTTTTAAAACATTTCATTTTTTAATTTTACCGAAAAAATTATGAAAGGTCATCGTAGGATGACCCTAGGTTATAATATATTATATTATATATATAATATATTTTTTTAATATTTTTATGATGTAAAATGAACGAATTTATTATTTTTTTTAAAACATTTCATTTTTTAATTTTACCGAAAAAATTATGAAAGGTCATCGTGGGATGACCCTAGGTTTTCGGCATAAAAATATAATTATTCATCAGAAATATAAATAATATATTTTTTTAATATTTTTATGATGTAAAATGGACGAATTTATTATTTATTTGTAAAAATTTCATTTTTTAATTTTCCCGTAAAAATTATTAATGGTCATCGTAGGATGACCCTAGGTTTTCGGCATAAAAATATAATTATTCATCAGAAATATAAATAATATAATTTTTTAATATTTTTATGATGTAAAATGAACGAATTTATTATTTATTTTTAAAAATATCATTTTTTAATTTTCCCGTAAAAATTATGAAAGGTCATCGTAGGATGACCCTAGGTTTTCGGCATAAAAAATTAATTATTCATCAGAAATATCAATAATAAATTTTTTTAATATTTTTATGATATAAAATGAACGAATTTATTATTTATTTTTAAAAATTTCATTTTTTAATTTTCCCGTAAAAATTATGAAAGGTCATCGTAGGATGACCCTAGGTTTTCGGCATAAAAAATTAATTATTCATCAGAAATATCAATAATAAATTTTTTTAATATTTTTATGATGTAAAATGAACGAATTTATTATTTATTTTTAAAAATTTCATTTTTTAATTTTCCCGTAAAAATTATGAAAGGTCATCGTAGGATGACCCTAGGTTATAATATATTATATTATATATATAATATATTTTTTTAATATTTTTATGATGTAAAATGAACGAATTTATTATTTTTTTTAAAACATTTCATTTTTTAATTTTACCGAAAAAATTATGAAAGGTCATCGTGGGATGACCCTAGGTTTTCGGCATAAAAATATAATTATTCATCAGAAATATAAATAATATATTTTTTTAATATTTTTATGATGTAAAATGGACGAATTTATTATTTATTTTTAAAAATTTCATTTTTTAATTTTCCCGTAAAAATTATGAAAGGTCATCGTAGGATGACCCTAGGTTTTCGGCATAAAAAATTAATTATTCATCATAAATATCAATAATAAATTTTTTTAATATTTTTATGATGTAAAATGAACGAATTTATTATTTATTTTTAAAAATTTCATTTTTTAATTTTCCCGTAAAAATTATGAAAGGTCATCGTAGGATGACCCTAGGTTATAGTATATTATATTATATATATAATATATTTTTTTAATATTTTTATGATGTAAAATGAACGAATTTATTATTTTTTTTAAAACATTTCATTTTTTAATTTTACCGAAAAAATTATGAAAGGTCATCGTAGGATAACCCTAGATTTTCGGCATAAAAATATAATTATTCATCAGAAATATCAATAATATATTTTTTTAATATTTTTATGATGTAAAATGAACGAATTTATTATTTATTTGTAAAAATTTCATTTTTTAATTTTCCCGTAAAAATTATTAATGGTCATCGTAGGATGACCCTAGGTTTTCGGCATAAAAATATAATTATTCATCAGAAATATAAATAATATAATTTTTTAATATTTTTATGATGTAAAATGAACGAATTTATTATTTATTTTTAAAAATTTCATTTTTTAATTTTCCCGTAAAAATTATGATAGGTCATCGTAGGATGACCCTAGGGGTTCGGCATAAAAAATTAATTATTCATCAGAAATATCAATAATAAATTTTTTTAATATTTTTATGATGTAAAATTAACGAATTTATTATTTATTTTTAAAACATTTCATTTTTTAATTTTACCGAAAAAATTATGAAAGGTCATCGTGGGATGACCCTAGGTTTTCCGCATAAAAATATAATTATTCATCAGAAATATAAATAATATATTTTTTTAATATTTTTATGATGTAAAATGGACGAATTTATTATTTATTTGTAAAAATTTCATTTTTTAATTTTCCCGTAAAAATTATTAATGGTCATCGTAGGATGACCCTAGGTTTTCGGCATAAAAATATAATTATTCATCAGAAATATAAATAATATAATTTTTTAATATTTTTATGATGTAAAATGAACGAATTTATTATTTATTTTTAAAAATTTCATTTTTTAATTTTCCCGTAAAAATTATGAAAGGTCATCGTAGGATGACCCTAGGTTTTCGGCATAAAAAATTAATTATTCATCAGAAATATCAATAATAAATTTTTTTAATATTTTTATGATGTAAAATGAACGAATTTATTATTTATTTTTAAAAATTTCATTTTTTAATTTTCCCGTAAAAATTAGGAAAGGTCATCGTAGGATGACCCTAGGTTTTCGGCATAAAAAATTAATTATTCATCAGAAATATCAATAATAAATTTTTTTAATATTTTTATGATGTAAAATGAACGAATTTATTATTTATTTTTAAAAATTTCATTTTTTAATTTTCCCGTAAAAATTATGAAAGGTCATCGTAGGATGACCCTAGGTTATAATATATTATATTATATATATAATATATTTTTTTAATATTTTTATGATGTAAAATGAACGAATTTATTATTTTTTTTTAAAACACTTCATTTTTTAATTTTACCGAAAAAATTATGAAAGGTCATCGTAGGATGACCCTAGGTTATAATATATTATATTATATATATAATATATTTTTTTAATATTTTTATGATGTAAAATGAACGAATTTATTATTTTTTTTAAAACATTTCATTTTTTAATTTTACCGAAAAAATTATGAAAGGTCATCGTGGGATGACCCTAGGTTTTCGGCATAAAAATATAATTATTCATCAGAAATATAAATAATATATTTTTTTAATATTTTTATGATGTAAAATGGACGAATTTATTATTTATTTGTAAAAATTTCATTTTTTAATTTTCCCGTAAAAATTATTAATGGTCATCGTAGGATGACCCTAGGTTTTCGGCATAAAAATATAATTATTCATCAGAAATATAAATAATATAATTTTTTAATATTTTTATGATGTAAAATGAACGAATTTATTATTTATTTTTAAAAATTTCATTTTTTAATTTTCCCGTAAAAATTATGAAAGGTCATCGTAGGATGACCATAGGTTTTCGGCATAAAAAATTAATTATTCATCAGAAATATCAATAATAAATTTTTTTAATATTTTTATGATGTAAAATGAACGAATTTATTATTTATTTTTAAAAATTTCATTTTTTAATTTTCCCGTAAAAATTATGAAAGGTCATCGTAGGATGACCCTAGGTTTTCGGCATAAAAAATTAATTATTCATCAGAAATATCAATAATAAATTTTTTTAATATTTTTATGATGTAAAATGAACGAATTTATTATTTATTTTTAAAAATTTCATTTTTTAATTTTCCCGTAAAAATTATGAAAGGTCATCGTAGGATGACCCTAGGTTATAATATATTATATTATATATATAATATATTTTTTTAATATTTTTATGATGTAAAATGAACGAATTTATTATTTTTTTTAAAACATTTCATTTTTTAATTTTACCGAAAAAATTATGAAAGGTCATCGTGGGATGACCCTAGGTTTTCGGCATAAAAATATAATTATTCATCAGAAATATAAATAATATATTTTTTTAATATTTTTATGATGTAAAATGGACGAATTTATTATTTATTTTTAAAAATTTCATTTTTTAATTTTCCCGTAAAAATTATGAAAGGTCATCGTAGGATGACCCTAGGTTTTCGGCATAAAAAATTAAACATTCATCATAAATATCAAAAATAAATTTTTTTAATATTTTTAAGATGTAAAATGAACGAATTTATTATTTATTTTTAAAAATTTCATTTTTTAATTTTCCCGTAAAAATTATGAAAGGTCATCGTAGGATGACCCTAGGTTTTCGGCATAAAAAATTAATTATTCATCATAAATATCAATAATAAATTTTTTTAATATTTTTATGATGTAAAATGAACGAATTTATTATTTATTTTTAAAAATTTCATTTTTTAATTTTCCCGTAAAAATTATGAAAGGTCATCGTAGGATGACCCTAGGTTATAGTATATTATATTATATATATAATATATTTTTTTAATATTTTTATGATGTAAAATGAACGAATTTATTATTTTTTTTAAAACATTTCATTTTTTAATTTTACCGAAAAAATTATGAAAGGTCATCGTAGGATGACCCTAGGTTTTCGGCATAAAAATATAATTATTCATCAGAAATATAAATAATATATTTTTTTAATATTTTTATGATGTAAAATGAACGAATTTATTATTTATTTTTAAAAATTTCATTTTTTAATTTTCCCGTAAAAATTATAAAAGGTCATCGTAGGATGACCCTAGGTTTTCGGCATAAAAAATTAATTATTCATCAGAAATATCAATAATAAATTTTTTTAATATTTTTATGATGTAAAATGAACGAATTTATTATTTTTTTTAAAACATTTCATTTTTTAATTTTCCCGTAAAAATTATGAAAGGTCATCGTAGGATGACCCTAGGTTATAATATATTATATTATATATATAATATATTTTTTTAATATTTTTATGATGTAAAATGAACGAATTTATTATTTTTTTTAAAACATTTCATTTTTTAATTTTACCGAAAAAATTATGAAAGGTCATCGTAGGATGACCCTAGGTTATAATATATTATATTATATATATAATATATTTTTTTAATATTTTTATGATGTAAAATGAACGAATTTATTATTTTTTTTAAAACATTTCATTTTTTAATTTTACCGAAAAAATTATGAAAGGTCATCGTGGGATGACCCTAGGTTTTCGGCATAAAAATATAATTATTCATCAGAAATATAAATAATATATTTTTTTAATATTTTTATGATGTAAAATGGACGAATTTATTATTTATTTGTAAAAATTTCATTTTTTAATTTTCCCGTAAAAATTATTAATGGTCATCGTAGGATGACCCTAGGTTTTCGGCATAAAAATATAATTATTCATCAGAAATATAAATAATATAATTTTTTAATATTTTTATGATGTAAAATGAACGAATTTATTATTTATTTTTAAAAATTTCATTTTTTAATTTTCCCGTAAAAATTATGAAAGGTCATCGTAGGATGACCGTAGGTTTTCGGCATAAAAAATTAATTATTCATCAGAAATATCAATAATAAATTTTTTTAATATTTTTATGATGTAAAATGAACGAATTTATTATTTATTTTTAAAAATTTCATTTTTTAATTTTCCCGTAAAAATTATGAAAGGTCATCGTAGGATGACCCTAGGTTTTCGGCATAAAAAATTAATTATTCATCAGAAATATCAATAATAAATTTTTTTAATATTTTTATGATGTAAAATGAACGAATTTATTATTTATTTTTAAAAATTTCATTTTTTAATTTTCCCGTAAAAATTATGAAAGGTCATCGTAGGATGACCCTAGGTTATAATATATTATATTATATATATAATATATTTTTTTAATATTTTTATGATGTAAAATGAACGAATTTATTATTTTTTTTAAAACATTTCATTTTTTAATTTTACCGAAAAAATTATGAAAGGTCATCGTTCTATGACCCTAGGTTTTGGGCATAAAAATATAATTATTCATCAGAAATATAAATAATATATTTTTTTAATATTTTTATGATGTAAAATGGACGAATTTATTATTTATTTTTAAAAATTTCATTTTTTAATTTTCCCGTAAAAATTATGAAAGGTCATCGTAGGATGACCCTAGGTTTTCGGCATAAAAAATTAAACATTCATCATAAATATCAATAATAAATTTTTTTAATATTTTTAAGATGTAAAATGAACGAATTTATTATTTATTTTTAAAAATTTCATTTTTTAATTTTCCCGTAAAAATTATGAAAGGTCATCGTAGGATGACCCTAGGTTTTCGGCATAAAAAATTAATTATTCATCATAAATATCAATAATAAATTTTTTTAATATTTTTATGATGTAAAATGAACGAATTTATTATTTATTTTTAAAAATTTCATTTTTTAATTTTCCCGTAAAAATTATGAAAGGTCATCGTAGGATGACCCTAGGTTATAGTATATTATATTATATATATAATATATTTTTTTAATATTTTTATGATGTAAAATGAACGAATTTATTATTTTTTTTAAAACATTTCATTTTTTAATTTTACCGAAAAAATTATGAAAGGTCATCGTAGGATGACCCTAGGTTTTCGGCATAAAAATATAATTATTCATCAGAAATATAAATAATATATTTTTTTAATATTTTTATGATGTAAAATGAACGAAATTATTATTTATTTTTAAAAATTTCATTTTTTAATTTTCCCGTAAATATTATAAAAGGTCATCGTAGGATGACCCTAGGTTTTCGGCATAAAAAATTAATTATTCATCAGAAATATCAATAATAAATTTTTTTAATATTTTTATGATGTAAAATGAACGAATTTATTATTTTTTTTAAAACATTTCATTTTTTAATTTTCCCGTAAAAATTATGAAAGGTCATCGTAGGATGACCCTAGGTTATAATATATTATATTATATATATAATATATTTTTTTAATATTTTTATGATGTAAAATGAACGAATTTATTATTTTTTTTAAAAATTTCATTTTTTAATTTTACCATAAAAATTATGAAAGGTCATCGTAGGATGACCCTAGGTTTTCAGGTTAAAAATTAATTTTTATTTAGAAATATGAATAATATATTTTTTTAATATTTTTATGATGTAAAATTAACGAATTTATTATTTATTTTTAAAAATTTCATTTTTTAATTTTACCGTAAAAATTATGAAAGGTCTTCGTAGGATGACCCTAGGTTATAATATATTATATTATATATATAATATATTTTTTTAATATTTTTATGATGTAAAATGAACGAATTTATTATTTTTTTTAAAACATTTCATTTTTTAATTTTACCGAAAAAATTATGAAAGGTCATCGAAGGATGACCCTAGGTTTTCGGCATAAAAAAAAAATTTTTATTTAGAAATATGAATAATATATTTTTTTAATATTTTTATGATGTAAAATGAACGAATTTATTATTTTTTTTAAAAATTTCATTTTTTAATTTTCCCGTAAAAATTATGAAAGGTCGTAGGATGACCCTAGGTTTTCGGCATAAAAAATTAATTATTCATCAGAAATATCAATAATAAATTTTTTTAATATTTTTATGATGTAAAATGAACGAATTTATTATTTATTTTTAAAAATTTCATTTTTTAATTTTCCCGTAAAAATTATGAAAGGTCATCGTAGGATGACCGTAGGTTTTCGGCATAAAAAATTAATTATTCATCAGAAATATCAATAATAAATTTTTTTAATATTTTTATGATGTAAAATGAACGAATTTATTATTTATTTTTAAAAATTTCATTTTTTAATTTTCCCGTAAAAATTATGAAAGGTCATCGTAGGATGACCCTAGGTTTTCGGCATAAAAAATTAATTATTCATCAGAAATATCAATAATAAATTTTTTTAATATTTTTATGATGTAAAATGAACGAATTTATTATTTATTTTTAAAAATTTCATTTTTTAATTTTCCCGTAAAAATTATGAAAGGTCATCGTAGGATGACCCTAGGTTATAATATATTATATTATATATATAATATATTTTTTTAATATTTTTATGATGTAAAATGAACGAATTTATTATTTTTTTTAAAACATTTCATTTTTTAATTTTACCGAAAAAATTATGAAAGGTCATCGTGGGATGACCCTAGGTTTTCGGCATAAAAATATAATTATTCATCAGAAATATAAATAATATATTTTTTTAATATTTTTATGATGTAAAATGGACGAATTTATTATTTATTTTTAAAAATTTCATTTTTTAATTTTCCCGTAAAAATTATGAAAGGTCATCGTAGGATGACCCTAGGTTTTCGGCATAAAAAATTAAACATTCATCATAAATATCAATAATAAATTTTTTTAATATTTTTAAGATGTAAAATGAACGAATTTATTATTTATTTTTAAAAATTTCATTTTTTAATTTTCCCGTAAAAATTATGAAAGGTCATCGTAGGATGACCCTAGGTTTTCGGCATAAAAAATTAATTATTCATCATAAATATCAATAATAAATTTTTTTAATATTTTTATGATGTAAAATGAACGAATTTATTATTTATTTTTAAAAATTTCATTTTTTAATTTTCCCGTAAAAATTATGAAAGGTCATCGTAGGATGACCCTAGGTTATAGTATATTATATTATATATATAATATATTTTTTTAATATTTTTATGATGTAAAATGAACGAATTTATTATTTTTTTTAAAACATTTCATTTTTTAATTTTACCGAAAAAATTATGAAAGGTCATCGTAGGATGACCCTAGGTTTTCGGCATAAAAATATAATTATTCATCAGAAATATAAATAATATATTTTTTTAATATTTTTATGATGTAAAATGAACGAATTTATTATTTATTTTTAAAAATTTCATTTTTTAATTTTCCCGTAAAAATTATAAAAGGTCATCGTAGGATGACCCTAGGTTTTCGGCATAAAAAATTAATTATTCATCAGAAATATCAATAATAAATTTTTTTAATATTTTTATGATGTAAAATGAACGAATTTATTATTTTTTTTAAAACATTTCATTTTTTAATTTTCCCGTAAAAATTATGAAAGGTCATCGTAGGATGACCCTAGGTTATAATATATTATATTATATATATAATATATTTTTTTAATATTTTTATGATGTAAAATGAACGAATTTATTATTTTTTTTAAAAATTTCATTTTTTAATTTTACCATAAAAATTATGAAAGGTCATCGTAGGATGACCCTAGGTTTTCAGGTTAAAAATTAATTTTTATTTAGAAATATGAATAATATATTTTTTTAATATTTTTATGATGTAAAATGAACGAATTTATTATTTTTTTTAAAAATTTCATTTTTTAATTTTCCCGTAAAAATTATGAAAGGTCGTAGGATGACCCTAGGTTTTCGGCATAAAAAATTAATTATTCATCAGAAATATCAATAATAAATTTTTTTAATATTTTTATGATGTAAAATGAACGAATTTATTATTTATTTTTAAAAATTTCATTTTTTAATTTTCCCGTAAAAATTATGAAAGATCATCGTAGGATGACCCTAGGTTTTCGGCATAAAAAATTAATTATTCATCATAAATATCAATAATAAATTTTTTTAATATTTTTATGATGTAAAATGAACGAATTTATTATTTTTTATTTTAAAATTTCATTTTTTAATTTTCCCGTAAAAATTATGAAAGGTCATCGTAGGATGACCCTAGGTTATAATATATTATATTATATATATAATATATTTTTTTAATATTTTTATGATGTAAAATGAACGAATTTATTATTTTTTTTAAAACATTTCATTTTTTAATTTTACCGAAAAAATTATGAAAGGTCATCGTAGGATGACCCTAGGTTTTCGGCATAAAAATTTAATTATTCATCAGAAATATCAATAATATATTTTTTTAATATTTTTATGATGTAAAATGAACGAATTTATTATTTATTTGTAAAAATTTCATTTTTTAATTTTCCCGTAAAAATTATGAAAGGTCATCGTAGGATGACCCTAGGTTTTCGGCATAAAAATATAATTATTCATCAGAAATATCAATAATATAATTTTTTAATATTTTTATGATGTAAAATGAACGAATTTATAATTTATTTTTAAAAATTTCATTTTTTAATTTTCCCGTAAAAATTATGAAAGGTCATCGTAGGATGACCCTAGGTTATAGTATATTATATTATATATATAATATATTTTTTTAATATTTTTATGATGTAAAATGAACGAATTTATTATTTTTTTTAAAACATTTCATTTTTTAATTTTACCGAAAAAATTATGAAAGGTCATCGTAGGATGACCCTAGATGTTCGGCATAAAAATATAATTATTCATCAGAAATATCAATAATATATTTTTTTAATATTTTTATGATGTAAAATGAACGAATTTATTATTTATTTGTAAAAATTTCATTTTTTAATTTTCCCGTAAAAATTATTAATGGTCATCGTAGGATGACCCTAGGTTTTCGGCATAAAAATATAATTATTCATCAGAAATATAAATAATATAATTTTTTAATATTTTTATGATGTAAAATGAACGAATTTATTATTTATTTTTAAAAATTTCATTTTTTAATTTTCCCGTAAAAATTATGAAAGGTCATCGTAGGATGACCCTAGGTCAGAGGTTCTTAAACTGTGGTCCGCGGACCCCTGGGGGTCCGCGAAGACTTTACTGGGGGTCCGCAAAGCCATCGTACAGGTGCACGAGAAAATGATGAGTCAGTTAAAACTTTATTTAATATAAATGGAGGTATGGCATGGCTTTGTGAGGAAACAGAGATCAAATACCCAAATTCAACGAAATGTGCAAGAAAACTATTGCTACCGTTTCCATCTTCATATTTAGCTGAATTTTCTTTCTTCAATATTATAATTTCTAATAAAATGTGTTCTACAATATGCAAAAAAATCGTTATTCACCAATCACTGTTAGAAATATTCAACATATATCCTTGTTCTTATGAGATCGTAAGCCAGAAATTAATTAATAAAATGACGTATGGGGTCCGTCAAAAAAAATTTCTCCAAGTGGGGGTCCGCGGAGTACATAAGTTTAAGAACCTCTGCCCTAGGTTTTCGGCATAAAAAATTAATTATTCATCAGAAATATCAATAATAAATTTTTTTAATATTTTTATGATGTAAAATTAACGAATTTATTATTTATTTTTAAAAATTTCATTTTTTAATTTTACCGTAAAAATTATGAAAGGTCTTCGTAGGATGACCCTAGGTTTTCGGCATAAAAAATTAATTATTCATCAGAAATATCAATAATAAATTTTTTTAATATTTTTATGATGTAAAATGAACGAATTTATTATTTATTTTTAAAAATTTCATTTTTTAATTTTCCCGTAAAAATTATGAAAGGTCATCGTAGGATGACCCTAGGTTATAATATATTATATTATATATATAATATATTTTTTTAATATTTTTATGATGTAAAATGAACGAATTTATTATTTTTTTTAAAAAATTTCATTTAATAATTTTACCGAAAAAATTATGAAAGGTCATCGTGGGATGACCCTAGGTTTTCGGCATAAAAATATAATTATTCATCAGAAATATAAATAATATATTTTTTTAATATTTTTATGATGTAAAATGGACGAATTTATTATTTATTTTTAAAAATTTCATTTTTTAATTTTCCCGTAAAAATTATGAAAGGTCATCGTAGGATGACCCTAGGTTTTCGGCATAAAAAATTAAACATTCATCATAAATATCAATAATAAATTTTTTTAATAT
This sequence comes from Labia minor, assembly GCA_963082975.1. Taxonomy (NCBI): domain Eukaryota; kingdom Metazoa; phylum Arthropoda; class Insecta; order Dermaptera; family Spongiphoridae; genus Labia; species Labia minor. The sequence goes on along the minus strand of OY720347.1, from coordinate 79,794,108 downwards.
TTTTAAGATGTAAAATGAACGAATTTATTATTTATTTTTAAAAATTTCATTTTTTAATTTTCCCGTAAAAATTATGAAAGGTCATCGTAGGATGACCCTAGGTTTTCGGCATAAAAAATTAATTATTCATCATAAATATCAATAATAAATTTTTTTAATATTTTTATGATGTAAAATGAACGAATTTATTATTTATTTTTAAAAATTTCATTTTTTAATTTTCCCGTAAAAATTATGAAAGGTCATCGTAGGATGACCCTAGGTTATAGTATATTATATTATATATATAATATATTTTTTTAATATTTTTATGATATAAAATGAACGAATTTATTATTTTTTTTAAAACATTTCATTTTTTAATTTTACCGAAAAAATTATGAAAGGTCATCGTAGGATGACCCTAGGTTTTCGGCATAAAAATATAATTATTCATCAGAAATATAAATAATATATTTTTTTAATATTTTTATGATGTAAAATGAACGAATTTATTATTTATTTTTAAAAATTTCATTTTTTAATTTTCCCGTAAAAATTATAAAAGGTCATCGTAGGATGACCCTAGGTTTTCGGCATAAAAAATTAATTATTCATCAGAAATATCAATAATAAATTTTTTTAATATTTTTATGATGTAAAATGAACGCATTTATTATTTTTTTTAAAACATTTCATTTTTTAATTTTACCGTAAAAATTATGAAAGGTCTTCGTAGGATGACCCTAGGTTATAATATATTATATTATATATATAATATATTTTTTTAATATTTTTATGATGTAAAATTAACGAATTTATTATTTTTTTTAAAACATTTCATTTTTTAATTTTACCGAAAAAATTATGAAAGGTCATCGAAGGATGACCCTAGGTTTTCGGCATAAAAAAAAAAATTTTATTTAGAAATATGAATAATATATTTTTTTAATATTTTTATGATGTAAAATGAACGAATTTATTATTTTTTTTAAAAATTTCATTTTTTAATTTTCCCGTAAAAATTATGAAAGGTCGTAGGATGACCCTAGGTTTTCGGCATAAAAAATTAATTATTCATCAGAAATATCAATAATAAATTTTTTTAATATTTTTATGATGTAAAATGAACGAATTTATTATTTATTTTTAAAAATTTCATTTTTTAATTTTCCCGTAAAAATTATGAAAGATCATCGTAGGATGACCCTAGGTTTTCGGCATAAAAAATTAATTATTCATCAGAAATATCAATAATAAATTTTTTTAATATTTTTATGATGTAAAATGAACGAATTTATTATTTATTTTTAAAAATTTCATTTTTTAATTTTCCCGTAAAAATTATGAAAGGTCATCGTAGGATGACCCTAGGTTTTCGGCATAAAAAATTAATTATTCATCAGAAATATCAATAATAAATTTTTTTAATATTTTTATGATGTAAAATGAACGAATTTATTATTTATTTTTAAAAATTTCATTTTTTAATTTTCCCGTAAAAATTATGAAAGGTCATCGTAGGATGACCCTAGGTTATAATATATTATATTATATATATAATATATTTTTTTAATATTTTTATGATGTAAAATGAACGAATTTATTATTTTTTTTAAAACATTTCATTTTTTAATTTTACCGAAAAAATTATGAAAGGTCATCGTAGGATGACCCTAGGTTTTCGGCATAAAAATATAATTATTCATCAGAAATATCAATAATATATTTTTTTAATATTTTTATGATGTAAAATGAACGAATTTATTATTTATTTGTAAAAATTTCATTTTTTAATTTTCCCGTAAAAATTATGAAAGGTCATCGTAGGATGACCCTAGGTTTTCGGCATAAAAAATTAATTATTCATCAGAAATATCAATAATAAATTTTTTTAATATTTTTATGATGTAAAATGAACGAATTTATTATTTATTTTTAAAAATTTCATTTTTTAATTTTCCCGTAAAAATTATGAAAGGTCATCGTAGGATGACCCTAGGTTATAATATATTATATTATATATATAATATATTTTTTTAATATTTTTATGATGTAAAATGAACGAATTTATTATTTTTTTTAAAACATTTCATTTTTTAATTTTACCGAAAAAATTATGAAAGGTCATCGTAGGATGACCCTAGGTTTTCGGCATAAAAATATAATTATTCATCAGAAATATCAATAATATATTTTTTTAATATTTTTATGATGTAAAATGAACGAATTTATTATTTATTTGTAAAAATTTCATTTTTTAATTTTCCCGTAAAAATTATGAAAGGTCATCGTAGGATGACCCTAGGTTTTCGGCATAAAAATATAATTATTCATCAGAAATATCAATAATATAATTTTTTAATATTTTTATGATGTAAAATGAACGAATTTATTATTTATTTTTAAAAATTTCATTTTTTAATTTTCCCGTAAAAATTATGAAAGGTCATCGTAGGATGACCCTAGGTTATAGTATATTATATTATATATATAATATATTTTTTTAATATTTTTATGATGTAAAATGAACGAATTTATTATTTTTTTTAAAACATTTCATTTTTTAATTTTACCGAAAAAATTATGAAAGGTCATCGTAGGATGACCCTAGGTTTTCGGCATAAAAATATAATTATTCATCAGAAATATAAATAATATATTTTTTTAATATTTTTATGATGTAAAATGAACGAATTTATTATTTATTTTTAAAAATTTCATTTTTTAATTTTCCCGTAAAAATTATAAAAGGTCATCGTAGGATGACCCTAGGTTTTCGGCATAAAAAATTAATTATTCATCAGAAATATCAATAATAAATTTTTTTAATATTTTTATGATGTAAAATGAACGAATTTATTATTTTTTTTAAAACATTTCATTTTTTAATTTTCCCGTAAAAATTATGAAAGGTCATCGTAGGATGACCCTAGGTTATAATATATTATATTATATATATAATATATTTTTTTAATATTTTTATGATGTAAAATGAACGAATTTATTATTTTTTTTAAAAATTTCATTTTTTAATTTTACCATAAAAATTATGAAAGAACATCGTAGGATGACCCTAGGTTTTCAGGTTAAAAATTAATTTTTATTTAGAAATATGAATAATATATTTTTTTAATATTTTTATGATGTAAAATTAACGAATTTATTATTTATTTTTAAAAATTTCATTTTTTAATTTTACCGTAAAAATTATGAAAGGTCTTCGTAGGATGACCCTAGGTTATAATATATTATATTATATATATAATATATTTTTTTAATATTTTTATGATGTAAAATGAACGAATTTATTATTTTTTTTAAAACATTTCATTTTTTAATTTTACCGAAAAAATTATGAAAGGTCATCGAAGGATGACCCTAGGTTTTCGGCATAAAAAAAAAATTTTTATTTAGAAATATGAATAATATATTTTTTTAATATTTTTATGATGTAAAATGAACGAATTTATTATTTTTTTTAAAAATTTCATTTTTTAATTTTCCCGTAAAAATTATGAAAGGTCGTAGGATGACCCTAGGTTTTCGGCATAAAAAATTAATTATTCATCAGAAATATCAATAATAAATTTTTTTAATATTTTTATGATGTAAAATGAACGAATTTATTATTTATTTTTAAAAATTTCATTTTTTAATTTTCCCGTAAAAATTATGAAAGATCATCGTAGGATGACCCTAGGTTTTCGGCATAAAAAATTAATTATTCATCATAAATATCAATAATAAATTTTTTTAATATTTTTATGATGTAAAATGAACGAATTTATTATTTTTTATTTTAAAATTTCATTTTTTAATTTTCCCGTAAAAATTATGAAAGGTCATCGTAGGATGACCCTAGGTTATAATATATTATATTATATATATAATATATTTTTTTAATATTTTTATGATGTAAAATGAACGAATTTATTATTTTTTTTAAAACATTTCATTTTTTAATTTTACCGAAAAAATTATGAAAGGTCATCGTAGGATGACCCTAGGTATTCGGCATAAAAATATAATTATTCATCAGAAATATCAATAATATATTTTTTTAATATTTTTATGATGTAAAATGAACGAATTTATTATTTATTTGTAAAAATTTCATTTTTTAATGTTCCCGTAAAAATTATTAATGGTCATCGTAGGATGACCCTAGGTTTTCGGCATAAAAAATTAATTATTCATCAGAAATATCAATAATAAATTTTTTTAATATTTTTATGATGTAAAATTAACGAATTTATTATTTATTTTTAAAAATTTCATTTTTTAATTTTACCGTAAAAATTATGAAAGGTCTTCGTAGGATGACCCGAGGTTTTCGGCATAAAAAATTAATTATTCATCAGAAATATCAATAATAAATTTTTTTAATATTTTTATGATGTAAAATGAACGAATTTATTATTTATTTTTAAAAATTTCATTTTTTAATTTTCCCGTAAAAATTATGAAAGGTCATCGTAGGATGACCCTAGGTTATAATATATTATATTATATATATAATATATTTTTTTAATATTTTTATGATGTAAAATGAACGAATTTATTATTTTTTTTAAAAAATTTCATTTAATAATTTTACCGAAAAAATTATGAAAGGTCATCGTGGGATGACCCTAGGTTTTCGGCATAAAAATATAATTATTCATCAGAAATATAAATAATATATTTTTTTAATATTTTTATGATGTAAAATGGACGAATTTATTATTTATTTTTAAAAATTTCATTTTTTAATTTTCCCGTAAAAATTATGAAAGGTCATCGTAGGATGACCCTAGGTTTTCGGCATAAAAAATTAAACATTCATCATAAATATCAATAATAAATTTTTTTAATATTTTTAAGATGTAAAATGAACGAATTTATTATTTATTTTTAAAAATTTCATTTTTTAATTTTCCCGTAAAAATTATGAAAGGTCATCGTAGGATGACCCTAGGTTTTCGGCATAAAAAATTAATTATTCATCATAAATATCAATAATAAATTTTTTTAATATTTTTATGATGTAAAATGAACGAATTTATTATTTATTTTTAAAAATTTCATTTTTTAATTTTCCCGTAAAAATTATGAAAGGTCATCGTAGGATGACCCTAGGTTATAGTATATTATATTATATATATAATATATTTTTTTAATATTTTTATGATGTAAAATGAACGAATTTATTATTTTTTTTAAAACATTTCATTTTTTAATTTTACCGAAAAAATTATGAAAGGTCATCGTAGGATGACCCTAGGTTTTCGGCATAAAAATATAATTATTCATCAGAAATATAAATAATATATTTTTTTAATATTTTTATGATGTAAAATGAACGAATTTATTATTTATTTTTAAAAATTTCATTTTTTAATTTTCCCGTAAAAATTATAAAAGGTCATCGTAGGATGACCCTAGGTTTTCGGCATAAAAAATTAATTATTCATCAGAAATATCAATAATAAATTTTTTTAATATTTTTATGATGTAAAATGAACGAATTTATTATTTTTTTTAAAACATTTCATTTTTTAATTTTAACGTAAAAATTATGAAAGGTCTTCGTAGGATGACCCTAGGTTATAATATATTATATTATATATATTATATATTTTTTTAATATTTTTATGATGTAAAATGAACGAATTTATTATTTTTTTTAAAACATTTCATTTTTTAATTTTACCGAAAAAATTATGAAAGGTCATCGAAGGATGACCCTAGGTTTTCGGCATAAAAAAAAAATTTTTATTTAGAAATATGAATAATATATTTTTTTAATATTTTTATGATGTAAAATGAACGAATTTATTATTTTTTTTAAAAATTTCATTTTTTAATTTTCCCGTAAAAATTATGAAAGGTCGTAGGATGACCCTAGGTTTTCGGCATAAAAAATTAATTATTCATCAGAAATATCAATAATAAATTTTTTTAATATTTTTATGATGTAAAATGAACGAATTTATTATTTATTTTTAAAAATTTCATTTTTTAATTTTCCCGTAAAAATTATGAAAGATCATCGTAGGATGACCCTAGGTTTTCGGCATAAAAAATTAATTATTCATCAGAAATATCAATAATAAATTTTTTTAATATTTTTATGATGTAAAATGAACGAATTTATTATTTATTTTTAAAAATTTCATTTTTTAATTTTCCCGTAAAAATTATGAAAGGTCATCGTAGGATGACCCTAGGTTATAATATATTATATTATATATATAATATATTTTTTTAATATTTTTATGATGTAAAATGAACGAATTTATTATTTTTTTTAAAACATTTCATTTTTTAATTTTACCGAAAAAATTATGAAAGGTCATCGTAGGATGACCCTAGGTTTTCGGCATAAAAATATAATTATTCATCAGAAATATCAATAATATATTTTTTTAATATTTTTATGATGTAAAATGAACGAATTTATTATTTATTTGTAAAAATTTCATTTTTTAATTTTCCCGTAAAAATTATGAAAGGTCATCGTAGGATGACCCTAGGTTTTCGGCATAAAAATATAATTATTCATCAGAAATATCAATAATATAATTTTTTAATATTTTTATGATGTAAAATGAACGAATTTATTATTTATTTTTAAAAATTTCATTTTTTAATTTTCCCGTAAAAATTATGAAAGGTCATCGTAGGATGACCCTAGGTTATAGTATATTATATTATATATATAATATATTTTTTTAATATTTTTATGATGTAAAATGAACGAATTTATTATTTTTTTTTAAACATTTCATTTTTTAATTTTACCGAAAAAATTATGAAAGGTCATCGTAGGATGACCCTAGATTTTCGGCATAAAAATATAATTATTCATCAGAAATATCAATAATATATTTTTTTAATATTTTTATGATGTAAAATGAACGAATTTATTATTTATTTGTAAAAATTTCATTTTTTAATTTTCCCGTAAAAATTATTAATGGTCATCGTAGGATGACCCTAGGTTTTCGGCATAAAAATATAATTATTCATCAGAAATATAAATAATATAATTTTTTAATATTTTTATGATGTAAAATGAACGAATTTATTATTTATTTTTAAAAATTTCATTTTTTAATTTTCCCGTAAAAATTATGAAAGGTCATCGTAGGATGACCCTAGGGGTTCGGCATAAAAAATTAATTATTCATCAGAAATATCAATAATAAATTTTTTTAATATTTTTATGATGTAAAATGAACGAATTTATTATTTATTTTTAAAAATTTCATTTTTTAATTTTCCCGTAAAAATTATGAAAGGTCATCGTAGGATGACCCTAGGTTATAATATATTATATTATATATATAATATATTTTTTAATATTTTTATGATGTAAAATGAACGAATTTATTATTTTTTTTAAAACATTTCATTTTTTAATTTTACCGAAAAAATTATGAAAGGTCATCGTGGGATGACCCTAGGTTTTCGGCATAAAAATATAATTATTCATCAGAAATATAAATAATATATTTTTTTAATATTTTTATGATGTAAAATGGACGAATTTATTATTTATTTGTAAAAATTTCATTTTTTAATTTTCCCGTAAAAATTATTAATGGTCATCGTAGGATGACCCTAGGTTTTCGGCATAAAAATATAATTATTCATCAGAAATATAAATAATATAATTTTTTAATATTTTTATGATGTAAAATGAACGAATTTATTATTTATTTTTAAAAATTTCATTTTTTAATTTTCCCGTAAAAATTATGAAAGGTCATCGTAGGATGACCCTAGGTTTTCGGCATAAAAAATTAATTATTCATCAGAAATATCAATAATAAATTTTTTTAATATTTTTATGATGTAAAATGAACGAATTTATTATTTATTTTTAAAAATTTCATTTTTTAATTTTCCCGTAAAAATTATGAAAGTTCATCGTAGGATGACCCTAGGTTTTCGGCATAAAAAACTAATTATTCATCAGAAATATCAATAATAAATTTTTTTAATATTTTTATGATGTAAAATGAACGAATTTATTATTTATTTTTAAAAATTTCATTTTTTAATTTTCCCGTAAAAATTATGAAAGGTCATCGTAGGATGACCCTAGGTTATAATATATTATATTATATATATAATATATTTTTTTAATATTTTTATGATGTAAAATGAACGAATTTATTATTTTTTTTAAAACATTTCATTTTTTAATTTTCCCGTAAAAATTATGAAAGGTCATCGTAGGATGACCATAGGTTTTCGGCATAAAAAATTAATTATTCATCAGAAATATAAATAATATATTTTTTTAATATTTTTATGATGTAAAATGGACGAATTTATTATTTATTTTTAAAAATTTCATTTTTTAATTTTCCCGTAAAAATTATGAAAGGTCATCGTAGGATGACCCTAGGTTTTCGGCATATAAAAATTAAACATTCATCATAAATATCAATAATAAATTTTTTTAATATTTTTAAGATGTAAAATGAACGAATTTATTATTTATTTTTAAAAATTTCATTTTTTAATTTTCCCGTAAAAATTATGAAAGGTCATCGTAGGATGACCCTAGGTTTTCGGCATAAAAAATTAATTATTCATCATAAATATCAATAATAAATTTTTTTAATATTTTTATGATGTAAAATGAACGAATTTATTATTTATTTTTAAAAATTTCATTTTTTAATTTTCCCGTAAAAATTATGAAAGGTCATCGTAGGATGACCCTAGGTTATAGTATATTATATTATATATATAATATATTTTTTTAATATTTTTATGATGTAAAATGAACGAATTTATTATTTTTTTTAAAACATTTCATTTTTTAATTTTACCGAAAAAATTATGAAAGGTCATCGTAGGATGACCCTAGGTTTTCGGCATAAAAATATAATTATTCATCAGAAATATAAATAATATATTTTTTTAATATTTTTATGATGTAAAATGAACGAATTTATTATTTATTTTTAAAAATTTCATTTTTTAATTTTCCCGTAAAAATTATAAAAGGTCATCGTAGGATGACCCTAGGTTATAATATATTATATTATATATATAATAGATTTTTTTAATATTTTTATGATGTAAAATGAACGAATTTATTATTTTTTTTAAAAATTTCATTTTTTAATTTTACCATAAAAATTATGAAAGGTCATCGTAGGATGACCCTAGGTTTTCAGGTTAAAAATTAATTTTTATTTAGAAATATGAATAATATATTTTTTTAATATTTTTATGATGTAAAATTAACGAATTTATTATTTATTTTTAAAAATTTCATTTTTTAATTTTACCGTAAAAATTATGAAAGGTCTTCGTAGGATGACCCTAGGTTATAATATATTATATTATATATATAATATATTTTTTTAATATTTTTATGATGTAAAATGAACGAATTTATTATTTTTTTTAAAACATTTCATTTTTTAATTTTACCGAAAAAATTATGAAAGGTCATCGAAGGATGACCCTAGGTTTTCAGGTTAAAAATTAATTTTTATTTAGAAATATGAATAATATATTTTTTTAATATTTTTATGATGTAAAATTAACGAATTTATTATTTATTTTTAAAAATTTCATTTTTTAATTTTACCGAAAAAATTATGAAAGGTCATCGTGGGATGACCCTAGGTTTTCGTCATAAAAATATAATTATTCATCAGAAATATAAATAATATATTTTTTTAATATTTTTATGATGTAAAATGGACGAATTTATTATTTATTTGTAAAAATTTCATTTTTTAATTTTCCCGTAAAAATTATTAATGGTCATCGTAGGATGACCCTAGGTTTTCGGCATAAAAATATAATTATTCATCAGAAATATAAATAATATAATTTTTTAATATTTTTATGATGTAAAATGAACGAATTTATTATTTATTTTTAAAAATTTCATTTTTTAATTTTCCCGTAAAAATTATGAAAGGTCATCGTAGGATGACCGTAGGTTTTCGGCATAAAAAATTAATTATTCATCAGAAATATCAATAATAAATTTTTTTAATATTTTTATGATGTAAAATGAACGAATTTATTATTTATTTTTAAAAATTTCATTTTTTAATTTTCCCGTAAAAATTATGAAAGGTCATCGTAGGATGACCCTAGGTTTTCGGCATAAAAAATTAATTATTCATCAGAAATATCAATAATAAATTTTTTTAATATTTTTATGATGTAAAATGAACGAATTTATTATTTATTTTTAAAAATTTCATTTTTTAATTTTCCGGTAAAAATTATGAAAGGTCATCGTAGGATGACCCTAGCTTATAATATATTATATTATATATATAATATATTTTTTTAATATTTTTATGATGTAAAATGAACGAATTTATTATTTTTTTTAAAACATTTCATTTTTTAATTTTACCGAAAAAATTATGAAAGGTCATCGTGGGATGACCCTAGGTTTTCGGCATAAAAATATAATTATTCATCAGAAATATAAATAATATATTTTTTTAATATTTTTATGATGTAAAATGGACGAATTTATTATTTATTTTTAAAAATTTCATTTTTTAATTTTCCCGTAAAAATTATGAAAGGTCATCGTAGGATGACCCTAGGTTTTCGGCATAAAAAATTAAACATTCATCATAAATATCAATAATAAATTTTTTTAATATTTTTAAGATGTAAAATGAACGAATTTATTATTTATTTTTAAAAATTTCATTTTTTAATTTTCCCGTAAAAATTATGAAAGGTCATCGTAGGATGACCCTAGGTTTTCGGCATAAAAAATTAATTATTCATCATAAATATCAATAATAAATTTTTTTAATATTTTTATGATGTAAAATGAACGAATTTATTATTTATTTTTAAAAATTTCATTTTTTAATTTTCCCGTAAAAATTATAAAAGGTCTTCGTAGGATGACCCTAGGTTTTCGGCATAAAAAATTAATTATTCATCAGAAATATCAATAATAAATTTTTTTAATATTTTTATGATGTAAAATGAACGAATTTATTATTTTTTTTAAAACATTTCATTTTTTAATTTTCCCGTAAAAATTATGAAAGGTCATCGTAGGATGACCCTAGGTTATAATATATTATATTATATATATAATATATTTTTTTAATATTTTTATGATGTAAAATGAACGAATTTATTATTTTTTTTAAAAATTTCATTTTTTAATTTTACCATAAAAATTATGAAAGGTCATCGTAGGATGACCCTAGGTTTTCAGGTTAAAAATTAATTTTTATTTAGAAATATGAATAATATATTTTTTTAATATTTTTATGATGTAAAATTAACGAATTTATTATTTATTTTTAAAAATTTCATTTTTTAATTTTACCGTAAAAATTATGAAAGGTCTTCGTAGGATGACCCTAGGTTATAATATATTATATTATATATATAATATATTTTTTTAATATTTTTATGATGTAAAATGAACGAATTTATTATTTTTTTTAAAACATTTCATTTTTTAATTTTACCGAAAAAATTATGAAAGGTCATCGAAGGATGACCCTAGGTTTTCAGGTTAAAAATTAATTTTTATTTAGAAATATGAATAATATATTTTTTTAATATTTTTATGATGTAAAATTAACGAATTTATTATTTATTTTTAAAAATTTCATTTTTTAATTTTACCGAAAAAATTATGAAAGGTCATCATGGGATGACCCTAGGTTTTCGTCATAAAAATATAATTATTCATCAGAAATATAAATAATATATTTTTTTAATATTTTTATGATGTAAAATGGACGAATTTATTATTTATTTGTAAAAATTTCATTTTTTAATTTTCCCGTAAAAATTATTAATGGTCATCGTAGGATGACCCTAGGTTTTCGGCATAAAAATATAATTATTCATCAGAAATATAAATAATATAATTTTTTAATATTTTTATGATGTAAAATGAACGAATTTATTATTTATTTTTAAAAATTTCATTTTTTAATTTTCCCGTAAAAATTATGAAAGGTCATCGTAGGATGACCGTAGGTTTTCGGCATAAAAAATTAATTATTCATCAGAAATATCAATAATAAATTTTTTTAATATTTTTATGATGTAAAATGAACGAATTTATTATTTATTTTTAAAAATTTCATTTTTTAATTTTCCCGTAAAAATTATGAAAGGTCATCGTAGGATGACCCTAGGTTTTCGGCATAAAAAATTAATTATTCATCAGAAATATCAATAATAAATTTTTTTAATATTTTTATGATGTAAAATGAACGAATTTATTATTTATTTTTAAAAATTTCATTTTTTAATTTTCCCGTAAAAATTATGAAAGGTCATCGTAGGATGACCCTAGGTTATAATATATTATATTATATATATAATATATTTTTTTAATATTTTTATGATGTAAAATGAACGAATTTATTATTTTTTTTAAAACATTTCATTTTTTAATTTTACCGAAAAAATTATGAAAGGTCATCGTGGGATGACCCTAGGTTTTCGGCATAAAAATATAATTATTCATCAGAAATATAAATAATATATTTTTTTAATATTTTTATGATGTAAAATGGACGAATTTATTATTTATTTTTAAAAATTTCATTTTTTAATTTTCCCGTAAAAATTATGAAAGGTCATCGTAGGATGACCCTAGGTTTTCGGCATAAAAAATTAAACATTCATCATAAATATCAATAATAAATTTTTTTAATATTTTTAAGATGTAAAATGAACGAATTTATTATTTATTTTTAAAAATTTCATTTTTTAATTTTCCCGTAAAAATTATGAAAGGTCATCGTAGGATGACCCTAGGTTTTCGGCATAAAAAATTAATTATTCATCATAAATATCAATAATAAATTTTTTTAATATTTTTATGATGTAAAATGAACGAATTTATTATTTATTTTTAAAAATTTCATTTTTTAATTTTATCCGTAAAAATTATGAAAGGTCATCGTAGGATGACCCTAGGTTATAGTATATTATATTATATATATAATATATTTTTTTAATATTTTTATGATGTAAAATGAACGAATTTATTATTTTTTTTAAAACATTTCATTTTTTAATTTTACCGAAAAAATTATGAAAGGTCATCGTAGGATGACCCTAGATGTTCGGCATAAAAATATAATTATTCATCAGAAATATCAATAATATATTTTTTTAATATTTTTATGATGTAAAATGAACGAATTTATTATTTATTTGTAAAAATTTCATTTTTTAATTTTCCCGTAAAAATTATTAATGGTCATCGTAGGATGACCCTAGGTTTTCGGCATAAAAATATAATTATTCATCAGAAATATAAATAATATAATTTTTTAATATTTTTATGATGTAAAATGAACGAATTTATTATTTATTTTTAAAAATTTCATTTTTTAATTTTCCCGTAAAAATTATGAAAGGTCATCGTAGGATGACCCTAGGTTTTCGGCATAAAAAATTAATTATTCATCAGAAATATCAATAATAAATTTTTTTAATATTTTTATGATGTAAAATGAACGAATTTATTATTTATTTTTAAAAATTTCATTTTTTAATTTTCCCGTAAAAATTATGAAAGGTCATCGTAGGATGACCCTAGGTTATAATATATTATATTATATATATAATATATTTTTTTAATATTTTTATGATGTAAAATGAACGAATTTATTATTTTTTTTAAAACATTTCATTTTTTAATTTTCCCGTAAAAATTATGAAAGGTCATCGTAGGATGACCCTAGGTTATAGTATATTATATTATATATATAATATATTTTTTTAATATTTTTATGATGTAAAATGAACGAATTTATTATTTTTTTTAAAACATTTCATTTTTTAATTTTACCGAAAAAATTATGAAAGGTCATCGTAGGATGACCCTAGGTTTTCGGCATAAAAATATAATTATTCATCAGAAATATAAATAATATATTTTTTTAATATTTTTATGATGTAAAATGAACGAATTTATTATTTATTTTTAACAATTTCATTTTTTAATTTTCCCGTAAAAATTATAAAAGGTCATCGTAGGATGACCCTAGGTTTTCGGCATAAAAAATTAATTATTCATCAGAAATATCAATAATAAATTTTTTTAATATTTTTATGATGTAAAATGAACGAATTTATTATTTTTTTTAAAACATTTCATTTTTTAATTTTCCCGTAAAAATTATGAAAGGTCATCGTAGGATGACCCTAGGTTATAATATATTATATTATATATATAATATATTTTTTTAATATTTTTATGATGTAAAATGAACGAATTTATTATTTTTTTTAAAAATTTCATTTTTTAATTTTACCATAAAAATTATGAAAGGTCATCGTAGGATGACCCTAGGTTTTCAGGTTAAAAATTAATTTTTATTTAGAAATATGAATAATATATTTTTTTAATATTTTTATGATGTAAAATTAACGAATTTATTATTTATTTTTAAAAATTTCATTTTTTAATTTTACCGAAAAAATTATGAAAGGTCATCGAAGGATGACCCTAGGTTTTCAGGTTAAAAATTAATTTTTATTTAGAAATATGAATAATATATTTTTTTAATATTTTTATGATGTAAAATTAACGAATTTATTATTTATTTTTAAAAATTTCATTTTTTAATTTTACCGAAAAAATTATGAAAGGTCATCGTGGGATGACCCTAGGTTTTCGTCATAAAAATATAATTATTCATCAGAAATATAAATAATATATTTTTTTAATATTTTTATGATGTAAAATGGACGAATTTATTATTTATTTGTAAAAATTTCATTTTTTAATTTTCCCGTAAAAATTATTAATGGTCATCGTAGGATGACCCTAGGTTTTCGGCATAAAAATATAATTATTCATCAGAAATATAAATAATATAATTTTTTAATATTTTTATGATGTAAAATGAACGAATTTATTATTTATTTTTAAAAATTTCATTTTTTAATTTTCCCGTAAAAATTATGAAAGGTCATCGTAGGATGACCCTAGGTTATAATATATTATATTATATATATAATATATTTTTTTAATATTTTTATGATGTAAAATGAACGAATTTATTATTTTTTTTAAAAATTTCATTTTTTAATTTTCCCGTAAAAATTATGATGGTCATCGTAGGATGACCCTAGGTTTTCGGCATAAAAAATTAATTATTCATCAGAAATATCAATAATAAATTTTTTTAATATTTTTATGATGTAAAATGAACGAATTTATTATTTTTTATTTTAAAATTTCATTTTTTAATTTTCCCGTAAAAATTATGAAAGGTCATCGTAGGATGACCCTAGGTTATAATATATTATATTATATATATAATATATTTTTTTAATATTTTTATGATGTAAAATGAACGAATTTATTATTTTTTTTAAAACATTTCATTTTTTAATTTTACCGAAAAAATTATGAAAGGTCATCGTAGGATGACCCTAGGTTTTCGGCATAAAAATATAATTATTCATCAGAAATATCAATAATATATTTTTTTAATATTTTTATGATGTAAAATGAACGAATTTATTATTTATTTGTAAAAATTTCATTTTTTAATTTTCCCGTAAAAATTATGAAAGGTCATCGTAGGATGACCCTAGGTTTTCGGCATAAAAATATAATTATTCATCAGAAATATCAATAATATAATTTTTTAATATTTTTATGATGTAAAATGAACGAATTTATTATTTATTTTTAAAAATTTCATTTTTTAATTTTCCCGTAAAAATTATGAAAGGTCATCGTAGGATGACCCTAGGTTATAGTATATTATATTATATATATAATATATTTTTTTAATATTTTTATGATGTAAAATGAACGAATTTATTATTTTTTTTAAAACATTTCATTTTTTAATTTTACCGAAAAAATTATGAAAGGTCATCGTAGGATGACCCTAGGTTTTCGGCATAAAAATATAATTATTCATCAGAAATATAAATAATATATTTTTTTAATATTTTTATGATGTAAAATGAACGAATTTATTATTTATTTTTAAAAATTTCATTTTTTAATTTTCCCGTAAAAATTATAAAAGGTCATCGTAGGATGACCCTAGGTTTTCGGCATAAAAAATTAATTATTCATCAGAAATATCAATAATAAATTTTTTTAATATTTTTATGATGTAAAATGAACGAATTTATTATTTTTTTTAAAACATTTCATTTTTTAATTTTCCCGTAAAAATTATGAAAGGTCATCGTAGGATGACCCTAGGTTATAATATATTATATTATATATATAATATATTTTTTTAATATTTTTATGATGTAAAATGAACGAATTTATTATTTTTTTTAAAAATTTCATTTTTTAATTTTACCATAAAAATTATGAAAGGTCATCGTAGGATGACCCTAGGTTTTCAGGTTAAAAATTAATTTTTATTTAGAAATATGAATAATATATTTTTTTAATATTTTTATGATGTAAAATTAACGAATTTATTATTTATTTTTAAAAATTTCATTTTTTAATTTTACCGTAAAAATTATGAAAGGTCTTCGTAGGATGACCCTAGGTTATAATATATTATATTATATATATAATATATTTTTTTAATATTTTTATGATGTAAAATGAACGAATTTATTATTTTTTTTAAAACATTTCATTTTTTAATTTTACCGAAAAAATTATGAAAGGTCATCGAAGGATGACCCTAGGTTTTCAGGTTAAAAATTAATTTTTATTTAGAAATATGAATAATATATTTTTTTAATATTTTTATGATGTAAAATTAACGAATTTATTATTTATTTTTAAAAATTTCATTTTTTAATTTTACCGAAAAAATTATGAAAGGTCATCGTGGGATGACCCTAGGTTTTCGTCATAAAAATATAATTATTCATCAGAAATATAAATAATATATTTTTTTAATATTTTTATGATGTAAAATGGACGAATTTATTATTTATTTGTAAAAATTTCATTTTTTAATTTTCCCGTAAAAATTATTAATGGTCATCGTAGGATGACCCTAGGTTTTCGGCATAAAAATATAATTATTCATCAGAAATATAAATAATATAATTTTTTAATATTTTTATGATGTAAAATGAACGAATTTATTATTTATTTTTAAAAATTTCATTTTTTAATTTTCCCGTAAAAATTATGAAAGGTCATCGTAGGATGACCCTAGGTTATAATATATTATATTATATATATAATATATTTTTTTAATATTTTTATGATGTAAAATGAACGAATTTATTATTTTTTTTAAAAATTTCATTTTTTAATTTTCCCGTAAAAATTATGAAAGGTCATCGTAGGATGACCCTAGGTTTTCGGCATAAAAAATTAATTATTCATCAGAAATATCAATAATAAATTTTTTTAATATTTTTATGATGTAAAATGAACGAATTTATTATTTTTTATTTTAAAATTTCATTTTTTAATTTTCCCGTAAAAATTATGAAAGGTCATCGTAGGATGACCCTAGGTTATAATATATTATATTATATATATAATATATTTTTTTAATATTTTTATGATGTAAAATGAACGAATTTATTATTTTTTTTAAAACATTTCATTTTTTAATTTTACCGAAAAAATTATGAAAGGTCATCGTAGGATGACCCTAGGTTTTCGGCATAAAAATATAATTATTCATCAGAAATATCAATAATATATTTTTTTAATATTTTTATGATGTAAAATGAACGAATTTATTATTTATTTGTAAAAATTTCATTTTTTAATTTTCCCGTAAAAATTATGAAAGGTCATCGTAGGATGACCCTAGGTTTTCGGCATAAAAATATAATTATTCATCAGAAATATCAATAATATAATTTTTTAATATTTTTATGATGTAAAATGAACGAATTTATTATTTATTTTTAAAAATTTCATTTTTTAATTTTCCCGTAAAAATTATGAAAGGTCATCGTAGGATGACCCTAGGTTATAGTATATTATATTATATATATAATATATTTTTTTAATATTTTTATGATGTAAAATGAACGAATTTATTATTTTTTTTAAAACATTTCATTTTTTAATTTTACCGAAAAAATTATGAAAGGTCATCGTAGGATGACCCTAGGTTTTCGGCATAAAAATATAATTATTCATCAGAAATATAAATAATATATTTTTTTAATATTTTTATGATGTAAAATGAACGAATTTATTATTTATTTTTAAAAATTTCATTTTTTAATTTTCCCGTAAAAATTATAAAAGGTCATCGTAGGATGACCCTAGGTTTTCGGCATAAAAAATTAATTATTCATCAGAAATATCAATAATAAATTTTTTTAATATTTTTATGATGTAAAATGAACGAATTTATTATTTTTTTTAAAACATTTCATTTTTTAATTTTCCCGTAAAAATTATGAAAGGTCATCGTAGGATGACCCTAGGTTATAATATATTATATTATATATATAATATATTTTTTTAATATTTTTATGATGTAAAATGAACGAATTTATTATTTTTTTTAAAAATTTCATTTTTTAATTTTACCATAAAAATTATGAAAGGTCATCGTAGGATGACCCTAGGTTTTCAGGTTAAAAATTAATTTTTATTTAGAAATATGAATAATATATTTTTTTAATATTTTTATGATGTAAAATTAACGAATTTATTATTTATTTTTAAAAATTTCATTTTTTAATTTTACCGTAAAAATTATGAAAGGTCTTCGTAGGATGACCCTAGGTTATAATATATTATATTATATATATAATATATTTTTTTAATATTTTTATGATGTAAAATGAACGAATTTATTATTTTTTTTAAAACATTTCATTTTTTAATTTTACCGAAAAAATTATGAAAGGTCATCGAAGGATGACCCTAGGTTTTCAGGTTAAAAATTAATTTTTATTTAGAAATATGAATAATATATTTTTTTAATATTTTTATGATGTAAAATGAACGAATTTATTATTTATTTTTAAAAATTTCATTTTTTAATTTTACCGAAAAAATTATGAAAGGTCATCGTGGGATGACCCTAGGTTTTCGTCATAAAAATATAATTATTCATCAGAAATATAAATAATATATTTTTTTAATATTTTTATGATGTAAAATGGACGAATTTATTATTTATTTGTAAAAATTTCATTTTTTAATTTTCCCGTAAAAATTATTAATGGTCATCGTAGGATGACCCTAGGTTTTCGGCATAAAAATATAATTATTCATCAGAAATATAAATAATATAATTTTTTAATATTTTTATGATGTAAAATGAACGAATTTATTATTTATTTTTAAAAATTTCATTTTTTAATTTTCCCGTAAAAATTATGAAAGGTCATCGTAGGATGACCGTAGGTTTTCGGCATAAAAAATTAATTATTCATCAGAAATATCAATAATAAATTTTTTTAATATTTTTATGATGTAAAATGAACGAATTTATTATTTATTTTTAAAAATTTCATTTTTTAATTTTCCCGTAAAAATTATGAAAGGTCATCGTAGGATGACCCTAGGTTTTCGGCATAAAAAATTAATTATTCATCAGAAATATCAATAATAAATTTTTTTAATATTTTTATGATGTAAAATGAACGAATTTATTATTTTTTATTTTAAAATTTCATTTTTTAATTTTCCCGTAAAAATTATGAAAGGTCATCGTAGGATGACCCTAGGTTATAATATATTATATTATATATATAATATATTTTTTTAATATTTTTATGATGTAAAATGAACGAATTTATTATTTTTTTTAAAACATTTCATTTTTTAATTTTACCGAAAAAATTATGAAAGGTCATCGTCGGATGACCCTAGGTTTTCGGCATAAAAATATAATTATTCATCAGAAATATCAATAATATATTTTTTTAATATTTTTATGATGTAAAATGAACGAATTTATTATTTATTTGTAAAAATTTCATTTTTTAATTTTCCCGTAAAAATTATGAAAGGTCATCGTAGGATGACCCTAGGTTTTCGGCATAAAAATATAATTATTCATCAGAAATATCAATAATATAATTTTTTAATATTTTTATGATGTAAAATGAACGAATTTATTATTTATTTTTAAAAATTTCATTTTTTAATTTTCCCGTAAAAATTATGAAAGGTCATCGTAGGATGACCCTAGGTTATAGTATATTATATTATATATATAATATATTTTTTTAATATTTTTATGATGTAAAATGAACGAATTTATTATTTTTTTTAAAACATTTCATTTTTTAATTTTACCGAAAAAATTATGAAAGGTCATCGTGGGATGACCCTAGGTTTTCGGCATAAAAATATAATTATTCATCAGAAATATAAATAATATATTTTTTTAATATTTTTATGATGTAAAATGGACGAATTTATTATTTATTTTTAAAAATTTCATTTTTTAATTTTCCCGTAAAAATTATGAAAGGTCATCGTAGGATGACCCTAGGTTTTCGGCATAAAAAATTAAACATTCATCATAAATATCAATAATAAATTTTTTTAATATTTTTAAGATGTAAAATGAACGAATTTATTATTTATTTTTAAAAATTTCATTTTTTAATTTTCCCGTAAAAATTATGAAAGGTCATCGTAGGATGACCCTAGGTTATAGTATATTATATTATATATATAATATATTTTTTTAATATTTTTATGATGTAAAATGAACGAATTTATTATTTTTTTTAAAACATTTCATTTTTTAATTTTACCGAAAAAATTATGAAAGGTCATCGTAGGATGACCCTAGGTTTTCGGCATAAAAATATAATTATTCATCAGAAATATAAATAATATATTTTTTTAATATTTTTATGATGTAAAATAACGAATTTATTATTTATTTTTAAAAATTTCATTTTTTAATTTTCCCGTAAAAATTATAAAAGGTCATCGTAGGATGACCCTAGGTTTTCGGCATAAAAAATTAATTATTCATCAGAAATATCAATAATAAATTTTTTTAATATTTTTATGATGTAAAATGAACGAATTTATTATTTTTTTTAAAACATTTCATTTTTTAATTTTCCCGTAAAAATTATGAAAGGTCATCGTAGGATGACCCTAGGTTATAATATATTATATTATATATATAATATATTTTTATGATGTAAAATGAACGAATTTATTATTGTTTTTAAAAATTTCATTTTTTAATTTTACCATAAAAATTATGAAAGGTCATCGTAGGATGACCCTAGGTTTTCAGGTTAAAAATTAATTTTTATTTAGAAATATGAATAATATATTTTTTTAATATTTTTATGATGTAAAATTAACGAATTTATTATTTATTTTTAAAAAATTTCATTTTTTAATTTTACCGTAAAAATTATGAAAGGTCTTCGTAGGATGACCCTAGGTTATAATATATTATATTATATATATAATATATTTTTTTAATATTTTTATGATGTAAAATGAACGAATTTATTATTTTTTTTAAAACATTTCATTTTTTAATTTTACCGAAAAAATTATGAAAGGTCATCGAAGGATGACCCTAGGTTTTCGGCATAAAAAAAAAATTTTTATTTAGAAATATGAATAATATATTTTTTTAATATTTTTATGATGTAAAATGAACGAATTTATTATTTTTTTTAAAAATTTCATTTTTTAATTTTCCCGTAAAAATTATGAAAGGTCATCGTAGGATGACCCTAGGTTTTCGGCATAAAAAATTAATTATTCATCAGAAATATCAATAATAAATTTTTTTAATATTTTTATGTTGTAAAATGAACGAATTTATTATTTATTTTTAAAAATTTCATTTTTTAATTTTCCCGTAAAAATTATGAAAGATCATCGTAGGATGACCCTAGGTTTTCGGCATAAAAAATTAATTATTCATCATAAATATCAATAATAAATTTTTTTAATATTTTTATGATGTAAAATGAACGAATTTATTATTTTTTTTTTTAAAATTTGATTTTTTAATTTTCCCGTAAAAATTATGAAAGGTCATCGTAGGATGACCCTAGGTTATAATATATTATATTATATATATAATATATTTTTTTAATATTTTTATGATGTAAAATGAACGAATTTATTATTTTTTTTAAAACATTTCATTTTTTAATTTTACCGAAAAAATTATGAAAGGTCATCGTAGGATGACCCTAGGTTTTCGGCATAAAAATATAATTATTCATCAGAAATATCAATAATATATTTTTTTAATATTTTTATGATGTAAAATGAACGAATTTATTATTTATTTGTAAAAATTTCATTTTTTAATTTTCCCGTAAAAATTATGAAAGGTCATCGTAGGATGACCCTAGGTTTTCGGCATAAAAATATAATTATTCATCAGAAATATCAATAATATAATTTTTTAATATTTTTATGATGTAAAATGAACGAATTTATTATTTATTTTTAAAAATTTCATTTTTTAATTTTCCCGTAAAAATTATGAAAGGTCATCGTAGGATGACCCAAGGTTTTCGGCATAAAAAATTAATTATTCATCAGAAATATCAATAATAAATTTTTTTAATATTTTTATGATGTAAAATGAACGAATTTATTATTTATTTTTAAAAATTTCATTTTTTAATTTTCCCGTAAAAATTATGAAAGGTCATCGTAGGATGACCCTAGGTTTTCGGCATAAAAAATTAATTATTCATCAGAAATATCAATAATAAATTTTTTTAATATTTTTATGATGTAAAATGAACGAATTTATTATTTATTTTTAAAAATTTCATTTTTTAATTTTCCAGTAAAAATTATGAAAGGTCTTCGTAGGATGACCCTAGGTTATAATATATTATATTATATATATAATATATTTTTTTAATATTTTTATGATGTAAAATTAACGAATTTATTATTTATTTTTAAAAATTTCATTTTTTAATTTTACCGTAAAAATTATGAAAGGTCTTCGTAGGATGACCCTAGGTTATAATATATTATATTATATATATAATATATTTTTTTAATATTTTTATGATGTAAAATGAACGAATTTATTATTTTTTTTAAAACATTTCATTTTTTAATTTTACCGAAAAAATTATGAAAGGTCATCGAAGGATGACCCTAGGTTTTCGGCATAAAAAAAAATTTTTTATTTAGAAATATGAATAATATATTTTTTTAATATTTTTATGATGTAAAATGAACGAATTTATTATTTTTTTTAAAAATTTCATTTTTTAATTTTCCCGTAAAAATTATGAAAGGTCATCGTAGGATGACCCTAGGTTTTCGGCATAAAAAATTAATTATTCATCATAAATATCAATAATAAATTTTTTTAATATTTTTATGATGTAAAATGAACGAATTTATTATTTATTTTTAAAAATTTCATTTTTTAATTTTCCCGTAAAAATTATGAAAGATCATCGTAGGATGACCCTAGGTTATAATATATTATATTATATATATAATATATTTTTTTAATATTTTTATGATGTAAAATGAACGAATTTATTATTTTTTTTAAAACATTTCATTTTTTAATTTTACCGAAAAAATTATGAAAGGTCATCGTGGGATGACCCTAGGTTTTCGGCATAAAAATATAATTATTCATCAGATATATAAATAATATATTTTTTTAATATTTTTATGATGTAAAATGAACGAATTTATTATTTATTTTTAAAAATTTCATTTTTTAATTTTCCCGTAAAAATTATGAAAGGTCATCGTAGGATGACCCTAGGTTTTCGGCATAAAAAATTAAACATTCATCATAAATATCAATAATAAATTTTTTTAATATTTTTAAGATGTAAAATGAACGAATTTATTATTTATTTTTAAAAATTTCATTTTTTAATTTTCCCGTAAAAATTATGAAAGGTCATCGTAGGATGACCCTAGGTTTTCGGCATAAAAAATTAATTATTCATCATAAATATCAATAATAAATTTTTTTAATATTTTTATGATGTAAAATGAACGAATTTATTATTTATTTTTAAAAATTTCATTTTTTAATTCTCCCGTAAAAATTATGAAAGGTCATCGTAGGATGACCCTAGGTTATAGTATATTATATTATATATATAATATATTTTTTTAATATTTTTATGATGTAAAATGAACGAATTTATTATTTTTTTTAAAACATTTCATTTTTTAATTTTACCGAAAAAATTATGAAAGGTCATCGTAGGATGACCCTAGGTTTTCGGCATAAAAATATAATTATTCATCAGAAATATAAATAATATATTTTTTTAATATTATTATGATGTAAAATGAACGAATTTATTATTTTTTATTTTAAAATTTCATTTTTTAATTTTCCCGTAAAAATTATGAAAGGTCATCGTAGGATGACCCTAGGTTATAATATATTATATTATATATATAATATATTTTTTTAATATTTTTATGATGTAAAATGAACGAATTTATTATTTTTTTTAAAACATTTCATTTTTTAATTTTACCGAAAAAATTATGAAAGGTCATCGTAGGATGACCCTAGGTTTTCGGCATAAAAATATAATTATTCATCAGAAATATCAATAATATATTTTTTTAATATTTTTATGATGTAAAATGAACGAATTTATTATTTATTTGTAAAAATTTCATTTTTTAATTTTCCCGTAAAAATTATGAAAGGTCATCGTAGGATGACCCTAGGTTTTCGGCATAAAAATATAATTATTCATCAGAAATATCAATAATATAATTTTTTAATATTTTTATGATGTAAAATGAACGAATTTATTATTTATTTTTAAAAATTTCATTTTTTAATTTTCCCGTAAAAATTATGAAAGGTCATCGTAGGATGACCCTAGGTTATAGTATATTATATTATATATATAATATATTTTTTTAATATTTTTATGATGTAAAATGAACGAATTTATTATTTTTTTTAAAACATTTCATTTTTTAATTTTACCGAAAAAATTATGAAAGGTCATCGTAGGATGACCCTAGATGTTCGGCATAAAAATATAATTATTCATCAGAAATATCAATAATATATTTTTTTAATATTTTTATGATGTAAAATGAACGAATTTATTATTTATTTGTAAAAATTTCATTTTTTAATTTTCCCGTAAAAATTATAAATGGTCATCGTAGGATGACCCTAGGTTTTCGGCATAAAAATATAATTATTCATCAGAAATATAAATAATATAATTTTTTAATATTTTTATGATGTAAAATGAACGAATTTATTATTTATTTTTAAAAATTTCATTTTTTAATTTTCCCGTAAAAATTATGAAAGGTCATCGTAGGATGACCCTAGGTTTTCGGCATAAAAAATTAATTATTCATCAGAAATATCAATAATAAATTTTTTTAATATTTTTATGATGTAAAATGAACGAATTTATTATTTATTTTTAAAAATTTCATTTTTTAATTTTCCCGTAAAAATTATGAAAGGTCATCGTAGGATGACCCTAGGTTATAATATATTATATTATATATATAATATATTTTTTTAATATTTTTATGATGTAAAATGAACGAATTTATTATTTTTTTTAAAACATTACATTTTTTAATTTTACCGAAAAAATTATGAAAGGTCATCGTGGGATGACCCTAGGTTTTCGGCATAAAAATATAATTATTCATCAGAAATATAAATAATATATTTTTTTAATATTTTTATGATGTAAAATGGACGAATTTATTATTTATTTTTAAAAATTTCATTTTTTAATTTTCCCGTAAAAATTATGAAAGGTCATCGTAGGATGACCCTAGGTTTTCGGCATAAAAAATTAATTATTCATCATAAATATCAATAATAAATTTTTTTAATATTTTTATGATGTAAAATGAACGAATTTATTATTTATTTTTAAAAATTTCATTTTTTAATTTTCCCGTAAAAATTATGAAAGGTCATCGTAGGATGACCCTAGGTTATAGTATATTATATTATATATATAATATATTTTTTTAATATTTTTATGATGTAAAATGAACGAATTTATTATTTTTTTTAAAACATTTCATTTTTTAATTTTACCGAAAAAATTATGAAAGGTCATCGTAGGATGACCCTAGGTTTTCGGCATAAAAATATAATTATTCATCAGAAATATAAATAATATATTTTTTTAATATTTTTATGATGTAAAATGAACGAATATATTATTTATTTTTAAAAATATTATTTTTTAATTTTCCCGTAAAAATTATGAAAGGTCATCGTAGGATGACCCTAGGTTATAGTATATTATATTATATATATAATATATTTTTTTAATATTTTTATGATGTAAAATGAACGAATTTATTATTTTTTTTAAAACATTTCATTTTTTAATTTTACCGAAAAAATTATGAAAGGTCATCGTAGGATGACCCTAGGTTTTCGGCATAAAAATATAATTATTCATCAGAAATATAAATAATATATTTTTTTAATATTTTTATGATGTAAAATGAACGAATTTATTATTTTTTTTAAAACATCTCATTTTTTAATTTTACCGAAAAATTTATGAAAGGTCATCGTAGGATGACCCTAGGTTTTCGGCATAAAAATATAATTATTCATCAGAAATATCAATAATAAATTTTTTTAATATTTTTATGATGTAAAATGAACGAATTTATTATTTATTTTTAAAAATTTCAATTTTTTAATTTTCCCGTAAAAATTATGAAAGGTCATCGTAGGATGACCCTAGGTTATAATATATTATATTATATATATAATATATTTTTTTAATATTTTTATGATGTAAAATGAACGAATTTATTATTTTTTTTAAAACATTTCATTTTTTAATTTTACCGAAAAAATTATGAAAGGTCATCTAAGGATGACCCTAGGTTTTCGGCATAAAAAAATAATTTTCATTTAGAAATATGAATAATATATTTTTTTAATATTTTTATGATGTAAAATGAACGAATTTATTATTTTTTTTAAAACATTTCATTTTTTAATTTTACCGAAAAAATTATGAAAGGTCATCGTAGGATGACCCTAGGTTTTCGGCATAAAAATATAATTATTCATCAGAAATATCAATAATATATTTTTTTAATATTTATATGATGTAAAATGAACGAATTTATTATTTATTTTTAAAAATTTCATTTTTTAATTTTCCCGTAAAAATTATGAAAGGTCATCGTAGGATGACCCTAGGTTATAATATATTATATTATATATATAATATATTTTTTTAATATTTTTATGATGTAAAATGAACGAATTTATTATTTTTTTTAAAACATTTCATTTTTTAATTTTACCGAAAAAATTATGAAAGGTCATCGTAGGATGACCCTAGGTTTTCGCCATAAAAATATAATTATTCATCAGAAATATCAATAATATAATTTTTTAATATTTTTATATTGTAAAATGAACGAATTTATTATTTATTTTTAAAAATTTCATTTTTTAATTTTCCCGTAAAAATTAGGAAAGGTCATCGTAGGATGACCCTAGGTTTTCGGCATAAAAAATTAATTATTCATCAGAAATATCAATAATAAATTTTTTTAATATTTTTATGATGTAAAATTAACGAATTTATTATTTATTTTTAAAAATTTCATTTTTTAATTTTCCCGTAAAAATTATGAAAGGTCATCGTAGGATGACCCTAGGTTTTCGGCATAAAAAATTAATTATTCATCATAAATATCAATAATAAATTTTTTTAATATTTTTATGATGTAAAATGAACGAATTTATTATTTATTTTTAAAAATTTCATTTTTTAATTTTCCCGTAAAAATTATGAAAGGTCATCGTAGGATGACCCTAGGTTATAGTATATTATATTATATATATAATATATTTTTTTAATATTTTTATGATGTAAAATGAACGAATTTATTATTTTTTTTAAAACATTTCATTTTTTAATTTTACCGAAAAAATTATGAAAGGTCATCGTAGGATGACCCTAGGTTTTCGGCATAAAAATATAATTATTCATCAGAAATATAAATAATATATTTTTTTAATATTTTTATGATGTAAAATGAACGAATTTATTATTTATTTTTAAAAATTTCATTTTTTAATTTTCCCGTAAAAATTATAAAAGGTCATCGTAGGATGACCCTAGGTTTTCGGCATAAAAAATTAATTATTCATCAGAAATATCAATAATAAATTTTTTTAATATTTTTATGATGTAAAATGAACGAATTTATTATTTTTTTTAAAACATTTCATTTTTTAATTTTCCCGTAAAAATTATGAAAGGTCATCGTAGGATGACCCTAGGTTATAATATATTATATTATATATATAATATATTTTTTTAATATTTTTATGATGTAAAATGAACGAATTTATTATTTTTTTTAAAAATTTCATTTTTTAATTTTACCATAAAAATTATGAAAGGTCATCGTAGGATGACCCTAGGTTTTCAGGTTAAAAATTAATTTTTATTTAGAAATATGAATAATATATTTTTTTAATATTTTTATGATGTAAAATTAACGAATTTATTATTTATTTTTAAAAATTTCATTTTTTAATTTTACCGTAAAAATTATGAAAGGTCTTCGTAGGATGACCCTAGGTTATAATATATTATATTATATATATAATATATTTTTTTAATATTTTTATGATGTAAAATGAACGAATTTATTATTTTTTTTAAAACATTTCATTTTTTAATTTTACCGAAAAAATTATGAAAGGTCATCGAAGGATGACCCTAGGTTTTCGGCATAAAAAAAAAATTTTTATTTAGAAATATGAATAATATATTTTTTTAATATTTTTATGATGTAAAATGAACGAATTTATTATTTTTTTTAAAAATTTCATTTTTTAATTTTCCCGTAAAAATTATGAAAGGTCATCGTAGGATGACCCTAGGTTTTCGGCATAAAAAATTAATTATTCATCAGAAATATCAATAATAAATTTTTTTAATATTTTTATGATGTAAAATGAACGAATTTATTATTTATTTTTAAAAATTTCATTTTTTAATTTTCCCGTAAAAATTATGAAAGATCATCGTAGGATGACCCTAGGTTTTCGGCATAAAAAATTAATTATTCATCATAAATATCAATAATAAATTTTTTTAATATTTTTATGATGTAAAATGAACGAATTTATTATTTTTTTTTTTTAAATTTGATTTTTTAATTTTCCCGTAAAAATTATGAAAGGTCATCGTAGGATGACCCTAGGTTATAATATATTATATTATATATATAATATATTTTTTTAATATTTTTATGATGTAAAATGAACGAATTTATTATTTTTTTTAAAACATTTCATTTTTTAATTTTACCGAAAAAATTATGAAAGGTCATCGTAGGATGACCCTAGGTTTTCGGCATAAAAATATAATTATTCATCAGAAATATCAATAATATATTTTTTTAATATTTTTATGATGTAAAATGAACGAATTTATTATTTATTTGTAAAAATTTCATTTTTTAATTTTCCCGTAAAAATTATGAAAGGTCATCGTAGGATGACCCTAGGTTTTCGGCATAAAAATATAATTATTCATCAGAAATATCAATAATATAATTTTTTAATATTTTTATGATGTAAAATGAACGAATTTATTATTTATTTTTAAAAATTTCATTTTTTAATTTTCCCGTAAAAATTATGAAAGGTCATCGTAGGATGACCCAAGGTTTTCGGCATAAAAAATTAATTATTCATCAGAAATATCAATAATAAATTTTTTTAATATTTTTATGATGTAAAATGAACGAATTTATTATTTATTTTTAAAAATTTCATTTTTTAATTTTCCAGTAAAAATTATGAAAGGTCATCGTAGGATGACCCTAGGTTATAATATATTATATTATATATATAATATATTTTTTTAATATTTTTATGATG
This sequence comes from Labia minor, assembly GCA_963082975.1. Lineage (NCBI taxonomy): Eukaryota > Metazoa > Arthropoda > Insecta > Dermaptera > Spongiphoridae > Labia > Labia minor. The sequence goes on along the minus strand of OY720347.1, from coordinate 79,764,316 downwards.
TAAAATGAACGAATTTATTATATTTTTTAAAAATTTCATTTTTTAATTTTACCATAAAAATTATGAAAGGTCATCGTAGGATGACCCTAGGTTTTCAGGTTAAAAATTAATTTTTATTTAGAAATATGAATAATATATTTTTTTAATATTTTTATGATGTAAAATTAACGAATTTATTATTTATTTTTAAAAATTTCATTTTTTAATTTTACCGTAAAAATTATGAAAGGTCTTCATAGGATGACCCTAGGTTATAATATATTATAGTATATATATAATATATTTTTTTAATATTTTTATGATGTAAAATGAACGAATTTATTATTTTTTTTAAAACATTTCATTTTTTAATTTTACCGAAAAAATTATGAAAGGTCATCGAAGGATGACCCTAGGTTTTCGGCATAAAAAAAAAATTTTTATTTAGAAATATGAATAATATATTTTTTTAATATTTTTATGATGTAAAATGAACGAATTTATTATTTTTTTTAAAAATTTCATTTTTTAATTTTCCCGTAAAAATTATGAAAGGTCATCGTAGGATGACCCTAGGTTTTCGGCATAAAAAATTAATTATTCATCAGAAATATCAATAATAAATTTTTTTAATATTTTTATGATGTAAAATGAACGAATTTATTATTTATTTGTAAAAATTTCATTTTTTAATTTTCCCGTAAAAATTATGAAAGATCATCGTAGGATGACCCTAGGTTATAATATATTATATTATATATATAATATATTTTTTTAATATTTTTATGATGTAAAATGAACGAATTTATTATTTTTTTTAAAACATTTCATTTTTTAATTTTACCGAAAAAATTATGAAAGGTCATCGTGGGATGACCCTAGGTTTTCGGCATAAAAATATAATTATTCATCAGAAATATAAATAATATATTTTTTTAATATTTTTATGATGTAAAATGAACGAATTTATTATTTATTTTTAAAAATTTCATTTTTTAATTTTCCCGTAAAAATTATGAAAGGTCATCGTAGGATGACCCTAGGTTTTCGCCATAAAAAATTAAACATTCATCATAAATATCAATAATAAATTTTTTTAATATTTTTAAGATGTAAAATGAACGAATTTATTATTTATTTTTAAAAATTTCATTTTTTAATTTTCCCGTAAAAATTATGAAAGGTCATCGTAGGATGACCCTAGGTTTTCGGCATAAAAAATTAATTATTCATCATAAATATCAATAATAAATTTTTTTAATATTTTTATGATGTAAAATGAACGAATTTATTATTTATTTTTAAAAATTTCATTTTTTAATTTTCCCGTAAAAATTATGAAAGGTCATCGTAGGATGACCCTAGGTTATAGTATATTATATTATATATATAATATATTTTTTTAATATTTTTATGATGTAAAATGAACGAATTTATTATTTTTTTTAAAACATTTCATTTTTTAATTTTACCGAAAAAATTATGAAAGGTCATCGTAGGATGACCCTAGGTTTTCGGCATAAAAATATAATTATTCATCAGAAATATAAATAATATATTTTTTTAATATTTTTATGATGTAAAATGAACGAATTTATTATTTATTTTTAAAAATTTCATTTTTTAATTTTCCCGTAAAAATTATAAAAGGTCATCGTAGGATGACCCTAGGTTTTCGGCATAAAAAATTAATTATTCATCATAAATATCAATAATAAATTTTTTTAATATTTTTATGATGTAAAATGAACGAATTTATTATTTTTTTTTTTTAAATTTGATTTTTTAATTTTCCCGTAAAAATTATGAAAGGTCATCGTAGGATGACCCTAGGTTATAATATATTATATTATATATATAATATATTTTTTTAATATTTTTATGATGTAAAATGAACGAATTTATTATTTTTTTTAAAACATTTCATTTTTTAATTTTACCGAAAAAATTATGAAAGGTCATCGTAGGATGACCCTAGGTTTTCGGCATAAAAATATAATTATTCATCAGAAATATCAATAATATATTTTTTTAATATTTTTATGATGTAAAATGAACGAATTTATTATTTATTTGTAAAAATTTCATTTTTTAATTTTCCCGTAAAAATTATGAAAGGTCATCGTAGGATGACCCTAGGTTTTCGGCATAAAAATATAATTATTCATCAGAAATATCAATAATATAATTTTTTAATATTTTTATGATGTAAAATGAACGAATTTATTATTTATTTTTAAAAATTTCATTTTTTAATTTTCCCGTAAAAATTATGAAAGGTCATCGTAGGATGACCCAAGGTTTTCGGCATAAAAAATTAATTATTCATCAGAAATATCAATAATAAATTTTTTTAATATTTTTATGATGTAAAATGAACGAATTTATTATTTATTTTTAAAAATTTCATTTTTTAATTTTCCAGTAAAAATTATGAAAGGTCATCGTAGGATGACCCTAGGTTATAATATATTATATTATATATATAATATATTTTTTTAATATTTTTATGATGTAAAATGAACGAATTTATTATATTTTTTAAAAATTTCATTTTTTAATTTTACCATAAAAATTATGAAAGGTCATCGTAGGATGACCCTAGGTTTTCAGTTTAAAAATTAATTTTTATTTAGAAATATGAATAATATATTTTTTTAATATTTTTATGATGTAAAATTAACGAATTTATTATTTATTTTTAAAAATTTCATTTTTTAATTTTACCGTAAAAATTATGAAAGGTCTTCGTAGGATGACCCTAGGTTATAATATATTATATTATATATATAATATATTTTTTTAATATTTTTATGATGTAAAATGAACGAATTTATTATTTTTTTTAAAACATTTCATTTTTTAATTTTACCGAAAAAATTATGAAAGGTCATCGAAGGATGACCCTAGGTTTTCGGCATAAAAAAAAAATTTTTATTTAGAAATATGAATAATATATTTTTTTAATATTTTTATGATGTAAAATGAACGAATTTATTATTTTTTTTAAAAATTTCATTTTTTAATTTTCCCGTAAAAATTATGAAAGGTCATCGTAGGATGACCCTAGGTTTTCGGCATAAAAAATTAATTATTCATCAGAAATATCAATAATAAATTTTTTTAATATTTTTATGATGTAAAATGAACGAATTTATTATTTATTTTTAAAAATTTCATTTTTTAATTTTCCCGTAAAAATTATGAAAGATCATCGTAGGATGACCCTAGGTTATAATATATTATATTATATATATAATATATTTTTTTAATATTTTTATGATGTAAAATGAACGAATTTATTATTTTTTTTAAAACATTTCATTTTTTAATTTTACCGAAAAAATTATGAAAGGTCATCGTGGGATGACCCTAGGTTTTCGGCATAAAAATATAATTATTCATCAGAAATATAAATAATATATTTTTTTAATATTTTTATGATGTAAAATGAACGAATTTATTATTTATTTTTAAAAATTTCATTTTTTAATTTTCCCGTAAAAATTATGAAAGGTCATCGTAGGATGACCCTAGGTTTTCGCCATAAAAAATTAAACATTCATCATAAATATCAATAATAAATTTTTTTAATATTTTTAAGATGTAAAATGAACGAATTTATTATTTATTTTTAAAAATTTCATTTTTTAATTTTCCCGTAAAAATTATGAAAGGTCATCGTAGGATGACCCTAGGTTTTCGGCATAAAAAATTAATTATTCATCATAAATATCAATAATAAATTTTTTTAATATTTTTATGATGTAAAATGAACGAATTTATTATTTATTTTTAAAAATTTCATTTTTTAATTTTCCCGTAAAAATTATGAAAGGTCATCGTAGGATGACCCTAGGTTATAGTATATTATATTATATATATAATATATTTTTTTAATATTTTTATGATGTAAAATGAACGAATTTATTATTTTTTTTAAAACATTTCATTTTTTAATTTTACCGAAAAAATTATGAAAGGTCATCGTAGGATGACCCTAGGTTTTCGGCATAAAAATATAATTATTCATCAGAAATATAAATAATATATTTTTTTAATATTTTTATGATGTAAAATGAACGAATTTATTATTTATTTTTAAAAATTTCATTTTTTAATTTTCCCGTAAAAATTATAAAAGGTCATCGTAGGATGACCCTAGGTTTTCGGCATAAAAAATTAATTATTCATCAGAAATATCAATAATAAATTTTTTTAATATTTTTATGATGTAAAATGAACGAATTTATTATTTTTTTTAAAACATTTCATTTTTTAATTTTCCCGTAAAAATTATGAAAGGTCATCGTAGGATGACCCTAGGTTATAATATATTATATTATATATATAATATATTTTTTTAATATTTTTATGATGTAAAATGAACGAATTTATTATTTTTTTTAAAACATTTCATTTTTTAATTTTCCCGTAAAAATTATGAAAGGTCATCGTAGGATGACCCTAGGTTATAATATATTATATTATATATATAATATATTTTTATGATGTAAAATGAACGAATTTATTATTTTTTTTAAAAATTTCATTTTTTAATTTTACCATAAAAATTATGAAAGGTCATCGTAGGATGACCCTAGGTTTTCAGGTTAAAAATTAATTTTTATTTAGAAATATGAATAATATATTTTTTTAATATTTTTATGATGTAAAATTAACGAATTTATTATTTATTTTTAAAAATTTCATTTTTTAATTTTACCGTAAAAATTATGAAAGGTCTTCGTAGGATGACCCTAGGTTATAATATATTATATTATATATATAATATATTTTTTTAATATTTTTATGATGTAAAATGAACGAATTTATTATTTTTTTTAAAACATTTCATTTTTTAATTTTACCGAAAAAATTATGAAAGGTCATCGAAGGATGACCCTAGGTTTTCGGCATAAAAAAAAAATTTTTATTTAGAAATATGAATAATATATTTTTTTAATATTTTTATGATGTAAAATGAACGAATTTATTATTTTTTTTAAAAATTTCATTTTTTAATTTTCCCGTAAAAATTATGAAAGGTCATCGTAGGATGACCCTAGGTTTTCGGCATAAAAAATTAATTATTCATCAGAAATATCAATAATAAATTTTTTTAATATTTTTATGATGTAAAATGAACGAATTTATTATTTATTTTTAAAAATTTCATTTTTTAATTTTCCCGTAAAAATTATGAAAGATCATCGTAGGATGACCCTAGGTTTTCGGCATAAAAAATTAATTATTCATCATAAATATCAATAATAAATTTTTTTAATATTTTTATGATGTAAAATGAACGAATTTATTATTTTTTTTTTTAAAATTTGATTTTTTAATTTTCCCGTAAAAATTATGAAAGGTCATCGTAGGATGACCCTAGGTTATAATATATTATATTATATATATAATATATTTTTTTAATATTTTTATGATGTAAAATGAACGAATTTATTATTTTTTTTAAAACATTTCATTTTTTAATTTTACCGAAAAAATTATGAAAGGTCATCGTAGGATGACCCTAGGTTTTCGGCATAAAAATATAATTATTCATCAGAAATATCAATAATATATTTTTTTAATATTTTTATGATGTAAAATGAACGAATTTATTATTTATTTGTAAAAATTTCATTTTTTAATTTTCCCGTAAAAATTATGAAAGGTCATCGTAGGATGACCCTAGGTTTTCGGCATAAAAATATAATTATTCATCAGAAATATCAATAATATAATTTTTTAATATTTTTATGATGTAAAATGAACGAATTTATTATTTATTTTTAAAAATTTCATTTTTTAATTTTCCCGTAAAAATTATGAAAGGTCATCGTAGGATGACCCAAGGTTTTCGGCATAAAAAATTAATTATTCATCAGAAATATCAATAATAAATTTTTTTAATATTTTTATGATGTAAAATGAACGAATTTATTATTTATTTTTAAAAATTTCATTTTTTAATTTGCCCGTAAAAATTATGAAAGGTCATCGTAGGATGACCCTAGGTTTTCGGCATAAAAAATTAATTATTCATCAGAAATATCAATAATAAATTTTTTTAATATATTTATGATGTAAAATGAACGAATTTATTATTTATTTTTAAAAATTTCATTTTTTAATTTTCCAGTAAAAATTATGAAAGGTCATCGTAGGATGACCCTAGGTTATAATATATTATATTATATATATATAATATATTTTTTTAATATTTTTATGATGTAAAATGAACGAATTTATTATATTTTTTAAAAATTTCATTTTTTAATTTTACCATAAAAATTATGAAAGGTCATCGTAGGATGACCCTAGGTTTTCAGGTTAAAAATTAATTTTTATTTAGAAATATGAATAATATATTTTTTTAATATTTTTATGATGTAAAATTAACGAATTTATTATTTATTTTTAAAAATTTCATTTTTTAATTTTACCGTAAAAATTATGAAAGGTCTTCGTAGGATGACCCTAGGTTATAATATATTATATTATATATATAATATATTTTTTTAATATTTTTATGATGTAAAATGAACGAATTTATTATTTTTTTTAAAACATTTCATTTTTTAATTTTACCGAAAAAATTATGAAAGGTCATCGAAGGATGACCCTAGGTTTTCGGCATAAAAAAAATTTTTTATTTAGAAATATGAATAATATATTTTTTTAATATTTTTATGATGTAAAATGAACGAATTTATTATTTTTTTTAAAAATTTCATTTTTTAATTTTCCCGTAAAAATTATGAAAGGTCATCGTAGGATGACCCTAGGTTTTCGGCATAAAAAATTAATTATTCATCAGAAATATCAATAATAAATTTTTTTAATATTTTTATGATGTAAAATGAACGAATTTATTATTTATTTTTAAAAATTTCATTTTTTAATTTTCCCGTAAAAATTATGAAAGATCATCGTAGGATGACCCTAGGTTATAATATATTATATTATATATATAATATATTTTTTTAATATTTTTATGATGTAAAATGAACGAATTTATTATTTTTTTTAAAACATTTCATTTTTTAATTTTACCGAAAAAATTATGAAAGGTCATCGTGGGATGACCCTAGGTTTTCGGCATAAAAATATAATTATTCATCAGAAATATAAATAATATATTTTTTTAATATTTTTATGATGTAAAATGAACGAATTTATTATTTATTTTTAAAAATTTCATTTTTTAATTTTCCCGTAAAAATTATGAAAGGTCATCGTAGGATGACCCTAGGTTTTCGGCATAAAAAATTAATTATTCATCATAAATATCAATAATAAATTTTTTTAATATTTTTATGATGTAAAATGAACGAATTTATTATTTATTTTTAAAAATTTCATTTTTTAATTTTCCCGTAAAAATTATGAAAGGTCATCGTAGGATGACCCTAGGTTATAGTATATTATATTATATATATAATATATTTTTTTAATATTTTTATGATGTAAAATGAACGAATTTATTATTTTTTTTAAAACATTTCATTTTTTAATTTTACCGAAAAAATTATGAAAGGTCATCGTAGGATGACCCTAGGTTTTCGGCATAAAAATATAATTATTCATCAGAAATATCAATAATAAATTTTTTTAATATTTTTATGATGTAAAATGAACGAATTTATTATTTTTTTTAAAACATTTCATTTTTTAATTTTCCCGTAAAAATTATGAAAGGTCATCGTAGGATGACCCTAGGTTATAATATATTATATTATATATATAATATATTTTTTTAATATTTTTATGATGTAAAATGAACGAATTTATTATTTTTTTTAAAAATTTCATTTTTTAATTTTACCATAAAAATTATGAAAGGTCATCGTAGGATGACCCTAGGTTTTCAGGTTAAAAATTAATTTTTATTTAGAAATATGAATAATATATTTTTTTAATATTTTTATGATGTAAAATTAACGAATTTATTATTTATTTTTAAAAATTTCATTTTTTAATTTTACCGTAAAAATTATGAAAGGTCTTCGTAGGATGACCCTAGGTTATAATATATTATATTATATATATAATATATTTTTTTAATATTTTTATGATGTAAAATGAACGAATTTATTATTTTTTTTAAAACATTTCATTTTTTAATTTTACCGAAAAAATTATGAAAGGTCATCGAAGGATGACCCTAGGTTTTCGGCATAAAAAAAAAATTTTTATTTAGAAATATGAATAATATATTTTTTTAATATTTTTATGATGTAAAATGAACGAATTTATTATTTTTTTTAAAAATTTCATTTTTTAATTTTCCCGTAAAAATTATGAAAGGTCATCGTAGGATGACCCTAGGTTTTCGGCATAAAAAATTAATTATTCATCAGAAATATCAATAATAAATTTTTTTAATATTTTTATGATGTAAAATGAACGAATTTATTATTTATTTTTAAAAATTTCATTTTTTAATTTTCCCGTAAAAATTATGAAAGATCATCGTAGGATGACCCTAGGTTATAATATATTATATTATATATATAATATATTTTTTTAATATTTTTATGATGTAAAATGAACGAATTTATTATTTTTTTTAAAACATTTCATTTTTTAATTTTACCGAAAAAATTATGAAAGGTCATCGTGGGATGACCCTAGGTTTTCGGCATAAAAATATAATTATTTATCAGAAATATAAATAATATATTTTTTTAATATTTTTATGATGTAAAATGAACGAATTTATTATTTATTTTTAAAAATTTCATTTTTTAATTTTCCCGTAAAAATTATGAAAGGTCATCGTAGGATGACCCTAGGTTTTCGGCATAAAAAATTAAACATTCATCATAAATATCAATAATAAATTTTTTTAATATTTTTAAGATGTAAAATGAACGAATTTATTATTTATTTTTAAAAATTTCATTTTTTAATTTTCCCGTAAAAATTATGAAAGGCCATCGTAGGATGACCCTAGGTTTTCGGCATAAAAAATTAATTATTCATCATAAATATCAATAATAAATTTTTTTAATATTTTTATGATGTAAAATGAACGAATTTATTATTTATTTTTAAAAATTTCATTTTTTAATTTTCCCGTAAAAATTATGAAAGGGTCATCGTAGGATGACCCTAGGTTATAGTATATTATATTATATATATAATATATTTTTTTAATATTTTTATGATGTAAAATGAACGAATTTATTATTTTTTTTAAAACATTTCATTTTTTAATTTTACCGAAAAAATTATGAAAGGTCATCGTAGGATGACCCTAGGTTTTCGGCATAAAAATATAATTATTCATCAGAAATATAAATAATATATTTTTTTAATATTTTTATGATGTAAAATGAACGAATTTATTATTTATTTTTAAAAATTTCATTTTTTATTTTCCCGTAAAAATTATGAAAGGTCATCGTAGGATGACCCTAGGTTTTCAGGTTAAAAATTAATTTTTATTTAGAAATATGAATAATATATTTTTTTAATATTTTTATGATGTAAAATTAACGAATTTATTATTTATTTTTAAAAATTTCATTTTTTAATTTTACCGTAAAAATTATGAAAGGTCTTCGTAGGATGACCCTAGGTTATAATATATTATATTATATATATAATATATTTTTTTAATATTTTTATGATGTAAAATGAACGAATTTATTATTTTTTTTAAAACATTTCATTTTTTAATTTTACCATAAAAATTATGAAAGGTCATCGTAGGATGACCCTAGGTTTTCAGGTTAAAAATTAATTTTTATTTAGAAATATGAATAATATATTTTTTTAATATTTTTATGATGTAAAATGAACGAATTTATTATTTTTTTTAAAACATTTCATTTTTTAATTTTACCGAAAAAATTATGAAAGGTCATCGTAGGATGACCCTAGGTTTTCGGCATAAAAATATAATTATTCATCAGAAATATCAATAATATATTTTTTTAATATTTTTATGATGTAAAATGAACGAATTTATTATTTATTTGTAAAAATTTCATTTTTTAATTTTCCCGTAAAAATTATGAAAGGTCATCGTAGGATGACCCTAGGTTTTTGGCATAAAAATATAATTATTCATCAGAAATATCAATAATATAATTTTTTAATATTTTTATTATGTAAAATGAACGAATTTATTATTTATTTTTAAAAATTTCATTTTTTAATTTTCCCGTAAAAATTATGAAAGGTCATCGTAGGATGACCCAAGGTTTTCGGCATAAAAAATTAATTATTCATCAGAAATATCAATAATAAATTTTTTTAATATTTTTATGATGTAAAATGAACGAATTTATTATTTATTTTTAAAAATTTCATTTTTTAATTTTACCGTAAAAATTATGAAAGGTCTTCGTAGGATGACCCTAGGTTATAATATATTATATTATATATATAATATATTTTTTTAATATTTTTATGATGTAAAATGAACGAATTTATTATTTTTTTTAAAACATTTCATTTTTTAATTTTATCGAAAAAATTATGAAAGGTCATCGAAGGATGACCCTAGGTTTTCGGCATAAAAAAAAAATTTTTATTTAGAAATATGAATAATATATTTTTTTAATATTTTTATGATGTAAAATGAACGAATTTATTATTTTTTTTAAAAATTTCATTTTTTAATTTTCCCGTAAAAATTATGAAAGGTCATCGTAGGATGACCCTAGGTTTTCGGCATAAAAAATTAATTATTCATCAGAAATATCAATAATAAATTTTTTTAATATTTTTATGATGTAAAATGAACGAATTTATTATTTATTTTTAAAAATTTCATTTTTTAATTTTCCCGTAAAAATTATGAAAGATCATCGTAGGATGACCCTAGGTTTTCGGCATAAAAAATTAATTATTCATCATAAATATCAATAATAAATTTTTTTAATATTTTTATGATGTAAAATGAACGAATTTATTATTTTTTTTTTTTAAAATTTCATTTTTTAATTTTACCGTAAAAATTATGAAAGGTCATCGTAGGATGACCCTAGGTTATAATATATTATATTATATATATAATATATTTTTTTAATATTTTTATGATGTAAAATGAACGAATTTATTATTTTTTTTAAAACATTTCATTTTTTAATTTTACCGAAAAAATTATGAAAGGTCATCGTAGGATGACCCTAGGTTTTCGGCATAAAAATATAATTATTCATCAGAAATAACAATAATATATTTTTTTAATATTTTTATGATGTAAAATGAACGAATTTATTATTTATTTGTAAAAATTTCATTTTTTAATTTTCCCGTAAAAATTATGAAAGGTCATCGTAGGATGACCCTAGGTTTTCGGCATAAAAATATAATTATTCATCAGAAATAACAATAAAATAATTTTTTAATATTTTTATGATGTAAAATGAACGAATTTATTATTTATTTTTAAAAATTTCATTTTTTAATTTTCCCGTAAAAATTATGAAAGGTCATCGTAGGATGACCCAAGGTTTTCGGCATAAAAAATTAATTATTCATCAGAAATATCAATAATAAATTTTTTTAATATTTTTATGATGTAAAATGAACGAATTTATTATTTATTTGTAAAAATTTCATTTTTTAATTTTCCCGTAAAAATTATGAAAGGTCATCGTAGGATGACCCTAGGTTTTCGGCATAAAAATATAATTATTCATCAGAAATATCAATAATAAATTTTTTTAATATTTTTATGATGTAAAATGAACGAATTTATTATTTATTTTTAAAAATTTCATTTTTTAATTTTCCAGTAAAAATTATGAAAGGTCATCGTAGGATGACCCTAGGTTTTCGGCATAAAAAATTAATTATTCATCATAAATATCAATAATAAATTTTTTTAATATTTTTATGATGTAAAATGAACGAATTTATTATTTTTTTTTTTAAAATTTCATTTTTTAATTTTACCGTAAAAATTATGAAAGGTCATCGTAGGATGACCCTAGGTTATAATATATTATATTATATATATAATATATTTTTTTAATATTTTTATGATGTAAAATGAACGAATTTATTATTTTTTTTAAAACATTTCATTTTTTAATTTTCCCGTAAAAATTATGAAAGGTCATCGTAGGATGACCCTAGGTTTTCGGCATAAAAATATAATTATTCATCAGAAATATCAATAAAATAATTTTTTAATATTTTTATGATGTAAAATGAACGAATTTATTATTTATTTTTAAAAATTTCATTTTTTAATTTTCCCGTAAAAATTATGAAAGGTCATCGTAGGATGACCCAAGGTTTTCGGCATAAAAAATTAATTATTCATCAGAAATATCAATAATAAATTTTTTTAATATTTTTATGATGTAAAATGAACGAATTTATCATTTATTTGTAAAAATTTCATTTTTTAATTTTCCCGTAAAAATTATGAAAGGTCATCGTAGGATGACCCTAGGTTTTCGGCATAAAAATATAATTATTCATCAGAAATATCAATAATAAATTTTTTTAATATTTTTATGATGTAAAATGAACGAATTTATTATTTATTTTTAAAAATTTCATTTTTTAATTTTCCAGTAAAAATTATGAAAGGTCATCGTAGGATGACCCTAGGTTTTCGGCATAAAAATATAATTATTGATCAGAAATATCAATAATATAATTTTTTAATATTTTTATGATGTAAAATGAACGAATTTATTATTTATTTTTAAAAATTTCATTTTTTAATTTTCCCGTAAAAATTATGAAAGGTCATCGTAGGATGACCCAAGGTTTTCGGCATAAAAAATTAATTATTCATCAGAAATATCAATAATAAATTTTTTTAATATTTTTATGATGTAAAATGAACGAATTTATTATTTATTTTTAAAAATTTCATTTTTTAATTTTACCGTAAAAATTATGAAAGGTCTTCGTAGGATGACCCTAGGTTATAATATATTATATTATATATATAATATATTTTTTTAATATTTTTATGATGTAAAATGAACGAATTTATTATTTTTTTTAAAACATTTCATTTTTTAATTTTATCGAAAAAATTATGAAAGGTCATCGAAGGATGACCCTAGGTTTTCGGCATAAAAAAAAAATTTTTATTTAGAAATATGAATAATATATTTTTTTAATATTTTTATGATGTAAAATGAACGAATTTATTATTTTTTTTAAAAATTTCATTTTTTAATTTTCCCGTAAAAATTATGAAAGGTCATCGTAGGATGACCCTAGGTTTTCGGCATAAAAAATTAATTATTCATCAGAAATATCAATAATAAATTTTTTTAATATTTTTATGATGTAAAATGAACGAATTTATTATTTATTTTTAAAAATTTCATTTTTTAATTTTCCCGTAAAAATTATGAAAGATCATCGTAGGATGACCCTAGGTTTTCGGCATAAAAAATTAATTATTCATCATAAATATCAATAATAAATTTTTTTAATATTTTTATGATGTAAAATGAACGAATTTATTATTTTTTTTTTTAAAATTTCATTTTTTAATTTTACCGTAAAAATTATGAAAGGTCATCGTAGGATGACCCTAGGTTATAATATATTATATTATATATATAATATATTTTTTTAATATTTTTATGATGTAAAATGAACGAATTTATTATTTTTTTTAAAACATTTCATTTTTTAATTTTACCGAAAAAATTATGAAAGGTCATCGTAGGATGACCCTAGGTTTTCGGCATAAAAATATAATTATTCATCAGAAATAACAATAATATATTTTTTTAATATTTTTATGATGTAAAATGAACGAATTTATTATTTATTTGTAAAAATTTCATTTTTTAATTTTCCCGTAAAAATTATGAAAGGTCATCGTAGGATGACCCTAGGTTTTCGGCATAAAAATATAATTATTCATCAGAAATATCAATAAAATAATTTTTTAATATTTTTATGATGTAAAATGAACGAATTTATTATTTATTTTTAAAAATTTCATTTTTTAATTTTCCCGTAAAAATTATGAAAGGTCATCGTAGGATGACCCAAGGTTTTCGGCATAAAAAATTAATTTTTCATCAGAAATATCAATAATAAATTTTTTTAATATTTTTATGATGTAAAATGAACGAATTTATTATTTATTTTTAAAAATTTCATTTTTTAATTTTCCCGTAAAAATTATGAAAGGTCATCGTAGGATGACCCTAGGTTTTCGGCATAAAAAATTAATTATTCATCAGAAATATCAATAATAAATTTTTTTAATATTTTTATGATGTAAAATGAACGAATTTATTATTTATTTTTAAAAATTTCATTTTTTAATTTTCCAGTAAAAATTATGAAAGGTCATCGTAGGATGACCCTAGGTTATAATATATTATATTATATATATAATATATTTTTTTAATATTTTTATGATGTAAAATGAACGAATTTATTATTTTTTTTAAAACATTTCATTTTTTAATTTTACCGAAAAAATTATGAAAGGTCATCGTAGGATGACCCTAGGTTTTCGGCATAAAAATATAATTATTCATCAGAAATATCAATAATAAATTTTTTTAATATTTTTATGATGTAAAATGAACGAATTTATTATTTATTTTTAAAAATTTCATTTTTTAATTTTCCCGTAAAAATTATGAAAGGTCATCGTAGGATGACCCTAGGTTATAATATATTATATTATATATATAATATATTTTTTTAATATTTTTATGATGTAAAATGAACGAATTTATTATTTATTTTTAAAAATTTCATTTTTTAATTTTCCCGTAAAAATTATGAAAGGTCATCGTAGGATGACCCTAGGTTATAATATATTATATTATATATATAATATATTTTTTTAATATTTTTATGATGTAAAATGAACGAATTTATTATTTTTTTTAAAACATTTCATTTTTTAATTTTACCGAAAAAATTATGAAAGGTCATCGTAGGATGACCCTAGGTTTTCGGCATAAAAATATAATTATTCATCAGAAATATCAATAATATATTTTTTTTAATATTTTTATGATGTAAAATGAACGAATTTATTATTTATTTTTAAAAATTTCATTTTTAATTTTCCCGTAAAAATTATGAAAGGTCATCGTAGGATGACCCTAGGTTATAATATATTATATTATATATATAATATATTTTTTTAATATTTTTATGATGTAAAATGAACGAATTTATTATTTTTTTTAAAACATTTCATTTTTTAATTTTACCGAAAAAATTATGAAAGGTCATCGAAGGATGACCCTAGGTTTTCGGCATAAAAAAATAATTTTCATTTAGAAATATGAATAATATATTTTTTTAATATTTTTATGATGTAAAATGAACGAATTTATTATTTTTTTTAAAACATTTCATTTTTTAATTTTACCGAAAAAATTATGAAAGGTCATCGTAGGATGACCCTAGGTTTTCGGCATAAAAATATAATTATTCATCAGAAATATAAATAATATATTTTTTTAATATTTTTATGATGTAAAATGAACGAATTTATTATTTATTTTTAAAAATTTCATTTTTTAATTTTCCCGTAAAAATTATGAAAGGTCATCGTAGGATGACACTAGGTTTTCGGCATAAAAAATTAATTATTCATCAGAAATATCAATAATAAATTTTTTTAATATTTTTATGATGTAAAATGAACGAATTTATTATTTTTTTTAAAACATTTCATTTTTTAATTTTCCCGTAAAAATTATGAAAGGTCATCGTAGGATGACCCTAGGTTATAATATATTATATTATATATGTAAGGTGGCTTTCAAATGAGTGAAAGGTTTCTTCGTTTTTGTCGTGATTTTATTAATTCTAAAAGAATATTTACAATTATTATACAATTATTAGAATATTTACACATTTAAATAATACATACCTAAAAGAATAATTAAATTACACGTTATTTATAGAATATATTATATACACAATCAAAATTAAACTAACTGCTTATCTTACATTAATACTTAATAAATACTTAATAAGCCCTCTATCCTAAACTATATACACTAAGGTTAAAAGAAGTTATAAATATAATTTATACCTCCCCCCCAAAGGTCACTTTTTCACTGAAAAGGTGATAATTTGCTTGAATGAACAAGTTTTCCCTTTTTCCCCCAATTAACTTTATATATCGAGGAAGAAATTCTTTTTAAAATTTTATAAGGTCCTATTCTTACTTTATCCAATTTTTTCCTATTTAGTTTATTTCCATTTTCTATGTAAACTTCATCCCCATCAGAAAATTCATACTCTCTTCTGTTCTTGTCAAATCTTCTCTTGTTTATTTCAAAGTTTTTTGAAGAATTTAACAAGGCTCTTCTTCTATCTTCTAATAGATCACTTTTTATTTCGAAAGGAGAAATACTGGATTGTTTCCCGAAAAGTAGATAGCCAGGTTCATACTTGGTTGCTGTATGAATAGTGCGATTATATTCACACGCACACTCTTCCGCAATTTTCGACCAAGCTCTTCTATCTCCACTATTCACCTTGCACCTGATTCGATTAACCAACGTCTGGTTTAACCTCTCATTAAGTCCATTCGATTGTGGACAGTCAATCGAGGTATATATCAATTTGATATTCATCCCAGTAAGATATTTTTGAAATTCTGTAGATTGCAATCCCGAATATTGATCAGCTAACAGAATTTTAATTTTGTTTTTCTTTGCTATTGGGTCAATCATCTTTATAAAATCTCTAGAACATTGGCTTACTGATGTTGAAATCCAAGTGTATCTACTAAAATGATCTAACAAGATATGTAAATATTTCTTTGGTGATCTATTACCTCCAAATCCACCAACCGTGTCAATAGACATGATCTCATATGGTTCTGTCGCTGGGCCTAGTTTTGACATTAAACCAATTAGTCTACTCCTACGAACCTTATTTTCTATGCAAATCGAACAGCTTTTACAAAATGTATCTATCAACTTATCCATATTTTTAAAATAATAATATTTTCTTATCCTTTCTTTCAGATGTGCAGCTCCAATATGACCATAATATTCATGTACTCTTTGTATTAGTTGAATGCCAAAACTGACTGAAACGAATATTCTAAATTTTCCTCTTAAATTTTTGAATGTAATATTATTACGTCGTACGGTGTTTGTCCATGCTGTTTTTAGTTCATCTATGTTTTCTTTCTGATCTTTTATTATTTCATTCAATTCTATTAAATTTACCACTTGAATAGCATCTTCATTCTCAAAATATTCGAAAACTGGTTGTCTTGATAATAAGTCAGGTAAAACATTGTCCCTCCCTTTCTTATAAATAATTTTAAAATTATATTGGGATAAGTAATTAACCAAATCACCTAGTATTTCATCCGTTCTAGCTTTGGTTTTCAAATTTTCTAATGGTTTATGATCGCAGCATACGGTAAATTGCCGACCAATAACATAATATTGCCAATGTTTTATAGCATCTTTAATAGCTTTACATTCTAAATGTATTATGTCCATCCCTTTTTCTTTTTCAGATAATTTTCTCGAAAAATATGCTACCGGGTGTAGTTTTCCATCATCTTGTGGTTGTTTTAAGGTGGCTCCCATACCTTTATAGCTCGCATCTGTTCCAGTCTAAATTCATTTTCATTTGTTTTTATGATGTGTACATATAATTTATTTTCTTCCAATCGGCTTGTATCCATTCTAAAAATTTCCAGGTAATTTAATTTGTAAGGTGGCTTTCAAATGAGAGAAAGGTTTCTTCGTTTTTGTCGTGATTTTATTAATTCTAAAAGAATATTTACAATTATTATACAATTATTAGAATATTTACACATTTAAATAATACATACCTAAAAGAATAATTAAATTACACGTTATTTATAGAATATATTATATACACAATCAAAATTAAACTAACTGCTTATCTTACATTAATACTTAATAAATACTTAATAAGCCCTCTATCCTAAACTATATACACTAAGGTTAAAAGAAGTTATAAATATAATTTATATATATATAATATATTTTTTTAATATTTTTATGATGTAAAATGAACGAATTTATTATTTTTTTTAAAAATTTCATTTTTTAATTTTACCGTAAAAATTATGAAAGGTCATCGTAGGATGACCCTAGGTTTTCAGGTTAAAAATTAATTTTTATTTAGAAATATGAATAATATATTTTTTTAATATTTTTATGATGTAAAATGAACGAATTTATTATTTATTTTTAAAAATTTCATTTTTTAATTTTACCGTAAAAATTATGAAAGGTCTTCGTAGGATGACCCTAGGTTATAATATATTATATTATATATATAATATATTTTTTTAATATTTTTATGATGTAAAATGAACGAATTTATTATTTTTTTTAAAACATTTCATTTTTTAATTTTACCGAACAAATTATGAAAGGTCATCGAAGGATGACCCTAGGTTTTCGGCATAAAAAAAAAATTTTTATTTAGAAATATGAATAATATATTTTTTTAATATTTTTATGATGTAAAATGAACGAATTTATTATTTTTTTTAAAATATTTCATTTTTTAATTTTACCGAAAAAATTATGAAAGGTCATCGTAGGTTGACCCTAGGTTTTCGGCATAAAAATATAATTATTCATCAGAAATATCAATAATAAATTTTTTTAATATTTTTATGATGTAAAATGAACGAATTTATTATTTATTTTTAAAAATTTCATTTTTTAATTTTCCCGTAAAAATTATGAAAGGTCATCGTAGGATGACCCTAGGTTTTCGGCATAAAAAATTAATTATTCATCAGAAATATCAATAATAAATTTTTTTAATATTTTTATGATGTAAAATGAACGAATTTATTATTTATTTTTTAAAATTTCATTTTTTAATTTTCCCGTAAAAATTATGAAAGATCATCGTAGGATGACCCTAGGTTTTCGGCATAAAAAATTAATTATTCATCATAAATATCAATAATAAATTTTTTTAATATTTTTATGATGTAAAATGAACGAATTTATTATTTTTTTTTTTAAAATTTCATTTTTTAATTTTACCGTAAAAATTATGAAAGGTCATCGTAGGATGACCCTAGGTTATAATATATTATATTATATATATAATATATTTTTTTAATATTTTTATGATGTAAAATGAATGAATTTATTATTTTTTTTAAAACATTTCATTTTTTAATTTTACCGAAAAAATTATTAAAGGTCATCGAAGGATGACCCTAGGTTTTCGGCATAAAAAAATAATTTTTATTTAGAAATATGAATAATATATTTTTTTAATATTTTTATGATGTAAAATGAACGAATTTATTATTTTTTTTAAAACATTTCATTTTTTAATTTTACCGAAAAAATTATGAAAGGTCATCGTAGGATGACCCTAGGTTTTCGGCATAAAAATATAATTATTCATCAGAAATATAAATAATATATTTTTTTAATATTTTTATGATGTAAAATGAACGAATTTATTATTTGTTTTTAAAAATTTCATTTTTTAATTTTCCCGTAAAAATTATGAAAGGTCATCGTAGGATGACCCTAGGTTTTCGGCATAAAAAATTAATTATTCATCATAAATATCAATAATAAATTTTTTTAATATTTTTATGATGTAAAATGAACGAATTTATTATTTATTTTTAAAACATTTCATTTTTTAATTTTACCGAAAAAATTATGAAAGGTCATCGTAGGATGACCCTAGGTTTTCGGCATAAAAATATAATTATTCATCAGAAATATAAATAATATATTTTTTTAATATTTTTATGATGTAAAATGAACGAATTTATTATTTATTTTTAAAAATTTCAATTTTTAATTTTCCCGTAAAAATTATGAAAGGTCATCGTAGGATGACCCTAGGTTTTCGGCATAAAAAATTAATTATTCATCGTAAATATCAATAATAAATTTTTTTAATATTTTTATGATGTAAAATGAACGAATATATTATTTATTTTTAAAAATTTCATTTTTTAATTTTCCCGTAAAAATTATGAAAGGTCATCGTAGGATGACCCTAGGTTATAGTATATTATATTATATATATAATATATTTTTTTAATATTTTTATGATGTAAAATGAACGAATTTATTATTTTTTTTAAAACATTTCATTTTTTAATTTTACCGAAAAAATTATGAAAGGTCATCGTAGGATGACCCTAGGTTTTCGGCATAAAAATATAATTATTCATCAGAAATATAAATAATATATTTTTTTAATATTTTTATGATGTAAAATGAACGAATTTATTATTTTTTTTAAAACATCTCATTTTTTAATTTTACCGAAAAAATTATGAAAGGTCATCGTAGGATGACCCTAGGTTTTCGGCATAAAAATATAATTATTCATCAGAAATATCAATAATAAATTTTTTTAATATTTTTATGATGTAAAATGAACGAATTTATTATTTATTTTTAAAAATTTCAATTTTTTAATTTTCCCGTAAAAATTATGAAAGGTCATCGTAGGATGACCCTAGGTTATAATATATTATATTATATATATAATATATTTTTTTAATATTTTTATGATGTAAAATGAACGAATTTATTATTTTTTTTAAAACATTTCATTTTTTAATTTTACCGAAAAAATTATGAAAGGTCATCTAAGGATGACCCTAGGTTTTCGGCATAAAAAAATAATTTTCATTTAGAAATATGAATAATATATTTTTTTAATATTTTTATGATGTAAAATGAACGAATTTATTATTTTTTTTAAAACATTTCATTTTTTAATTTTACCGAAAAAATTATGAAAGGTCATCGTAGGATGACCCTAGGTTTTCGGCATAAAAATATAATTATTCATCAGAAATAACAATAATATATTTTTTTAATATTTATATGATGTAAAATGAACGAATTTATTATTTATTTTTAAAAATTTCATTTTTTAATTTTCCCGTAAAAATTATGAAAGGTCATCGTAGGATGACCCTAGGTTATAATATATTATATTATATATATAATATATTTTTTTAATATTTTTATGATGTAAAATGAACGAATTTATTATTTTTTTTAAAACATTTCATTTTTTAATTTTACCGAAAAAATTATGAAAGGTCATCGTAGGATGACCCTAGGTTTTCGCCATAAAAATATAATTATTCATCAGAAATATCAATAATATAATTTTTTAATATTTTTATATTGTAAAATGAACGAATTTATTATTTATTTTTAAAAATTTCATTTTTTAATTTTCCCGTAAAAATTAGGAAAGGTCATCATGACCCTAGGTTTTCGGCATAAAAAATTAATTATTCATCAGAAATATCAATAATAAATTTTTTTAATATTTTTATGATGTAAAATTAACGAATTTATTATTTATTTTTAAAAATTTCATTTTTTAATTTTCCCGTAAAAATTATGAAAGGTCATCGTAGGATGACCCTAGGTTTTCGGCATAAAAAATTAATTATTCATCATAAATATCAATAATAAATTTTTTTAATATTTTTATGATGTAAAATGAACGAATTTATTATTTATTTTTAAAAATTTCATTTTTTAATTTTCCCGTAAAAATTATGAAAGGTCATAGTAGGATGACCCTAGGTTATAGTATATTATATTATATATATAATATATTTTTTTAATATTTTTATGATGTAAAATGAACGAATTTATTATTTTTTTTAAAACATTTCATTTTTTAATTTTACCGAAAAAATTATGAAAGGTCATCGTAGGATGACCCTAGGTTTTCGGTATAAAAATATAATTATTCGTCAGAAATATAAATAATATATTTTTTTAATATTTTTATGATGTAAAATGAACGAATTTATTATTTTTTTTTTAAAATTTCATTTTTTAATTTTCCCGTAAAAATTATGAAAGGTCATCGTAGGATGACCCTAGGTTATAGTATATTATATTATATATATAATATATTTTTTTAATATTTTTATGATGTAAAATGAACGAATTTATTATTTTTTTTAAAACATTTCATTTTTTAATTTTACCGAAAAAATTATGAAAGGTCATCGTAGGATAACCCTAGGTTTTCGGCATAAAAATATAATTATTCATCAGAAATATCAAGAATATATTTTTTTAATATTTTTATGATGTAAAATGAACGAATTTATTATTTATTTTTAAAAATTTCATGTTTTAATTTTCCCGTAAAAATTATGAAAGGTCATCGTAGGATGACCCTAGGTTTTCGGCATAAAAAATTAATTATTCATCAGAAATATCAATAATAAATTTTTTTAATATTTTTATGATGTAAAATGAACGAATTTATTATTTATTTTTAAAAATTTCATTTTTTAATTTTACCGTAAAAATTATGAAAGGTCATCGTAGGATGACCCTAGGTTATAATATATTATATTATATATATAATATATTTCTTTAATATTTTTATGATGTAAAATGAACGAATTTATTATTTTTTTTAAAACATTTCATTTTTTAATTTTACCGAAAAAATTATGAAAGGTCATCGTAGGATGACCCTAGGTTTTCGGCATAAAAATATAATTATTCATCAGAAATATCAATAATATATTTTTTTAATATTTATATGATGTAAAATGAACGAATTTATTATTTATTTTTAAAAATTTCATTTTTTAATTTTCCCGTAAAAATTATGAAAGGTCATCGTAGGATGACCCTAGGTTTTCGGCATAAAAAATTAATTATTCATCAGAAATATCAATAATAAATTTTTTTAATATTTTTATGATGTAAAATTAACGAATTTATTATTTATTTTTAAAAATTTCATTTTTTAATTTTACCGTAAAAATTATGAAAGGTCTTCGTAGGATGACCCTAGGTTATAATAAATTATATTATATATATAATATATTTTTTTAATATTTTTATGATGTAAAATAAACGAATTTATTATTTTTTTTAAAAATTTCATTTTTTAATTTTACCGAAAAAATTATGAAAGGTCATCGTAGGATGACCCTAGGTTTTCGGCATAAAAAATTAATTATTCATCATAAATATCAATAATAAATTTTTTTAATATTTTTATGATGTAAAATGAACGAATTTATTATTTATTTTTAAAACATTTCATTTTTTAATTTTACCGAAAAAATTATGAAAGGTCATCGTAGGATGACCCTAGGTTTTCGGCATAAAAATATAATTATTCATCAGAAATATAAATAATATATTTTTTTAATATTTTTATGATGTAAAATGAACGAATTTATTATTTATTTTTAAAAATTTCATTTTTTAATTTTCCCGTAAAAATTATGAAAGGTCATCGTAGGATGACCCTAGGTTTTCGGCATAAAAAATTAATTATTCATCGTAAATATCAATAATAAATTTTTTTAATATTTTTATGATGTAAAATGAACGAATATATTATTTATTTTTAAAAATTTCATTTTTTAATTTTCCCGTAAAAATTATGAAAGGTCATCGTAGGATGACCCTAGGTTATAGTATATTATATTATATATATAATATATTTTTTTAATATTTTTATGATGTAAAATGAACGAATTTATTATTTTTTTTAAAACATTTCATTTTTTAATTTTACCGAAAAAATTATGAAAGGTCATCGTAGGATGACCCTAGGTTTTCGGCATAAAAATATAATTATTCATCAGAAATATAAATAATATATTTTTTTAATATTTTTATGCTGTAAAATGAACGAATTTATTATTTTTTTTAAAACATCTCATTTTTTAATTTTACCGAAAAAATTATGAAAGGTCATCGTAGGATGACCCTAGGTTTTCGGCATAAAAATATAATTATTCATCAGAAATATCAATAATAAATTTTTTTAATATTTTTATGATGTAAAATGAACGAATTTATTATTTATTTTTAAAAATTTCAATTTTTTAATTTTCCCGTAAAAATTATGAAAGGTCATCGTAGGATGACCCTAGGTTATAATATATTATATTATATATATAATATATTTTTTTAATATTTTTATGATGTAAAATGAACGAATTTATTATTTTTTTTAAAACATTTCATTTTTTAATTTTACCGAAAAAATTATGAAAGGTCATCTAAGGATGACCCTAGGTTTTCGGCATAAAAAAATAATTTTCATTTAGAAATATGAATAATATATTTTTTTAATATTTTTATGATGTAAAATGAACGAATTTATTATTTTTTTTAAAACATTTCATTTTTTAATTTTACCGAAAAAATTATGAAAGGTCATCGTAGGATGACCCTAGGTTTTCGGCATAAAAATATAATTATTCATCAGAAATAACAATAATATATTTTTTTAATATTTATATGATGTAAAATGAACGAATTTATTATTTATTTTTAAAAATTTCATTTTTTAATTTTCCCGTAAAAATTATGAAAGGTCATCTTAGGATGACCCTAGGTTATAATATATTATATTATATATATAATATATTTTTTTAATATTTTTATGATGTAAAATGAACGAATTTATTATTTTTTTTAAAACATTTCATTTTTTAATTTTACCGAAAAAATTATGAAAGGTCATCGTAGGATGACCCTAGGTTTTCGCCATAAAAATATAATTATTCATCAGAAATATCAATAATATAATTTTTTAATATTTTTATATTGTAAAATGAACGAATTTATTATTTATTTTTAAAAATTTCATTTTTTAATTTTCCCGTAAAAATTAGGAAAGGTCATCATGACCCTAGGTTTTCGGCATAAAAAATTAATTATTCATCAGAAATATCAATAATAAATTTTTTTAATATTTTTATGATGTAAAATTAACGAATTTATTATTTATTTTTAAAAATTTCATTTTTTAATTTTCCCGTAAAAATTATGAAAGGTCATCGTAGGATGACCCTAGGTTTTCGGCATAAAAAATTAATTATTCATCATAAATATCAATAATAAATTTTTTTAATATTTTTATGATGTAAAATGAACGAATTTATTATTTATTTTTAAAAATTTCATTTTTTAATTTTCCCGTAAAAATTATGAAAGGTCATAGTAGGATGACCCTAGGTTATAGTATATTATATTATATATATAATATATTTTTTTAATATTTTTATGATGTAAAATGAACGAATTTATTATTTTTTTTAAAACATTTCATTTTTTAATTTTACCGAAAAAATTATGAAAGGTCATCGTAGGATGACCCTAGGTTTTCGGTATAAAAATATAATTATTCATCAGAAATATAAATAATATATTTTTTTAATATTTTTATGATGTAAAATGAACGAATTTATTATTTTTTTTTTAAAATTTCATTTTTTAATTTTCCCGTAAAAATTATGAAAGGTCATCGTAGGATGACCCTAGGTTATAGTATATTATATTATATATATAATATATTTTTTTAATATTTTTATGATGTAAAATGAACGAATTTATTATTTTTTTTAAAACATTTCATTTTTTAATTTTACCGAAAAAATTATGAAAGGTCATCGTAGGATAACCCTAGGTTTTCGGCATAAAAATATAATTATTCATCAGAAATATCAAGAATATATTTTTTTAATATTTTTATGATGTAAAATGAACGAATTTATTATTTATTTTTAAAAATTTCATGTTTTAATTTTCCCGTAAAAATTATGAAAGGTCATCGTAGGATGACCCTAGGTTTTCGGCATAAAAAATTAATTATTCATCAGAAATATCAATAATAAATTTTTTTAATATTTTTATGATGTAAAATGAACGAATTTATTATTTATTTTTAAAAATTTCATTTTTTAATTTTACCGTAAAAATTATGAAAGGTCATCGTAGGATGACCCTAGGTTATAATATATTATATTATATATATAATATATTTCTTTAATATTTTTATGATGTAAAATGAACGAATTTATTATTTTTTTTAAAACATTTCATTTTTTAATTTTACCGAAAAAATTATGAAAGGTCATCGTAGGATGACCCTAGGTTTTCGGCATAAAAAAAAAATTTTTATTTAGAAATATGAATAATATATTTTTTTAATATTTATATGATGTAAAATGAACGAATTTATTATTTATTTTTAAAAATTTCATTTTTTAATTTTCCCGTAAAAATTATGAAAGGTCATCGTAGGATGACCCTAGGTTTTCGGCATAAAAAATTAATTATTCATCAGAAATATCAATAATAAATTTTTTTAATATTTTTATGATGTAAAATTAACGAATTTATTATTTATTTTTAAAAATTTCATTTTTTAATTTTACCGTAAAAATTATGAAAGGTCTTCGTAGGATGACCCTAGGTTATAATAAATTATATTATATATATAATATATTTTTTTAATATTTTTATGATGTAAAATAAACGAATTTATTATTTTTTTTAAAAATTTCATTTTTTAATTTTACCGTAAAAATTATGAAAGGTCATCGTAGGATGACCCTAGGTTTTCAGGTTAAAAATTAATTTTTATTTAGAAATATGAATAATATATTTTTTTAATATTTTTATGATGTAAAATGAACGAATTTATTATTTATTTTTAAAAATTTCATTTTTTAATTTTCCTGTAAAAATTATGAAAGGTCATCGTAGGATGACCCTAGGTTTTCGGCATAAAAAATTAATTATTCATCAGAAATATCAATAATAAATTTTTTAATATTTTTATTATGTAAAATTAACGAATTTATTATTTATTTTTAAAAATTTCATTTTTTAATTTTCCCGTAAAAATTATGAAAGGTCATCGTAGGATGACCCTAGGTTATAATATATTATATAATATATATAATATATTTTTTTAATATTTTTATGATGTAAAATGAACGAATTTATTATTTTTTTTAAAACATTTCATTTTTTAATTTTACCGAAAAAATTATGAAAGGTCATCGTAGGATGACCCTAGGTTTTCGGCATAAAAAATTAATTATTCATCAGAAATATCAATAATAAATTTTTTTAATATTTTTATGATGTAAAATGAACGAATTTATTATTTATTTTTAAAAATTTCATTTTTTAATTTTACCGAAAAAATTATGAAAGGTCATCGAAGGATGACCCTAGGTTTTCGGCATAAAAAAATAATTTTCATTTAGAAATATGAATAATATATTTTTTTATTATTTTTATGATGTAAAATGATAGAATTTATTATTTTTTTTAAAACATTTCATTTTTTAATTTTACCGAAAAAATTATGAAAGGTCATCGTAGGATGACCCTAGGTTTTCGGCATAAAAATATAATTATTCATCAGAAATATCAATAATAAATTTTTTTAATATTTTTATGATGTAAAATGAACGAATTTATTATTTATTTTTAAAAATTTCATTTTTTAATTTTCCCGTAAAAATTATGAAAGGTCATCGTAGGATGACCCTAGGTTTTCGGCATAAAAAATTAATTATTCATCAGAAATATCAATAATAAATTTTTTTAATATTTTTATGATGTAAAATTAACGAATTTATTATTTATTTTTAAAAATTTCATTTTTTAATTTTACCGTAAAAATTATGAAAGGTCTTCGTAGGATGACCCTAGGTTATAATAAATTATATTATATATATAATATATTTTTTTAATAGTTTTATGATGTAAAATGAACGAATTTATTATTTATTTTTAAAAATTTCATTTTTTAATTTTACCGAAAAAATTATGAAAGGTCATCGTAGGATGACCCTAGGTTTTCGGCATAAAAATATAATTATTCATCAGAAATATCAATAATAAATTTTTTTAATATTTTTATGATGTAAAATGAACGAATTTATTATTTATTTTTAAAAATTTCATTTTTTAATTTTCCCGTAAAAATTATGAAAGGTCATCGTAGGATGACCCTAGGATTTCGGCATAAAAAATTAATTATTCATCAGAAATATCAATAATAAATTTTTTTAATATTTTTATGATGTAAAATTAACGAATTTATTATTTATTTTTAAAAATTTCATTTTTTAATTTTACCGTAAAAATTATGAAAGGTCATCGTAGGATGACCCTAGGTTATAATATATTATATTATATATATAATATATTTTTTTAATATTTTTATGATGTAAAATGAACGAATTTATTATTTTTTTTAAAACATTTCATTTTTTAATTTTACCGAAAAAATTATGAAAGGTCATCATAGGATGACCCTAGGTTTTCGGCATAAAAATATAATTATTCATCAGAAATATCAATAATATATTTTTTTAATATTTATATGATGTAAAATGAACGAATTTATTATTTATTTTTAAAAATTTCATTTTTTAATTTTCCCGTAAAAATTATGAAAGGTCATCGTAGGATGACCCTAGGTTTTCGGCATAAAAAATTAATTATTCATCAGAAATATCAATAATAAATTTTTTTAATATTTTTATGATGTAAAATTAACGAATTTATTATTTATTTTTAAAAATTTCATTTTTTAATTTTACCGTAAAAATTATGAAAGGTCTTCGTAGGATGACCCTAGGTTATAATAAATTATATTATATATATAATATATTTTTTTAATATTTTTATGACGTAAAATAAACGAATTTATTATTTTATTTAAAAATTTCATTTTTTAATTTTACCGTAAAAATTATGAAAGGTCATCGTAGGATGACCCTAGGTTTTCAGGTTAAAAATTAATTTTTATTTAGAAATATGAATAATATATTTTTTTAATATTTTTATGATGTAAAATGAACGAATTTATTATTTTTTTTAAAACATCTCATTTTTTAATTTTACCGAAAAAATTATGAAAGGTCATCGTAGGATGACCCTAGGTTTTCGGCATAAAAATATAATTATTCATCAGAAATATCAATAATAAATTTTTTTAATATTTTTATGATGTAAAATGAACGAAATTATTATTTATTTTTAAAAATTTCAATTTTTTAATTTTCCCGTAAAAATTATGAAAGGTCATCGTAGGATGACCCTAGGTTTTCGGCATAAAAAATTAATTATTCATCAGAAATATCAATAATAAATTTTTTTAATATTTTTATGATGTAAAATGAACGAATTTATTATTTATTTTTAAAAATTTCATTTTTAATTTTACCGTAAAAATTATGAAAGGTCATCGTAGGATGACCCTAGGTTATAATATATTATATTATATATATAATATATTTTTTTAATATTTATATGATGTAAAATGAACGAATTTATTATTTATTTTTAAAAATTTCATTTTTTAATTTTCCCGTAAAAATTATGAAAGGTCATCGTAGGATGACCCTAGGTTTTCGGCATAAAAAATTAATTATTCATCAGAAATATCAATAATAAATTTTTTTAATATTTTTATGATGTAAAATTAACGAATTTATTATTTATTTTTAAAAATTTCATTTTTTAATTTTCCCGTAAAAATTATGAAAGGTCATCGTAGGATGACCCTAGGTTATAATATATTATATTATATATATAATATATTTTTTTAATATTTTTATGATGTAAAATGAACGAATTTATTATTTATTTTTAAAAATTTCATTTTTTAATTTTCCCGTAAAAATTATGAAAGGTCATCGTAGGATGACCCTAGGTTTTCGGCATAAAAAATTAATTATTCATCAGAAATATCAATAATAAATTTTTTTAATATTTTTATGATGTAAAATTAACGAATTTATTATTTATTTTTAAAAATTTCATTTTTTAATTTTCCCGTAAAAATTATGAAAGGTCATCGTAGGATGACCCTAGGTTATAATATATTATATTATATATATAATATATTTTTTTAATATTTTTATGATGTAAAATGAACGAATTTATTATTTTTTTTAAAACATTTCATTTTTTAATTTTACCGAAAAAATTATGAAACGTCATCGTAGGATGACCCTAGGTTTTCGCCATAAAAATATAATTATTCATCAGAAATATCAATAATATAATTTTTTAATATTTTTATGATGTAAAATGAACGAATTTATTATTTATTTTTAAAAATTTCATTTTTTAATTTTCCCGTAAAAATTATGAAAGGTCATCGTAGGATGACCCTATGTTTTCGGCATAAAAAATTAATTATTCATCAGAAATATCAATAATAAATTTTTTTAATATTTTTATGATGTAAAATGAACGAATTTATTATTTATTTTTAAAAATTTCATTTTTTAATTTTACCGAAAAAATTATGAAAGGTCATCGAAGGATGACCCTAGGTTTTCGGCATAAAAAAATAATTTTCATTTAGAAATATGAATAATATATTTTTTTATTATTTTTATGATGTAAAATGATAGAATTTATTATTTTTTTTAAAACATTTCATTTTTTAATTTTACCGAAAAAATTATGAAAGGTCATCGTAGGATGACCCTAGGTTTTCGGCATAAAAATATAATTATTCATCAGAAATATCAATAATAAATTTTTTTAATATTTTTATGATGTAAAATGAACGAATTTATTATTTATTTTTAAAAATTTCATTTTTTAATTTTCCCGTAAAAATTATGAAAGGTCATCGTAGGATGACCCTAGGTTTTCGGCATAAAAAATTAATTATTCATCAGAAATATCAATAATAAATTTTTTTAATATTTTTATGATGTAAAATTAACGAATTTATTATTTATTTTTAAAAATTTCATTTTTTAATTTTACCGTAAAAATTATGAAAGGTCTTCGTAGGATGACCCTAGGTTATAATAAATTATATTATATATATAATATATTTTTTTAATAGTTTTATGATGTAAAATGAACGAATTTATTATTTATTTTTAAAAATTTCATTTTTTAATTTTACCGAAAAAATTATGAAAGGTCATTGTAGGATGACCCTAGGTTTTCGGCTTAAAAATTAATTTTTATTTAGAAATATGAATAATATATTTTTTTAATATTTTTATGATGTAAAATGAACGAATTTATAATTTATTTTTAAAAATTTCATTTTTTAATTTTCCTGTAAAAATTATGAAAGGTCATCGTAGGATGACCCTAGGTTTTCGGCATAAAAAATTAATTATTCATCAGAAATATCAATAATAAATTTTTTTAATATTTTTATGATGTAAAATGAACGAATTTATTATTTATTTTTAAAAATTTCATTTTTTAATTTTCCCGTAAAAATTATGAAAGGTCATCGTAGGATGACCCTAGGTTTTCGGCATAAAAAATTAATTATTCATCAGAAATATCAATAATAAATTTTTTTAATATTTTTATGATGTAAAATTAACGAATTTATTATTTATTTTTAAAAATTTCATTTTTTAATTTTACCGTAAAAATTATGAAAGGTCTTCGTAGGATGACCCTAGGTTATAATAAATTATATTATATATATAATATATTTTTTTAATATTTTTATGATGTAAAATAAACGAATTTATTATTTTTTTTAAAAATTTCATTTTTTAATTTTACCGTAAAAATTATGAAAGGTCATCGTAGGATGACCCTAGGTTTTCAGGTTAAAAATTAATTTTTATTTAGAAATATGAATAATATATTTTTTTAATATTTTTATGATGTAAAATGAACGAATTTATTATTTATTTTTAAAAATTTCATTTTTAATTTTACCGTAAAAATTATGAAAGGTCATCGTAGGATGACCCTAGGTTATAATATATTATATTATATATATAATATATTTTTTTAATATTTATATGATGTAAAATGAACGAATTTATTATTTATTTTTAAAAATTTCATTTTTTAATTTTCCCGTAAAAATTATGAAAGGTCATCGTAGGATGACCCTAGGTTTTCGGCATAAAAAATTAATTATTCATCAGAAATATCAATAATAAATTTTTTTAATATTTTTATGATGTAAAATTAACGAATTTATTATTTATTTTTAAAAATTTCATTTTTTAATTTTCCCGTAAAAATTATGAAAGGTCATCGTAGGATGACCCTAGGTTATAATATATTATATTATATATATAATATATTTTTTTAATATTTTTATGATGTAAAATGAACGAATTTATTATTTTTTTAAAACATTTCATTTTTTAATTTTACCGAAAAAATTATGAAAGGTCATCGTAGGATGACCCTAGGTTTTCGGCATAAAAAATTAATTATTCATCAGAAATATCAATAATAAATTTTTTTAATATTTTTATGATGTAAAATTAACGAATTTATTATTTATTTTTAAAAATTTCATTTTTTAATTTTCCCGTAAAAATTATGAAAGGTCATCGTAGGATGACCCTAGGTTATAATATATTATATTATATATATAATATATTTTTTTAATATTTTTATGATGTAAAATGAACGAATTTATTATTTTTTTTAAAACATTTCATTTTTTAATTTTACCGAAAAAATTATGAAAGGTCATCGTAGGATGACCCTAGGTTTTCGCCATAAAAATATAATTATTCATCAGAAATATCAATAATATAATTTTTTAATATTTTTATGATGTAAAATGAACGAATTTATTATTTATTTTTAAAAATTTCATTTTTTAATTTTCCCGTAAAAATTATGAAAGGTCATCGTAGGATGACCCTAGGTTTTCGGCATAAAAAATTAATTATTCATCAGAAATATCAATAATATAATTTTTTAATATTTTTATGATGTAAAATGAACGAATTTATTATTTATTTTTAAAAATTTCATTTTTTAATTTTGCCGTAAAAATTATGAAAGGTCATCGTAGGATGACCCTAGGTTTTCGGCATAAAAAATTAATTATTCATCAGAAATATCAATAATAAATTTTTTTAATATTTTTATGATGTAAAATGAACGAATTTATTATTTATTTTTAAAAATTTCATTTTTTAATTTTACCGAAAAAATTATGAAAGGTCATCGTAGGATGACCCTAGGTTATAGTATATTATATTATATATATAATATATTTTTTTAATATTTTTATGATGTAAAATGAACGAATTTATTATTTTTTTTAAAACATTTCATTTTTTAATTTTACCGAAAAAATTATGAAAGGTCATCGTAGGATGACCCTAGGTTTTCGGCATAAAAATATAATTATTCATCAGAAATATAAATAATATATTTTTTTAATATTTTTATGATGTAAAATGAACGAATTTATTATTTTTTTTTAAAAATTTCATTTTTTAATTTTCCCGTAAAAATTATGAAAGGTCATCGTAGGATTTTCCTAGGTTTTCCGCATAAAAAATTAATTATTCATCAGAAATATCAATAATAAATTTTTTTAATATTTTTATGATGTAAAATGAACGAATTTATTATTTTTTTTAAAACATTTCATTTTTTAATTTTCCCGTAAAAATTATGAAAGGTCATCGTAGGATGACCCTAGGTTATAGTATATTATATTATATATATAATATATTTTTTTAATATTTTTATGATGTAAAATGAACGAATTTATTATTTTTTTTAAAACATTTCATTTTTTAATTTTACCGAAAAAATTATGAAAGGTCATCGTAGGATAACCCTAGGTTTTCGGCATAAAAATATAATTATTCATCAGAAATATCAATAATATATTTTTTTAATATTTTTATGATGTAAAATGAACGAATTTATTATTTATTTTTAAAAATTTCATTTTTTAATTTTCCCGTAAAAATTATGAAAGGTCATCGTAGGATGACCCTAGGTTTTCGGCATAAAAAATTAATTATTCATCAGAAATATCAATAATAAATTTTTTTAATATTTTTATGATGTAAAATTAACGAATTTATTATTTATTTTTAAAAATTTCATTTTTTAATTTTACCGTAAAAATTATGAAAGGTCTTCGTAGGATGACCCTAGGTTATAATAAATTATATTATATATATAATATATTTTTTTAATAGTTTTATGATGTAAAATGAACGAATTTATTATTTATTTTTAAAAATTTCATTTTTTAATTTTACCGTAAAAATTATGAAAGGTCATTGTAGGATGACCCTAGGTTTTCGGCTTAAAAATTAATTTTTATTTAGAAATATGAATAATATATTTTTTTAATATTTTTATGATGTAAAATGAACGAATTTATAATTTATTTTTAAAAATTTCATTTTTTAATTTTCCTGTAAAAATTATGAAAGGTCATCGTAGGATGACCCTAGGTTTTCGGCATAAAAAATTAATTATTCATCAGAAATATCAATAATAAATTTTTTTAATATTTTTATGATGTAAAATGAACGAATTTATTATTTATTTTTAAAAATTTCATTTTTTAATTTTCCCGTAAAAATTATGAAAGGTCATCGTAGGATGACCCTAGGTTTTCGGCATAAAAAATTAATTATTCATCAGAAATATCAATAATAAATTTTTTTAATATTTTTATGATGTAAAATTAACGAATTTATTATTTATTTTTAAAAATTTCATTTTTTAATTTTACCGTAAAAATTATGAAAGGTCTTCGTAGGATGACCCTAGGTTATAATAAATTATATTATATATATAATATATTTTTTTAATATTTTTATGATGTAAAATAAACGAATTTATTATTTTTTTTAAAAATTTCATTTTTTAATTTTACCGTAAAAATTATGAAAGGTCATCGTAGGATGACCCTTGGTTTTCAGGTTAAAAATTAATTTTTATTTAGAAATATGAATAATATATTTTTTTAATATTTTTATGATGTAAAATGAACGAATTTATTATTTATTTTTAAAAATTTCATTTTTAATTTTACCGTAAAAATTATGAAAGGTCATCGTAGGATGACCCTAGGTTATAATATATTATATTATATATATAATATATTTTTTTAATATTTATATGATGTAAAATGAACGAATTTATTATTTATTTTTAAAAATTTCATTTTTTAATTTTCCCGTAAAAATTATGAAAGGTCATCGTAGGATGACCCTAGGTTTTCGGCATAAAAAATTAATTATTCATCAGAAATATCAATAATAAATTTTTTTAATATTTTTATGATGTAAAATTAACGAATTTATTATTTATTTTTAAAAATTTCATTTTTTAATTTTCCCGTAAAAATTATGAAAGGTCATCGTAGGATTTTCCTAGGTTTTCCGCATAAAAAATTAATTATTCATCAGAAATATCAATAATAAATTTTTTTAATATTTTTATGATGTAAAATGAACGAATTTATTATTTTTTTTAAAACATTTCATTTTTTAATTTTCCCGTAAAAATTATGAAAGGTCATCGTAGGATGACCCTAGGTTATAGTATATTATATTATATATATAATATATTTTTTTAATATTTTTATGATGTAAAATGAACGAATTTATTATTTTTTTTAAAACATTTCATTTTTTAATTTTACCGAAAAAATTATGAAAGGTCA
The DNA here is from genome assembly GCA_963082975.1 of Labia minor. Lineage (NCBI taxonomy): Eukaryota > Metazoa > Arthropoda > Insecta > Dermaptera > Spongiphoridae > Labia > Labia minor. The sequence goes on along the minus strand of OY720347.1, from coordinate 79,729,129 downwards.
TCGTAGGATAACCCTAGGTTTTCGGCATAAAAATATAATTATTCATCAGAAATATCAATAATATATTTTTTTAATATTTTTATGATGTAAAATGAACGAATTTATTATTTATTTTTAAAAATTTCATTTTTTAATTTTCCCGTAAAAATTATGAAAGGTCATCGTAGGATGACCCTAGGTTTTCGGCATAAAAAATTAATTATTCATCAGAAATATCAATAATAAATTTTTTTAATATTTTTATGATGTAAAATGAACGAATTTATTATTTATTTTTAAAAATTTCATTTTTTAATTTTACCGTAAAAATTATGAAAGGTCATCGTAGGATGACCCTAGGTTATAATATATTATATTATATATATAATATATTTTTTTAATATTTTTATGATGTTAAATGAACGAATTTATTATTTTTTTTAAAAGATTTCATTTTTTAATTTTACCGAAAAAATTATGAAAGGTCATCGTAGGATGACCCTAGGTTTTCGGCATAAAAATATAATTATTCATCAGAAATATCAATAATATATTTTTTTAATATTTATATGATGTAAAATGAACGAATTTATTATTTATTTTTAAAAATTTCATTTTTTAATTTTCCCGTAAAAATTATTAAAGGTCATCGTAGGATGACCCTAGGTTTTCGGCATAAAAAATTAATTATTCATCAGAAATATCAATAATAAATTTTTTTAATATTTTTATGATGTAAAATTAACGAATTTATTATTTATTTTTAAAAATTTCATTTTTTAATTTTACCGTAAAAATTATGAAAGGTCTTCGTAGGATGACCCTAGGTTATAATATATTATATTATATATATAATATATTTTTTTAATATTTTTATGATGTAAAATAAACGAATTTATTATTTTTTTTAAAAATTTCATTTTTTAATTTTACCGTAAAAATTATGAAAGGTCATCGTAGGATGACCCTAGGTTTTCAGGTTAAAAATTAATTTTTATTTAGAAATATGAATAATATATTTTTTTAATATTTTTATGATGTAAAATGAACGAATTTATTATTTATTTTTAAAAATTTCATTTTTTAATTTTCCCGTAAAAATTATGAAAGGTCATCGTAGGATGACCCTAGGTTTTCGGCATAAAAAATTAATTATTCATCAGAAATATCAATAATAAATTTTTTTAATATTTTTATGATGTAAAATGAACGAATTTATTATTTATTGAAGTTATACTTCTTTAGGCGCGTTATGGAAAATTGATGGGGAGTGAAATTTTAAGATGTGTGACACGAAAAATTAACAGTTTTTTTGTTTTTCCAGAAAAATAAATTTTTATTTGCCTGAAGTAGGATTCGAACCTACCATGTCTCTCTTCGACTACGTCATAGCGCTCAAAGCAAGCGAGCGCTCTACCCACTAGGCTATGACGAATCCCCAACATTATTATCTTATTTTAACCATATATGCCATCCCATGGATAGATTATTAACAATTTTTTAATTAAACACAAAATATGAAGAATCTTGTTGAATTCTTGATGTCATATCTAATCTAAGGTGTGTAGAAAATTATAATAATTCCAAGAGTATATATATATATATATATATATATATATATATATGTAAAATGGTATTTGGCGTCATCTAATGGAGTTAGTGTATTTAGTGTATTTACTGTTAGTTAATACTTCATATGGGCAGTGACGAGTATAATAAACATAAACAAGATTTATCTCATATTTAGTAAAATTGTGAATATTAAAATAAAACTGATAAAAGAACAGAAATTCAATTCTCTAGGTATGTGAAAGTAAATGTATTTAAATGTATTAAATGTATTTTATAATTTTTATCAATTAATAAAAACTCTAGTTCCAGAGCATTGTTTTCTTCTTTGAAAACCCTTTCTCAGTATTACAAATTGAATTTCTATTCCAAAATAAAATGAGTCCATTAGAAAAATTATACCTTCATATTATAAAGAAAGAAGAGAATGTATTTGAACTGGAAGCGTTATCTTGGGACAAAATAACATGGTATGTATTACCGAATGATATCAAAGGAATCAATAAATATCCTACACTGCTCAAAATAAAAAGTATAACAAACAGCATGACTTCAATTACAAAAATTAATGGATATAGAAAAGTATCAGTGCCATTTAAGCAAGAACTAAAGGAAATTTTTTTGGATGAGGGTGGAAACTTTTGCATTGGAGAGCATATGTTAGAAGAATTGGAAATTAGTGAGAATAAGATAAAAAATGAGGTATCTAAAGAAGAAAGTCTGTCAGAAAGAATTCGAGAATTGGAAAAACAATTATACAAAACCAACAAAGTGGATTTACAGAAAGTAGAAAAAAAATTTTTAATTGATAAATTTAATAGACAGAAATATGATGCCTTACCTTGGATAGAGTCTTTTGAGAAAGAGTGTGATAGACTTAATGTTGAAAATGATAGTGATAAAGTGGAATGCCTTAAGTTATTTATAGAGGGGTGTGCCCTAGGATGGTATACCTCCAATATAAAAAAACTATCTTTGAATCATTGGAAACAATGGAAAGTATCATTTATATTGGTTTTTGAAAATAAAACTTGGACTCCAATCCGACAGGCCTTTAATTATAAATATATGAATGGATCATTGATTGAATTCATTATAAAAAAAGAAAATTTATTATTAGGAATTGATCAAATAATACCAGAAATAATTCGAACTTATCAAATAGTAACCTCTCTTCCTGTGGAAGTACAAAATCAAATTGACAGAGAAAAAGTAAAGACATTTGATGACTTAATGAAGGAAATAAAAAAAATTGATGAATCCTACAGTATAAGTAAGAACTTTGAGAGAAAAATTTCTCCTGAAACTACCAAGAGAAATACATATTATAATCAAAATAAAATTAAAACATTGGATAAAAAGAACAAACAGCCTTGTGAAATATGTGAATCTTTAGGCTTTTATAGATTTCATCCAGTTCAATTTTGCTGGAATAATAAAAAAAAAACTTTACCAATCAATAGAGTTAACAATTTAGAGATTGAGGAACAAGATTGTAACGAAGAAACTTCATGTGAGTACCAAAAAAACTAAAATGCCCGGAAAAATCCATTCCCAATTCTTTAATAAAAATTCCAATAATAATTGATAAAAACAAGCGGATTACGGCAGTTTATGATAATGGATCTACTAATTCATTAATTAATAATAAAATTGTAAATTTATTAAATTGTAGATTAAACAATAATGAAAGCTTGCTTAAAACTATTACTGGGGTGGATTTTTGTAATAACCGGGCAACTGTACGCTTAAAAATAGGTGAAATAGAAGATGAAGTAGAAGTGCTAGTAATAAAAAATGATAATTTTAAATATGATTTATTACTAGGTCTGGATGTAATAAAGAAATATAGACTCATCCAGGATGAAAATTTGAATATAAAACAAAAACTTGATAATAAAATAATAGACATAAATAGGCTAGAAGAAAAACTGAAAGGAGATAATATAAATTTGAAAAATATTGAAGAAGAAAAGAAAAATAGTATTACCCAATTGATAAATAATCACAAATTAAATTTTGCTAAACATAAATTTGATGTAGGACGAATTGGTAATGGAGAAGGTCAAATTAAATTAAAAGAAGAAAAATATGTTGCAAAAAAACCTTATCGGTGTTCATTTCAAGATCAAGAAGAGATAGATAACCAAATAGAACAACTGTTAAAATATGATTTAATAGAAGAATCAAATTCTCCATTCGCTTCGCCAGTAACTTTATGTTTTAAAAAAGAAGATGGTAGAAGAACCCGATTATGTGTAGACTTCAGAGAGTTAAATCAGTTAGTTGTTCCGGAACCACAACCATTTCCTAGAATAGAGGATTTGGTAGTGCACGTAGGTGGTTGTAAATGGTACACAGCATTAGATGTTAACTCAGCTTTTTGGTCCATACCTATCAGGGTGAAAGACAGAAAGAAAACAGCATTTATAACCCAAAAAGGACATTGGCAGTGGAAAGTTCTTCCATTTGGCTTTAAAAATAGTCCTGCGATATTTCAAAGAATGCTTTCTAGTATATTGAGACGTTACAAGTTGGAAAAATTTTGTTTAAATTACATAGATGATGTCCTTATTTTTTCCAAAACATTTAGTGAACATTTAAATCATCTAAAATTAGTTTTTAAAGCCATTAAACTTGAAGGAATTAAATTGAAGTTAGAAAAATGCGTTTTTGCCACAAATTCAATAAAATTTTTAGGGCATGTGATTGAGAATGGTAAAATTAGCCCAATTAATGATAACCTTATTGCAATCAAGGAGTTTAAAAGACCTACAACAAGAAAAATGGTACGTCAACTGTTGGGAAAAATTAATTTTTATCATAAATTTATAGATCATTGTACCCAACGATTATCTCCATTACATAATCTTTTAAAAAAAAATGAAAAATTTATTTGGTCCCAGGAATGTGAAAAGTGTTTTCAAGAAATTAAACAATATTTATCTTCAACTCCAATTTTATCAATTTACGATCATGAAAAAGATATCGTTTTAGAGACAGACGCATCAAGAATGGGCCTTGGCGGGGTCCTAAAACAAAAACAAGAAGATGGGTTACTACATCCTATAGGATATTTTTCAAAAAAACTAACCCCAAGTCAAAAAAAGAAAGAGATAATTTTCTTGGAATGCTTAGCAATTAAAGAAGCAATTGTTTATTGGCAGCATTATTTGATTGGAAAATCATTTATTGTAACTTCTGATCACAAACCATTAATAAATTTAAAATCCAAATCAAGAACGGATGAAGCCTTAGGTGATTTGATTTTATATTTATCACAATATGATTTTAAAATTATATATAAAAAAGGAACAGATAATATAGAGGCGGATTCATTATCTAGGAATCCAGTTTTGGAAGAATTTCAAAATGAAGATGATTGTATTAAAATAAATAACATGATCCAAATAGAAGAAATAATAAAAGATCAAAAGACAATAAAAAAGGAAATTGAAAATTCAAAGAAAATTTTAAAAGAAGGTGAAATAAATTTTAAGATTCTAAATAATAGAAAAAGAATATTTATATCTGAAAAATTTGGATCAAAATTAATAAAAAAAATTCACAACGTATATGGACATATAGGCATCAAACAAATAGCTGAAAAAATAAGACCACATTACTATTTTTATAATATGGATAGTTTAATAAAAGATATTTGTTGGACTTGTGAGATATGCAATAAAAATAAAACCAGAACAAGAAGGCCAATAGGCTTATTATCTCAATTAGGACCAGCAGAATACCCTTTTCACATAATGTCTATGGATACTATAGGAGGCTTTAGTGGAAATAATTCCGAAAAAAAATATTTACATATATTAGTAGATCACTTCTCTAGATATGTATGGCATTTAACTTCAAAAGGACAAATGACACAAGATTTTATTAAGTTAATTAAAAATATCACAGAAAAAAATAAGATAGAAATATTATTGGTGGACAGGTACAGCGCTCTCAATTCTAATAAATTCAAAGATTTTATAAATAAAGAGAATATTAAACTAATTTATACTTGTGTAGATAGTCCACAATCTAACGGACTAAATGAACGCTTGAATCAAACATTAGTGAACAGAATCCGATGTAGGATGGATGAGATGAGAAAGTCAAAGGCGTGGACAACGATTGCAAATTCCTGTATTGAAGAGTATAACAACACAATTCACTCAAGCACAAGATTCGCGCCTATGTATTTGTTATATGGAAATCAATCTGAAATAGTGCCCAAAGAATTAAAAAGAGATCCAGAATTAAAAATAGACAGACAGAAAGCAATAATGAATGCTATGATAAGTGCTAAAAGAAATAGTAAGAGGATGAACAAAAATAAATATGATTATGAATTTAAAGAAGGAGAATTGGTCTACATATCAAATGGAAACAAGCTAAATAGAAATAAATTGGATAGAGTGAGAGAAGGACCATTTGTAATAAAGAGAAAGATTGCAAGTTCAATATATGAAGTAGAAACGGACAGAAAACGAAGAGAGGTAAATTTGTTCCATAGCAATAAATTAGTTCCTTACTCTTTTTATCAGATTGAAAAAAAGAGTCAATAAGGAGGGTTGATGTAAAATGGTATTTGGCGTCATCTAATGGAGTTAGTGTATTTAGTGTATTTACTGTTAGTTAATACTTCATATGGGCAGTGACGAGTATAATAAACATAAACAAGATTTATCTCATATTTAGTAAAATTGTGAATATTAAAATAAAACTGATAAAAGAACAGAAATTCAATTCTCTAGGTATGTGAAAGTAAATGTATTTAAATGTATTAAATGTATTTTATAATTTTTATCAATTAATAAAAACTCTAGTTCCAGAGCATTGTTTTCTTCTTTGAAAACCCTTTCTCAGTATTACATATATATATTTCAATCTAATACCAGACCAAATAAATAGATAGATAGATAGATGTCAACATTTCGTTTCATTTGTGTTGTTTCTAATGGACCGCTTGAACATTTCATTTCGAATTATATATGTGTGCTAATAAATTATATTCAGTAGTGATTTAAATTGAATATTTTGATTGATATTACTTACTATTTGTGAATATTAGTGAAAACAAAAAATGTGCTTATATACTTTTGAGGTTAACTATCCGTATGTATTATTTATTGATATAAATTAATTATTTAATATAATTAACACTAAATATTATTAAATTATTAATGTTAAATACTTATTATTATATATTATTATTAATAATATATTATTATATTATTTAAATTTATATTAAATGTATATATTAAATATATTTTATTATATAAATATATTAATTTTCAATTTTTTTTTAATGATGCCAAAGAAGTATAACTTCTCACGCGCGTACATAAGTACACGCACCGCTTTTTTTAAAAATTTCATTTTTTAATTTTCCCGTAAAAATTATGAAAGGTCATCGTAGGATGACCCAAGGTTTTCGGCATAAAAAATTAATTATTCATCAGAAATATCAATAATAAATTTTTTTAATATTTTTATGATGTAAAATGAACGAATTTATTATTTATTTTTAAAAATTTCATTTTTTAATTTTCCCGTAAAAATTATGAAAGGTCATCGTAGGATGACCCTAGGTTATAGTATATTATATTATATATATAATATATTTTTTTAATATTTTTATGATGTAAAATGAACGAATTTATTATTTTTTTTAAAACATTTATTTTTTAATTTTACCGAAAAAATTATGAAAGGTCATCGTAGGATGACCCTAGGTTTTCGGCATAAAAATATAATTATTCATCAGAAATATCAATAATAAATTTTTTTAATATTTTTATGATGTAAAATGAACGAATTTATTATTTATTTTTAAAAATTTCATTTTTTAATTTTCCCGTAAAAATTATGAAAGGTCATCGTAGGATGACCCTAGGTTATAATATATTATATTATATATATAATATATTTTTTTAATATTTTTATGATGTAAAATGAACGAATTTATTATTTTTTTTAAAACATTTCATTTTTTAATTTTTCCGAAAAAATTATGAAAGGTCATCGTAGGATGACCCTAGGTTTTCGGCATAAAAATATAATTATTCATCAGAAATATCAATAATATATTTTTTTAATATTTTTATGATGTAAAATGAACGAATTTATTATTTTTTTTAAAACATTTCATTTTTTAATTTTACCGAAAAAATTATGAAAGGTCATCGTAGGATGACCCTAGGTTTTCGGCATAAAAATATAATTATTCATCAGAAATATCAATAATATATTTTTTTAATATTTTTATGATGTAAAATGAACGAATTTATAATTTATTTTTAAAAATTTCATTTTTTAATTTTCCCGTAAAAATTATGAAAGGTCATCGTAGGATGACCCTAGGTTATAGTATATTATATTATATATATAATATATTTTTTTAATATTTTTATGATGTAAAATGAACGAATTTATTATTTTTTTTAAAACATTTCATTTTTTAATTTTACCGAAAAAATTATGAAAGGTCATCGTAGGATGACCCTAGGTTTTCGGCATAAAAATATAATTATTCATCAGAAATATCAATAATATATTTTTTTAATATTTTTATGATGTAAAATGAACGAATTTATTATTTATTATTAAAAATTTCATTTTTTAATTTTACCGTAAAAATTATGAAAGGTCATTGTAGGATGACCCTAGGTTTTCTGCTTAAAAATTAATTTTTATTTAGAAATATGAATAATATATTTTTTTAATATTCTTATGGTGTAAAATGAACGAATTTATTTGTTATTTTTAAAAATTTCATTTTTTAATTTTCCCGTAAAAATTATGAAAGGTCATCGTAGGATGACCCTAGGTTTTCGGCATAAAAAATTAATTATTCATCAGAAATATCAATAATAAATTTTTTTAATATTTTTATGATGTAAAATGAACGAATTTATTATTTATTTTTAAAAATTTCATTTTTTAATTTTCCCGTAAAAATTATGAAAGGTCATCGTAGGATGACCCTAGGTTTTCGGCATAAAAAATTAATTATTCATCAGAAATATCAATAATAAATTTTTTTAATATTTTTATGATGTAAAATGAACGAATTTATTATTTATTTTTAAAAATTTAATTTTTTAATTTTCCCGTAAAAATTATGAAAGGTCATCGTAGGATGACCCTAGGTTATAATATATTATATTATATATATAATATATTTTTTTAATATTTTTATGATGTAAAATGAACGAATTTATTATTTTTTTTAAAACATTTCATTTTTTAATTTTACCGAAAAAATTATGAAAGGTCATCGTAGGATGACCCTAGGTTTTCGGCATAAAAATATAATTATTCATCAGAAATATCAATAATATATTTTTTTAATATTTTTATGATGTAAAATGAACGAATTTATTATTTATTATTAAAAATTTCATTTTTTAATTTTACCGTAAAAATTATGAAAGGTCATTGTAGGATGACCCTAGGTTTTCTGCTTAAAAATTAATTTTTATTTAGAAATATGAATAATATATTTTTTTAATATTCTTATGGTGTAAAATGAACGAATTTATTTGTTATTTTTAAAAATTTCATTTTTTAATTTTCCCGTAAAAATTATGAAAGGTCATCGTAGGATGACCCTAGGTTTTCGGCATAAAAAATTAATTATTCATCAAAAATATCAATAATAAATTTTTTTAATATTTTTATGATGTAAAATGAACGAATTTATTATTTATTTTTAAAAATTTCATTTTTTAATTTTCCCGTAAAAATTATGAAAGGTCATCGTAGGATGACCCTAGGTTTTCGGCATAAAAATATAATTATTCATCAGAAATATCAATAATATATTTTTTTAATATTTTTATGATGTAAAATGAACGAATTTATTATTTATTATTAAAAATTTCATTTTTTAATTTTACCGTAAAAATTATGAAAGGTCATTGTAGGATGACCCTAGGTTTTCTGCTTAAAAATTAATTTTTATTTAGAAATATGAATAATATATTTTTTTAATATTCTTATGGTGTAAAATGAACGAATTTATTTGTTATTTTTAAAAATTTCATTTTTTAATTTTCCCGTAAAAATTATGAAAGGTCATCGTAGGATGACCCTAGGTTTTCGGCATAAAAAATTAATTATTCATCAGAAATATCAATAATAAATTTTTTTAATATTTTTATGATGTAAAATGAACGAATTTATTATTTATTTTTAAAAATTTCATTTTTTAATTTTCCCGTAAAAATTATGAAAGGTCATCGTAGGATGACCCTAGGTTTTCGGCATAAAAAATTAATTATTCATCAGAAATATCAATAATAAATTTTTTTAATATTTTTATGATGTAAAATGAACGAATTTATTATTTATTTTTAAAAATTTCATTTTTTAATTTTCCCGTAAAAATTATGAAAGGTCATCGTAGGATGACCCTAGGTTATAATATATTATATTATATATATAATATATTTTTTTAATATTTTTATGATGTAAAATGAACGAATTTATTATTTTTTTTAAAACATTTCATTTTTTAATTTTACCGAAAAAATTATGAAAGGTCATCATAGGATGACCCTAGGTTTTCGGCATAAAAATATAATTATTCATCAGAAATATCAATAATATATTTTTTTAATATTATTATGATGTAAAATGAACGAATTTATTATTTATTTTTAAAAATTTCATTTTTTAATTTTACCGTAAAAATTATGAAAGGTCATTGTAGGATGACCCTAGGTTTTCGGCTTAAAAATTAATTTTTATTTAGAAATATGAATAATATATTTTTTTAATATTTTTATGATGTAAAATGAACGAATTTATTATTTTTTTTTAAACATTTCATTTTTTAATTTTACCGAAAAAATTATGAAAGGTCATCGTAGGATGACGCTAGGTTTTCGGCATAAAAATATAATTATTCATCAGAAATATCAATAATATATTTTTTTAATATTTTTATGATGTAAAATGAACGAATTTATTATTTATTTTTAAAAATTTCATTTTTTAATTTTCCCGTAAAAATTATGAAAGGTCATCGTAGGATGACCCTAGGTTTTCGGCATAAAAAATTAATTATTAATCAAAAATATCAATAATAAATTTTTTTAATATTTTTATGATGTAAAATGAACGAATTTATTATTTATTTTTAAAAATTTCATTTTTTAATTTTACCGTAAAAATTATGAAAGGTCTTCGTAGGATGACCCTAGGTTATAATATATTATATTATATATATAATATATTTTTTTAATATTTTTATGATGTAAAATAAACGAATTTATTATTTTTTTTTAAAATTTCATTTTTTAATTTTACCGTAAAAATTATGAAACGTCATCGTAGGATGACCCTAGGTTTTCGGCATAAAAAATTAATTATTCATCAGAAATATCAATAATATATTTTTTTAATATTTTTATGATGTAAAATGAACGAATTTATTATTTATTTTTAAAAATTTCATTTTTTAATTTTCCCGTAAAAATTATGAAAGGTCATCGTAGGATGACCCTAGGTTTTCGGCATAAAAAATTAATTATTCATCAGAAATATCAATAATAAATTTTTTTAATATTTTTATGATGTAAAATGAACGAATTTATTATTTATTTTTAAAAATTTCATTTTTTAATTTTCCCGTAAAAATTATGAAAGGTCATCGTAGGATGACCCTAGGTTATAATATATTATATTATATATATAATATATTTTTTTAATATTTTTATGATGTAAAATGAACGAATTTATTATTTTTTTTAAAACATTTCATTTTTTAATTTTACCGAAAAAATTATGAAAGGTCATCGTAGGATGACCCTAGGTTTTCGGCATAAAAATATAATTATTCATCAGAAATATCAATAATATATTTTTTTAATATTTTTATGATGTAAAATGAACGAATTTATTATTTATTTTTAAAAATTTCATTTTTTAATTTTACCGTAAAAATTATGAAAGGTCATTGTAGGATGACCCTAGGTTTTCGGCTTAAAAATTAATTTTTATTTAGAAATATGAATAATATATTTTTTTAATATTTTTATGATGTAAAATGAACGAATTTATTATTTTTTTTTAAACATTTCATTTTTTAATTTTACCGAAAAAATTATGAAAGGTCATCGTAGGATGACGCTAGGTTTTCGGCATAAAAATATAATTATTCATCAGAAATATCAATAATATATTTTTTTAATATTTTTATGATGTAAAATGAACGAATTTATTATTTATTTTTAAAAATTTCATTTTTTAATTTTCCCGTAAAAATTATGAAAGGTCATCGTAGGATGACCCTAGGTTTTCGGCATAAAAAATTAATTATTAATCAAAAATATCAATAATAAATTTTTTTAATATTTTTATGATGTAAAATGAACGAATTTATTATTTATTTTTAAAAATTTCATTTTTTAATTTTACCGTAAAAATTATGAAAGGTCATCGTAGGATTTTTTAAAAATTTTGTTGGGGATATTCAATTCCTGTGCGGACAGAGATTGGTAGCACTAGTCCACACTGCGCTACTATGCAGCGTTCTTGTTAGTAAAACTTTTTACCAGGGGGTGGACACGCAATGATATTTTTTTGAAACAGCGTTTGGCGCTGCTATGCGGATGCATGCACGAACTAATTGAGAAAAAAACCGGCCGGCCTGGCACCATTTTTAAAATCTATTTTGAATGAATGAGAGCGGGAGGAATGAAAAAATTATGAAATTTTTCAGTTAAGTGAAAAATTATTTATTTAAAGCTAAAACAGACATTTCAGAAATAAATTTTTTTTTTTTAGAAAATTGCTTAATTGTTGGTCTTATCACAAAATAAATAATTTTTCACTTAAGTGAAAATTTTAATAATTTTCATGGATATAATAAAAGAATAATGTTGTATGTGGCATATTTATTTGAAAATAGATTATTACAAAATATCATTAACAATAATGATGTTTATCTCATTTGTAAACAAATCCTTTATACATATTTTTCTTTAAACACCTTATATAAAATTTCTGTAAAAATAAAATAATAATAATAATAAAATACAAAAATAAAATTTGCACAATTTTTGAATTAAACAATAATGTTAATTTTATTTATAATCTAACCCTTTACGCATGCATTTTTTTAAATTGTATAAAATTACTCATATAAATAAAATTTACACTATTTTTCAATTATACAATAATAATTATATAAAACTTTATAAAACATTATATAAAATTTTTCTCATAAATAAAATTTACACTATTTTTCAATCATACAATAATAATATAAAAATAATGTTAATTTTATTTATAATCTAACCCTTTACGCATGCATTTTTTTAAATTGTATAAAATTACTCATATAAATAAAATTTACACTATTTTTCAATTATACAATAATAATTATATAAAACTTTATAAAACATTATATAAAATTTTTCTCATAAATAAAATTTACACTATTTTTCAATCATACAATAATAATATAAAAATAATGTTAATTTTATTTATAATCTAACCCTTTACGCATGCATTTTTTTAAATTGTATAAAATTACTCATATAAATAAAATTTACACTATTTTTCAATTATACAATAATAATTATATAAAACTTTATAAAACATTATATAAAATTTTTCTCATAAATAAAATTTACACTATTTTTCAATTAATCAATTGACTGTTGATGTCTATTTTGCTTCAATAGTCGCTTGACCTCGGTGAACCTTTGGTACAATCTTTTCTTCATGGGAGATAAATATTTTATTCTTGAAGAAAATTCAGATGGTGTAGGCGTATGTCCCGCTGAACACCTGCAAAAATTAATTAAGTTTAAAAAAAAATTCCAAAGAATTAATACAGAAAAGCCTAAGCAAACTAAAAATTTATTTTAAATCATTATAAAAAATCTATTTAAAGTTAGGAGAAGATTAATGAATTTTTATTAAAAAATATAATACATACTTCTCGCAGGGCTGGATTCGAAAAGATCAGTCTTCTCTGATACCAAGCCCAAACCATCTGATGTAGTATTAACAGGTGTTGCTATAAATATTTAAAAAAATTAATAAAATTATTTTCTTTTATTATTAATATATTTTTTGGTAAACAACAACTTTAAATTATTGTTGTTTTACCCACTCTTAAAAAATTACACCTTGGAAAATAGAACAAGTGTCCTCGTTCTCCTTCAGGTAGAGAATTCGTAATACAATCTTTCTGAATACAATTAAAAACCTGCAAAATCAAAAATTTATTTATATGTACATATATTATATAACTTTATAATAAAAAATAATCATCAATAATAGTAAAAATATTAATTAAACTTACTTTAGGAACCATATTGCACGCAATTGGACAGCGACAGATCACGTTACGTATGCCTGGCAGAGATATTTTAAATGGGACGAGTGCTCGTTGTCCACAAGTCACAAGCTGTTGTTAAATGTTTTCGGGTGTTTTCGGATAACCGAAACAAACCGAATTAAAATTAGTGCTAGCAGCAGCAGCGCCTCGAGCGGCCTCGAGTGATGCATGCATTGTCACATTGGAAATTTCTCTGCCGTAAGAGAGACCCCCCCCTGCTTTTTACATAAACAACATACTTTCTCACTCGTACACGTTATTTTTACCTTTGTTCAATTCAATTTAATTTTATTTAAATATTATAAATATTACATTTTATAATAAATCCTTTTTTTATCAACTAATTGTTTTTATTCCGACTCTGCTCCATCAATTGGTTATGGGCTCAGGTGTAAATCAACGCTGAACTTTTATTATTTCAAGATCCAGTGACCTTGTGAATTAAATTTAAAAATAAAAAAAAAAACGAAGTTAAAAATTTTGAATTCTACAAGTGCCATGTAAGATTAAACAAATATACAATAAGATATTTTTTTTTGGTTTATTTATAAAATATTTAAAAATATATTAAATAAAATTAAAATAGATAAATATATTTATATATTTATATAATCCTCAAAATAAAATAAACTTTTTATTAATTTTTTTTTATATAAAAAAAAAAAAAATAAAAAAAAAAAACAAAATGGCTCAAGTGAATATTTTAAACCGTATCGAACAACTTTCTAAAGACAATTATGATACTTGGGTGATTCAAGTCGAAGCCTTAATGATCAGAAATGACACCTGGTCATATGCGAATGGTGAAATGCCGATACCTCAAGACACAGGTACTAATAAAGAAGCTCTCGACGCATGGATCACACGAGATAGATCTCATATTATCTATAAGCCCTTCGGAACTCAAACATATTCGCAATTGTCAAACATCGAAACAGGTATGGGACAAATTAAAATCTATCTATGCTTCTAAAGGGCCAGCTCGTAAAGCAACCTTACTAAAAGAATTATTAAAATTGAAAATGAACCAAGGTCATGACGTCAGAGAACATATATCGAAATTCATAGATAACGTTGACAAACTCCGAGACATGGAAGTTGACATCAACGGCGAATTATTAACTATTATGTTATTATATAGCCTTCCGGATTGCTTCGACAACTTTAGATGTGCCATTGAATCTCGCGATAAATTGCCAGACATCGAAATTTTAAAAATTAAAATAGTTGAAGAACATGACGCCCGAAATCATAAAAAACCTTGGGTCGTTATATGTCAAGCATCCTACAACCGATTCAGGACACAAAAATAAAAATATGTTCGGAAATCAACAAATAAAATACAAATGCGGATTTTGCAAGAAGAAAGGTCATAAGTCATTCCAGTGTTTCAAAAGAAAATCTTCTGAAGAAAACAAAACTGAGGAGAAATCCGAATCATTCTTCGTAGCAAGGAAATCATCAAGAAATACTTCAAGATGGTGTCTCGACAGCGGTTCCACTTCGCATTTATGTAAAGATATAAATCTTTTCACCAAAAAGGAAACTCTGAACTGCGGCATTAACCTCGCAAGCAACATGACTACAGAAGTTAAAGCTAAAGGAGTCGTCGACGTTATAACCTCAAATGGTACACAAGATCAAAACATTACTCTTCAAAACACACTTTTTGCGCCAGATCTTCGTACAAATCTCATTCATTATTTCATTCTTCTTTTTTTCATCATGTAAATGATCTGTTTCCCTTTCTTCTTCTTCTAAGTATAAATTTTTAAAAACAAAATCTTTATCATCATCCATATATAAAGGAACAATGCCTGGGGAAAGTCTAACATTAATATTTCTAATTTTTACCATATTACTACATGCATTCTCCACTGTGTCAATATTAAATAATTCAGCATGGTGTTTTCTGTCTTGAAACTCTTCTGGAAAAATATAATTTGTATTATCCGATAGTAGTCTAATGGATTTCACTGAGAGTATCTTTTTCTTTTCTATTTCTTCCTTCATGAATAATATCTTTACATTTACTTTTTCCATTTTTGTATATTGAGCAAAAACCAATTTTTAAGTTGGTAATTAGTTGAGGTTAAATAACTTGACCAATGGATTCCTTAAAAAAACAATTGGTTTTTAAAGTCAACACTTCATTTATTTTTACAATCAAAACCAGATATTATATTTATTAATATTTACCAACTATTCCATCTTTGAAATTATTTATTTGGCAAGCAAGCATCTTTTAACAACTAAACACTACCACACACAACCTCACACAGACACAAGTTCCCCGTAAACTCCTCAAAATATGAAATATTTTACATATATATTTTTCCTTTTGGTTTTAAAATCTATGTGATTTTTTTTATTTTCTAAAAAAAAAAAAATTTTCTTTCTATTATTTATACTTTGTTTGAGAATTCAATTTTTTTTTTCTTTCTCAGTTACATTAATATTGTTTTTTTGTTTTTCCTTTTCTTTTTACTTTCATTATTGTATTCAATTTATATATTATTATTCTTATATTATAGTTTTTACATACAATTAATTAATCATTATAATTAGTAGTATAGTATAGTAGTACCGGGACCCCGAGCCTCGGCTCGGTACTTAAGTTAAAAAAAATGATTCATTATTATTGGGTTTGGCTGGTAATATTAATACCTGGGATACCGAGCTGTCGCTCGACCTTTTAAAAAATATTAATATATAATTCTTTAATTATTTATTACAATTATTAAATGTTGCATCATTGCATTAATCTGATTAAAATGAATTGAACTGGGGATGTCAATAATACAAACAAACAATTTTAGCTAGCATAATAAGATTAATCCAAGTAATATCGTCTATTTCTATTCGACACTATTTTCAGTTATGAAATGAACAGTCAGTAGAGAGTAAAAAAATTGTAATTGAACACCGCCGTTTTTTAAAATAATTAAATTATTTTAAAGATTATAAAATAAAAATTATTGTATTAACATTAAAAATATTGAAATAAAAAATAATAGTTTGATTTAATAAACTAAAATAAAATATTATAAACATTTTTAGTGGAAATTTCTCAGGGAGGTAGGGAGCCCAATTCATTTAACCATCCATGTTACATAAGGCAAAATAATGTCTTAACACTCCCTTTTTTAAAATTTAAAATAGAGGGAGAGAAAGAGTTTCAATTATATTCGAATAGTCGATATATTCTATATATCAGTATTTTTTTTCTGAATTTAATACCAAGTTGATTTTCAAAATTTTCTATTCTTTATGCATATGATTGATTACATGTGTTAAAATTTAAACAAATTCAAATATTCTAATTTTTAAATTTATATATAATTTAATATTATTTTTTCGAGACTAATGGCAAATACCGGTGGCCCTAATCAGAGCAAGAGAAGACTCCTTTTGGTAGCGGCCCAGTCGATGATGTTATATGGATCGGAGATTTGGGCTTTACAACTATATTTTAAGTGAAAAAATGATTTCTTGGTTATATAAAAATTAAAATATTATTCGTTATATCTTTATTATACAGAAAAGTAGGCGTGTTAATATAAAATATATACTTGGGACACGGAACTATCACTCGACCCTTTAACCAATTTATACAATTTATTTTTATATACTTTAAAAATTTTACAATTTTTTAATTATTTATTATAATTGTTAAATGGGATTTCTAAAAATGACCCATTCAAAATTTGTTTCCTAAAATGTTTCAAATTAATTATATCAGTGTGTCTGTTTCTCGATTTTTTAAATTTTGATTTTGGATTCGATTAGAGTTTAAAATGTGGAAATGTAAAGTGTGGTCTTGGTTTTTTAAAATTCATTTGGGAACATGGTCAAATCGGCGGTCAAAGTTGAAAATTCCCCCATATATTATAACTACTGTAATTAGTATTATTATAATGTAAAATTATAAAGAAAAAATACTTAGATATTATTATAGACATTTTCATTCTGTAAATTAAATAATTTTATTTCATTTAAATAAATATCTATTTTTAAATATTTTTTTCTCTATACATTATTTATCTAATTCTCACAATATATTAAGATCATACCGGGACCCTGAGCCTCGGCTCGGTAATTAAGTTAAAAAAAATTAATTCATTATTATTGGGTTTGGCTGGTAATATTAATACTTGAGACACCGAGCTGATATACAATTTTTTAATTGATTTATTATAATTATTATCATTGCATCAATCTGATTAAAATGAATGGAACTGGGGTCCTCAATAATACATAAATATGTATTATTAGGTATGTTTCTAAGTGCATGAATATTTTTTTTATTGGAAGAATGATATATATTTATCGTAATTTATAATTATAAAATATTATTAAAAATAAATATTTTTAATTTTATTTCGAAATTAAATAAAAATTTTTAAAATATGTTAAATATAAAAAAAATATTAATACAATATCCTTTAAAAAAAGGCGGGAGTAAAATTTCAAAATGGATGCCATTTTTGACGGATCCCATATAAAATTTTAAATTAAGAAATAAATAATGAAGCTGTATGTTTCAAGAGATATGATCAATAAAACTCAATTTTTCTTTATAAATACTATATCTAGTGTAAATTTGAAAAAAATCGTTAGAGCGGTTTTTGAGAACCAAGATATATATATACAATTTTAGCTAGCATAATAAGATAAGATATAATTTATTGTTAAGAGATGGCTTTCGTCACTAGAGCACGTAAGGAGGATTCAATAGTTTTGGCTGATGAAATGGGGTTTGAAATTAATAGTTCAATGAAAGTTATTCAAATTAAATATGCTTTATTAGAACATGATGATTTTGATGATGAGATAGCTCAGGATCTCCTCAATTCTATTATACAACAGAGAGTTGAAAGGCTAGAGTTAGAAAAAATTAGACTTATCTCACCTCATCACAACCCTCCACCTGTCCCCAAATAGATTTAGCCAATCCCCACCCAAAATTTAATAATAATGATGATATTAATTCATACTTAATGGTCTTTGAAAGTCAGATGAATTTTTTTAAAATACCTCAAGAAAATTGGGTATCTTATTAATCTACAACTCTCCCTTAAGACCTAGTAAGATTGTTATATAGAGAATCGGATAAAAATTTAATGGATTTTAATTATATTAAAACCCTTTTGATGCAAAGATTTAAAATCACCAAAGAAAAAATGCGCCAATTATTTTAGAAAAGTAAAAAATGTCCCACTCAAACGTGGACTGATTTCTATCATAGCTGATTGGTTCATTTTGAATCATGGCTAAAGGAATTGAATATCAATAACATCGAGGCATTAAAGGATCTAATTATTACAAATCAATTAAAAACTCACGGGTCATCCCAATTTCGTGAGCATTTTTTAGATGAATGGGAAACATTAAATAAGCCTCTTGAATTAATAAAAAAACTTGAAAATTATGGCACACCGAACGGGTGCCCTTCCCTTACAACTAGGCGCCCACCGTGGAGCCCCCTTACAATAT
Source organism: Labia minor (assembly GCA_963082975.1). Classification (NCBI taxonomy): domain Eukaryota; kingdom Metazoa; phylum Arthropoda; class Insecta; order Dermaptera; family Spongiphoridae; genus Labia; species Labia minor. The sequence goes on along the minus strand of OY720347.1, from coordinate 79,709,727 downwards.
ATAATAGAAAAATATTATCATAATATTTAAACGAGATGAATTTTGCCTAAATGATATAAACAAAAATAAGTTTTTTGTAATGAAAAGACGCAATTACTCTGGAAATATAAGAGATATCTTAAAATAATTAAATATTTCTCATTTAAAATAAAAAATTGAACAAAACGATATATAAAATATAAATAATATATTAATATTTAAACGAGTTGAATTTTGCTTAATAGATATAAATAGATATAAATAAATAATAAATAGATATAAATAAAAAATAAAAAAACATATTTCATATGTATATTTATTTTTATAAAGGTTTAGGGCATTTTTGCAATTATCACCAATTAGAAAAAAAGTGTTATATTTAATCTATATAATATATATTTAAATTCAAATTGTATTTAATTGCGCTATCTACTGGGCAAAGTAAACACAGGGCCACAGGAAACAGAATGTATTGCCCTCTTGTGATAATAAGTCATACTATAACTGCCAAAACATGCCCCCCACTATCCCCAATTTATATGATATTTATATTAATTTTTCTCTCGTAAACCCGAAATTTGAATAAAATATAATAAATATTTCATATCAAAAATCAATCAGGATAATCTAAGGTACGGCCTGGTATTTTTTTTCCAATCCGTTGAGGGAAGCACTGTTTCATACGAGTACCGAAAGCTTTATTTCATATTCATGTATTGTCATCACAGAGTATCCGTACACCACAGTGATCTGGTCACATGCTGGCGCGTGATTGTTAGTCAACGTGCTAAAAAATTAATTCCGGTACTTTTAGCGATTCAACCAAGCTGAAATTCTATATATGCAATTTTTAAACATGTAAAAAACTATAAAAGATATACTGAGAGGAGTACGTGAATATATTTGATTTAATAGTGCTTATTGTGAATTTCTATATTGCTGTGAAATTTGTATTTATTTATCAAATATTAAATAATTTAACTTTGTTATTTGATTTGTTACAATGTAATTTAAATTATTTATCAAACAATTTATAATAAATTTTTCAATTTTATTTGTGTTAAATGTTAAATAAAATTTATATTTATATTTATGCTGGGTTTGTTTCGAATATTATGGGCACGGATACTCTGTGTACGGATGGTATGTCGAGTTTGATATTCAAATAATTGCAGGGAATTCGGAAGGCCTGTGGGAGGGGGTGATCTTCGGCCATTTTTTTTGCGGTGCCATCTATTGGGCGCCTAAAGAGTCGACTTTTTTCATGTAACGCCATCTGGTGTTCGAGTTACGCCGGTCCCATTGGAGTGATACTGGGTTGGTTCGATTGGTCAACTGCAACAGTGTTAAAAATGAGTTACTAGATTTTAACCATACCGACAACCAAGCAAGTTAAATAAAACACTGTAATAAAAATATATATATATATATATATACGTTAAAATTAAACTCTATAGTCTAGAGATCAAATCTTGCCAAGTACATTTAGATTTAAGAATTAAAATTAAATTCATAAATGCAAAGGCTAGCTGAGAAATGGACTTGAACCTCCAAAACCAAAATAATTAGAAATAAGTTGACCTGTGGCCAGGTCCGAACCGACCGACGGTTTGAAATAAATTAATTTCCAGCTACAGAAACAATTTCAAATAATTTTAATTTATCTATTAATGTAATAAAAAACCGATATCGATATAACATAAATATTTTTAATTTTACTTTATTTATAATATATATGTAAAACCAGGCTGTGACGTCATGAATGGCTGGATGACGTCATATAATTTTAAATGAAGAAAAACCTATAAAGATGATTTTTCTCGAGGATAAAACCACCACAAAGTGCATGATTCGTGGTGATATATAAAAAAATCTCCTCATGTGAAATTTGGTGTGAAAATAACCCTTCCCTTCCTATCGTCGATCGCTAATACTACCACTTTCCGGATTTGCACCAAAAGTTGATCCATTCATCCTACTGATGCATTAAGTAAATATACCAAATTTCATCAAAATCCGTTGAGCCGTTCAGGCTGTACACATCTATACGGACGGACGGACAGACATCATGCTAAAAATTACTTATTGTATTCATTAAAATTCGTTGAATTCGTAAACGCATCTTTACGATTTTGTTCAGCAATTTTTCCTAACTAAAATTTTTTGATATCAGTTTATAAATGTCATTTCTTTTGAAAAGTTTATATGATTACTTTGAAGTGATATACCAATATTTTTTTAAATCATTGATTTTTTTTTGAAAAGCAGGGCCGGCGGAAAAAATATAAATATAAATTTTGAGAGCATTATACACGATTTTTCTAGTATGAAAGCTAGAAGAGTAAATATTATATTAATATGTTTACGAGTGCATACAAATATGTGTAAAAAAATTTACTCTGTGTATTAATTAATATTGATTAAATAACTTAATAATTTATTTATGTGCATTAATTTATAAATACCACTATTTGATTGACTTATAATAAAAAGTGCGGCAAACTGGAGATCGCAAAAGTTCTAGGTACGCCACTGCTAAGAATACTTTTTCCTGTTAAGAAAATGCATGATTCGTGGAGATATGTAAAAATCTCCACATGTGAAATTTTTGGTGTGAAAACAATACCTCCCTTACTATCGTCGGTCGGTAAAAATATCTTTTTGCTAATTTATTATTTTAAAATAAAATGCTCAATATGAGTTTATCATCAAATTCTTAGTTTTTTCATATAATAAAATTAAATATTTCCATAGTTAATTTAAATATTAATTAAATATTTTTTTTAATAAATGTATAATTTTTGATGTTTTTATTTTTAATTTTTTTCCTAAAAATATTTCTGTAAAATTTTATAAAGACCATTAAAAAATAAAACAAATAACAAGTAAAAATAAAAATTCATTTTCAAATTTATGTATATGATTAAATAAAATTTCTATTATGAAAAAGAGAGATATTTCATTTTAGCGGTTTATAAATAAATAAGGGAGGGGAATAAGGAAAGAGAAGGGAGAAAGTTCATTTGATTGGACAAATAAAATTGACATTTGATTTGACATTAACTACGAAATTTCTAGAAAATTTCTATCCTATTATATTTAAATGATTGTTTATTAGTTATTTATTTAATTATACGTCAATATATATTCAAATCATGGATTTTTTCAAAAATTTAAAGGATTTTTTCATTCCTCAACGTCGGGAACCTCAAAGGTAAAGATCAATTATAATTTCAACAAATATTTTTTTAAAATAATAATTATGATTTTATTTACATAATAACAACACATCATTTTCATGAAAAAATTGAATAAGTTGGTTTTACATTATGTATTGACTAATGTTAAATTTTTATTCAAAAATTGAAATAATGATGCAATATTTCTATTTTTCAGGTCGCTTTCAGAAGATGACGATAGCAGACATCGTCATCCCAATCATTTTCAACCTGGAGAAAGGTTCTCTTCTGATCATTATGAAGATGAAATTAATAGTTTTCCTATTTATACAGATCCATTGGAGATGCATAAATACTTTGAACAACAAATGAATCATATGTTAAGAGAATTTGGATTGGGTTTTGGATCTATGTTTCATGGTATTCATCATATATACATAAAAATAAATAATAAATAATTATAATCAATAATTGTATTTATTATTCGTTAGTAAAGTTTTAATATTATCAGTTTATTTAAGAAAAAAATCTTAATTATAATCAATTAATAATATGATGTAATTAATTTTTATTTGTTTTAGATCATTCAGGTTTTGATCAATTTTTAGAATCTCACCCACAAAGACCAATGATTGAACATCCAAACATACGCGATCAGTATCTTAAACCCAATCATCATCAACGAGATTGGGATTTAGATGATAAGTATGTTGAAATAATTAAAACATTTTTTTCTACTTAAAAAACTAATGAAATATTCTTATCAAATTTTATCTAAAAATGAAAAATGTGCATTTACATCTTTTATTATATTGTATTTTCTATTATTTTAATTAATTAAGATGGAATTTAAACTTCTAATTCATTAAGAGCAGGGTAGGTATAAATACGTTAAGAACCACACACTTGAGAACATTGAGTAGATTCATTTATAATTTTATATATAATATTTTATATTTAATTCTTTAGATCTAGAACCTCAATTTACTTTTTAAACTAAAACCTACTATACTTCATTTTTAATTTAAATATTAACAGCTGATCCTATATTTGGATAAGACAATCATTTAATTTCGTCGTAACCATAATTTACATGAATTTTCGTTTACTAGTCTGAATTTTTTTTTAGGAATATTAATGAATTATTTAAAGATAAACCTTCACTATTAGATCCAAACAAAGATTCTTCAAGATCAATGGAACCACAAATTCGTTCCTTTGGTCATCAATCAGTGATACAATCAATTAAACTTCCTAATGGCGTAAGTTATTTTTATTCCTTCTTTATTAATTTTTTTAAACCAAAAATAAAAATCACTTATTTTAGATTGTGGAGCACACTCGAAAAGTATATGATAGCCATGGAAATGTAGAAACTACGCATACTCGCATGATTGGTGAACAAAAATACACTCTAACACGCAAGAAGAACTCTCAAGGGCAAGAAGAACAAATTGAAGATTTTCATAATATGGAAGAATCACACTTACCTCACTTTGAAGAGAAATGGAAAACTATGAGATCAGATCCACAAAGAAATAGACCTTTACCTTCAAATCAAGATGAAATCCGCCCATTTATGGATAACTTTCCATTTGATAAATTTTTTAAATAATTTGAATTTAAATTATTCCTATTAGAAATATACTATTATAATGGATTTATTTTTAAAATAAAAAAAATTCACATATAAAAAATATTTTTTAAAATTAGTAAATTATATTTAAAATAAAAATTAAAAAATGTATATGATTTTTCATTTAAATTTTGTTAATAATTCTTAGAAATATCTATTTACTTTTAAATTGTAGCTATAAAAAGTTAAATAAATAATATATTATTAAAACAAATAAATCAGTATTTTGTGGTATTAATATTATTTCTCTTTCATTCCTAATATTTTAATTATTATATAATATTACAAAATAGAATAAAAAAATAAAATAACATATTTAACTTAATTTTTATAAATTTAATTTATTAAAATTAACTTTATTAACAATTACAATATGTTAAAATAATTGACACTACAAAGGAATTTTAAAATGATTAATAGAGGTGTCAAAATCCTCCACGTCCAAAACGCATATGACCATAATCATCAAATTCAGCTCTTTTTCCAAATCTCATATGTCCATAATCATCAGAAGATTGTCTCTTCATGATTTCTTGCAACTAAAACCAAATTAAAATTAAGTATTAGTAACTTGTTTTAATATAAATATTTTAAACAATAAATTTTAATGCATTTATATAAACACCTTTTAAAAATATCAATAATTAAAATTGAATTTAAAAAAACTTATATAATTAACAAATTATATAATCTAAATATAATTTATCAAAAAATTTTTTTCTAATTCGAAATTTGTTTAATCTATTTAGTTTCATTTTAAGAACGGAAGATATATCTCTACAATACTTTAGGATATTTGTTTTTGAAGTGAAATTGATTGAAAAGTAAATTTAATTTAAAAATTTAAACCAGCGGTCGGGGAACCGGGGTAAATTACCCCAAATGGGGTAAAAATGAAACTTGTGAGTAAAAAATATATATATTTTTAATTTGCTATTTTATAAACCTGTTAGTATTTTTACAAATTAAATTTTTAGTTATTGTTTTCTTTTCAAAATTATCATGGGGGGGGGGGGATTATAATAGGAAAGATACTAAAAAGATGAGATTTCGTTTTTTTTTTGCACTTCACCATGGGGTAATATCAACTGACACAAAAATATTTTGGGGTAATGATTAAAAAAGTTCCCCGACAGCTAGTTTAAATATAGATTAATATAACATTTAATATTAAATTAAATATCTATTATATCCAAATGCAAAAGGAAAATCTTAAAATTAAAATTGAAAACAATTATTAGACGAAAAAAATATTCCGTTTTTTTCTAAATTTAATTAATAATAAATGAAATGTAAAAAAAGGATTAAATATTAAAACATTATCTAAAATAAAAAAGAAAAGAAAATACATTAACAAGTTTATGTCATTAGATAAAGAAAGCATAGAAAGAGAAAATTCCTTTAAAGATTACTTCCAGATTCAAATTATTTAAAAAATTAAATATAAATGTTTTTTTACCATGTGAATAAAATAAAGCTAATTTATTACCGAGTCTTCGTCATCCCATTGAAGGAGCTCCTCTGCGACTGGCATTCGAGATCTAATCAGATTAGTAGGCCTATGAACTACTGGTAAAAGACTACGGGGCCGTGAAACATCAGCGGAACTTTCGCTGAGACGATGAGATGCTGGGGATGGTGCCCCATGCGTTCCAAATAAAATACACATGGAAAGTGATAAGAATATCAAAGTACTCACAGTGGAATACATTATTTTTCTAAAACATAAATTAATTAATTAAAATTTTTTGTGAATTCATGTTTATTATGTTATTATGTTTAATTTTTTTTTAGAATTACAGAAAGTAGACCAATCAATCATTATATCGAGAAAATATATAAATTATTATCTCCTTATTATTTGTATTATTAAATTAATTAATTTAATTTAATTTGATTCCAAGTAATTGGTATTTTAATTATAAAAATTAATTTAAACATTTAAAGTTTTTTTAAAAATAGATCAAACAATGATGCATTTATAATTCTATTATTATGTTAAATAATTTTAATGAAACAAAAATTAATAAATTATAATTCTAAAATATAATTTAATAATCATACAGATAAAATAAGTATAAAAAAATTAAGGTAAGCAAATCATTATAATAATTTATAAGTTATATTTTATTACTACTAATCTTTTCACAATAAATATATAAAACCATAATTAAAATCAGACTCGATAAATTCTCCTAAATTAATTAAAAATATGTTTTATAAAAAGAGATACTATTATCAATTATAGATTCTATTTGTAATTTTATTTTATCTATGATTTATATTAATAAATAAAATATGTTTACTTACCTAAGAGGTGATTCAGTCTAATCTTCGTGGTTGAATATGCTTCTGTTCCCTCCAGATCTTGCTTTTATACCTCTTTTTTACACCTCGAGAGTTTTCCCCTGGGTGAATAAATTTAATTTACGTCGAGAAAATCTTAATAAAAAATATTCCTTGTATATTCTATGCAGAAGTTAATTTCGTATTCAATCACATTTTTTTAATGTTATTTTCTTTTCTTTTTATATTTAATAAAAATCATTATTAAGGCTTTTTAAAATACACGCAAATTCAGTTATTATGGATTTCATTCTTAACCAAAACACGTATGACTATAAAATGATTACAAATTCTATAAAGATAAGCATAATTAAATAATAATAAAAATAATATTTTAATTAATCCAAATAAATTTAATTAGAGAAAATTTAACAAAAAATTTTTTTTTTTGATATATTGAAATTGGAAATATATTGGTTTTCATTGTAAAGGAAATTTTAAAAATAATTAATAAGAAATATATCATTTATTCAATTATAAAAAGAATAAGAGAGGTTTAGAAACGTAAATTCTGAATTAAATCTAATTAGATTTTATATTTGGTTATTAAGGCTCACTAAATAAATAAAGGCTCGATATTACTACATGAAAAATAAAGATTTTAGTTTGATTGGAAACAACAATTCAAGGTTGTAGATAAAAAAATTATTTTATTTTTCAACGTAGTCTCCTTAGAACTCTTATACACTTCGTCCAACGTTCCTCAAATTTTTTTTATCCCTTCCAAAAAATAAGATTTGTCGAGGACATCAAAATAAATTTTATTGTGAGATGATTTCTCTCTCATCGTTGGAGCCAAATCTCTTTTCGCCAAGCCATTTCTTCAGGTTTGCAAACAAGAAATAGTCACTCAGGGCTAAATCTGGAGAATAGGGAGGATGAGGGAGCAATTCATATCCCAATTCATGAATTTTCATGAAAATTCACTTTTTTCCATTTTCTTCCATAGTCTGCTATAAATGGATGTCAAACAAAAACTAAAAGTCGAGTCAGCTGATAGTTGCCCGCTGACAGGTGCAGTGTTATCATTTCATTTAAGAGAAGGAAATTCCCAAATCTAGTTTTGACATAGCTCCTGGGTGCAAAGATTTAAAAAATAAATAAATAAATAAAAAACAAACGATAATGGCATTTTGACTAAAAAAATTATTTTTCAAATATTACAATTTTTCAATTTTGAAATATTCGACTTTCTCAAAGTTTCGTAATGAAGAGAGTTTAATATTCAAGACTTTAGAAGGTAGTTGATTTTGAGTGTAATCAGCAAATAAAATAATAAGCACATGTTTTCATACATTTTATTTAAAATAAATGATTTAACCGATCATATGAAAATTAAAATCCGCAATTTAAATAGCCTCATAAAGATACCATAATTTTTTTATGAAAATTGTCCATTCCTAAATAGAAGTTTACATTGAGTTTACATTAAATTTTATTTAAGATACAAGGTTTTTTACAAGTGAAGTTACAGTGCTATGTGTATACAATCCTTTAAATGTAAGGGAATATACATGAGGCCAGCAGGATCAAGGGGGCAATGAAAGGCTGAAGTAGTTTATATATTCGGTATTTATTGTTTGATGTGTTCGGGAGTAGAGGTTACAAAGTTGGTGTTGTTGAAGTAGCTGAAGTCTCAGCGTTTGAGTTCGAGCATGATTGATAGGGACGCCTTGTGTGACGCCACATACATATAAAATTAGTAGTTTTCATATTTTATTTGCATAGCATACACGACACCTTCTTCTTATACGTTTATTGGTTTCAGAAATTAGAACCAATTTTGTCCAATTAATGTCCAGATAGCCTCTGAGTTGAATCTTGATGTGGACCACGTGACGTAGTTGGGATTTCCAAATTTTCTTCAGTATCAGCTTATAAAATTTAAAAAATTCCTTAAATGGGAGCTCGACACTACGAATATACTCTACTATCCCTCCAAATATTCTCTATTGTCCCTTAACAAAATGTCACGTGAATATCAGGTTGTAAAACGTGATTGTCACCGGCCACTAACGTTTGGAGTGCGTATGACATCAACGTAGTTCAAAGTGTTCAAGTATTAACTAGCATACAGAGTACCCGCATGAGGAAACAAACTTAAAAGAAACAAAAATACTATTTCATAATTATTATAATAAAAATTTTATCTAAAGTAGAAAAACGTGTTTCAAAATAGACACATACATACATTTAAAAACATCAAATTTATATCAAAATTTACACACAGTTAATTTAACGAGATTCAATTTAAAGAAATAGTAATTAAGAATTATAATCAAATGGTATTAAAACTTCGATGAAAGCTTCAATTAACTTACTGAGGAGCCATATTCGACTCTCGAAGCCGTATTTAATCACTGATAAGAAATAATCCCATTATTTTGACTTTAATTCGATTACAATAAAGAATAAACAAAACAATACAAAGACATCAATTCAATATTTTTTCTTTAAAGTTTCAATCGATATTAATTGAATTTCAACCCCCAAAATTGTATACACTCTAGTGAAATACAAAGTTTGAATAATAAAATATAAATCTAATTTAAATTTATATATATATAGATATATATAAGTCTTTAACTCTCTTGTAATAATTATTTTTCCTTTTATTTCCCATGGGAATATATTTTTTTAAATTCTTTTCCTAAGATAAATATAAGGTTTCTCATCCCGTTATCCATAAATTAATTATAACTTTTAAAGTTATTTAACACAAATCTAATTTACTTAGTTTAATAGTAAATACGTAAAAGTATATATCGAGGGAATGGATTTCAAAAAATGGTTACCATTTATTTCAAAGAAAAAATTAAATTCAGCTAGATATCGAATTGCCAGTTTATTTTCTAATGTTGGCCAAAAAGTTGCGAATAAGTGGAATAATCATCATCATAAACAAGACTCTGGGTAAAATTTTACATATTGTTTCATAAAGTTTTATCTAAATTCAGTTCTTCTAATAAAGTCTGAATATCTTTCCTTTATTGTAATTCTCTTTTTTGTTTTTATTTTGTATTTATTTAAAAAAAAATGAATTAAATCAGTATAAAGACATAAATTAAAATATTTTCATTAATTTAAGAAACTTAATTAATTAAATTTAATTGTGCTTAATAACTAACACATAGGACAAAAAATCTTTTAAAAACTCTCTTGAAAAATAACTAAAATAAAATAAGTTTAAAATCTATACTTTAATATTAATTTCGGGTTTAAATCCATATTTTATTAATAGTGATTTAGTGATATATAATATTTTGCGAAATGATTGTTTGATTTTTATATGTAAATCAAACTAATTTCCAAAATGTACTTGAGAATTTGTTTTTGTTTTTTTAATTCATATTTATTATTTTTTTGACGAAGAAGCTCTCCGGCTACAACCGACTACGAGCTTCTTCAAACTCATCCGGTTTTGATATCCCGAGCGAGTCTCACGATGGCTTCCCGTTCCCAAACCTCGACATATAACTCTGATAGTTCGACGCGAACTCCTCCTGGAGCTCCTAAAGTACGTAGAAGAAATCGCCAACGACAAGAATCAGTGCCGTCCCCTTGGCAGGCAGTAATCTTTACCTATGAAAATGCAAGATTTGCAAGAGGCCATTAGTAAATAAATTAAAATTTTAATATTCAAATTTTAATTGCTCTATTTTCATCTCCATTCCTCGAGCTATAAATATGTAATAACAATGATTCCTTAACTTAAAAATAAGTTAGAAAATTATTGAAAAACGAAAGTTTAGTTATTCAAAATTAATTTTATCTGAAATTTTATTTTTCATTTACAAATAGTTTAATAATAGAGATAATATTTTAGTTTAATTATATTAAAATAAAAATCCCAACTTTTTATCGAGTTGAATTTATAATAATAATAGTTTTTTTATATCTTATAAATGATGTCACGTTGTGAAGGGGAGAGTGTTTTGTCATTTTGTGATAGTTGTGTAAAAAATAAAAAAGGCAGGAAAACTAGGTAAAGATGATGTGGTGTCACAATAAAAAATAATAAATATACATTTGATTATGTTATAATATATGGTCATGTTATTGTATAAATTATAATGTTGTTTTACTTATAGAAGTGTGTGTACAATCTAATAAATAATATTATAAAGATAAAAAGATTTTGTTTATTTAATTTTCACTTTCAATTTATAGACGGCCATGTATAATTTTTAAATGGATGTGTGGATTAGAAAAAATAAAAACAACATATACAAAAATATACATTGTATTTTACCTCTCATCAAAGGGTGTAGATATCAATGTTAATATCTCAGATTTAAAAACAGAGTTGTTCTTTTTTAAGATATAAATTTATTTATACAATAATTTGATATACTATAATTTTAGAATAAATAAATTATCTTATCTTATTATGCTAGCTAAAATTGTATCTATATATATATATTGGTTCTCAAAAACCGCTCTAACGATTTTTTTCAAATTCACACTAGATATAGTATTTATAAAGAAAAATTGAGTTTTATTGATCACATCTCTTGAAACTTACAGCTTCATTATTAATTTCTTAATTAAAAATTATATATGGGTGACGTCAGAAATGGCATCCATTTTGAAATTTTACTCCGCCTTTTTTTAAAAAATTTTTTAAAGGATATTGTATTAATATTTTTTTTATATTTAAAATATTTTAAAATTTATTATTTAATTTCGAAATAAAATTAAAAATATTTATTTTTAATAAAATATATATATATTTATTAATCTCTCTCAAAAAAAAAACAACAAAACAAATAAATGTCTTTGAAAGATATGGTAAAAATATCTTTATAATTATCAAAATATCATACACCAATGGTAAGAACAATTGTTTTTACTCCCCGAGTTCGAAGGATCGAAACTCGCCGCGTGCATTTTTTTTTTATCTATTTTCGTGATTTATTTATTCATTGTTCTTTTATTAAATTTAATTTATTTTATTTTATTTTATTAATTAAAATGATGCAACATTTAATAATTGTAATATTGTAATAAAAAAACCGGAGGAAAATAATTTTTTTTTTTTTTTTAATCTATTATTTTTTAATAAATTACTATTTTATATTTATTTATTCATTGTTCTTTTATTAAATTTAAATATTTATTAATATTATTTATTATTAATTTATATATCGATGACATATGACTTTCATATTGAAATTTGACTCCCGCCTTTTTTTAAAAGATATATATTTTTTATATTTAAAATATTTTAAAATTGTTTATTTAATTTCGAAATAAAATTAAAAATATATATTTTAATAATATTTTATAATTATAAATTACGATATATATTTATCATTCTTCCAATAAAAAAAAAATATTCATGCACTTAGAAACATACCTACCCCAAGTTCCATTCATTTTAATCAGATTGATGCAATGATGCAACATTTAATAATTGTAATAAATATTTAAAGAATTGTATATCAGCTCGGTGTCCCAAGTATTAATATTACCAGCCAAACCCAATATAATAATGAATTATTTTTTTTTAACTTAATTACCTAGCCGAGGCTCGGGGTCCCGGTGTGATCTTAATATATTGTCAGAATTAGATAAATAATGTAGAGAGAAAAATTATTTAAAAATAGATATTTATTTAAATGAAATAAAATTATTTAATTTACAGAATGAAAATGACTATAATAATGTCTAAACATTTTTTCGAGCGACAGCTCGGTATCCCAGGTATTAATATTACCAGCCAAACCCAATAATAATGAATCATTTTTTTTAACTTAAGTACCGAGCCGAGGCTCGGGGTCCCGGTACTAAATGTTATAACTATTTTTTAAAGATGACTGAATTTTATAAATTTATTTCCTAGATTTAATTTAATATACCATTATTTACAAGATTATATTAATACATTATTTTTGCCTTATGAAGCAAAAAAAAAAATAAATTAAATTATCAGAGTAAGGCAGAGGTTCTTAAACTTATGTACTTCGCGAACCCCCACTTGAAAAAAAAATTTTTGACGGACCCCATCCCAACTTTAGGTACTTTACGTCATTTTATTAGTTATTTCTGGGTTACGATCTTATAAGAACAAGGATATATGATGGATATTTCTAACAGTGATTGGTGAATAACGATTTTTTTGCATATAGTAGAACACATTTTATTAGAAATTATAATATTGAAGAAAGAAAATTCAGCTAAATATGAAGATGGAAACGGTAGCAATAGTTTTCTTGCACATTTCGTTAAATTTGGGTATTTGATCTCTGTTTCCTCACAAAGCCATGCCATCGCTCCTTTTATATTAAATAAAGTTTTAACTGACTCACATCATTTTCTCGTGCACCTGTACGATGGCTTTGCGGACCCCCAATAAAGGCTTCGCGGACCACAGATTAAGAACCTCTGGAGTAAGGGATTGGTAATGAGACTAGCCAGTGAGACTGTTATTAATAAATAAATGTTAATGAATGTTAAGAATTATTTATTGATTTTATAAATTAAAAATACAGAAACAAGACAGACAAATTTGTTTAATTTTTAGTTCAAATCAAATGAAATATAAGTATTTACTTGATCATTTTAAATAGAAACTCAATAAGAATGAGTCATGTGTTTAGAATTTAAGTATCAAATATTTAAAGATCATTTCTTTAAAATATCTTATATCTATTATTTATATTAAATTAATTGAATTATAATTTTAATTTCGCAGATATCTTAAGAATATTATATTTTATTCATTTTTTAAAGATATCTTTTATTATAAATGTCGAAAGATAGTGAAGATATTATATTTACCTCTCAGTAAATAAATTAAGCATAAGGGGATTGGGTTTTTATATCCTCTAACTCACCTACGCCTATTCCAAAATGTTTCTAATATAACATTTAACTTTAAATTAATGCTCAGAAAATGTTCCCATGAAATCTTTGCACAAAAGACACAACATTCTGATTGGAATTCGTCAACAATCGAAGTCATCTTATTTCTGAATTATTTGAATTAATAATTTTATCAAAGACTAGATCGACAAACATAATTTTTGAACTTAAAAAATAAATATTTATTACAATTTTTAAGAAATTCATAACAACTCTTTAATTTCTAAAACGCCATATTCACATTATAATTTTTTATAATATTTATTCATTCATTTTTAAATAAGGTTTGTTCATGTAATTTATTAAAGATTTATATATTAATGTAAACTTCAATTTTTATATTATCTCCAGTTCAGAAAGATAAGTATTTATGTTTTTGAATCTATAACTAATTAAAAATTTAAATAAAATAAAAATTTTTCAAGAATGAAACTATTTATTGATCATTTTAGACCTCATCATATATCTCTATCATAAACCAAGCCAAATTATTAATACTAATAATATTAATATTAATATTTTTTAATTGTTAATCCAATTTGTTATCTTTATTTTTATATTAACAGGTGGCACTATTATTATTTATTTAAATTCATAGCAATAAATACTTGTTTTTTATTTTTTATTAAATTCATTCATTCATTCAATTTTTTATTAAATTCAAATATTAGAATGTCTTTAAAATTTAAAAAAAACTTACTTCTGAAAACCAATAAAAATTTTCTTATTAATTTAAAACTTATTATTTGAATTATCGTAACACTAATCTATAATAATTCATTCAGGTTAGTATTAATTATTAATTATAAATAAAGAAATATGGAATCAAGTGAAGAATATAATGAAATAGACTTTGCTTCCCTTGAACAAAGAATCCTTCAATCATTAGAAGAACTAAATTCCAAAAGAGTAAGTAAAATTTTCTTAAATAATAAATTAATTTACGATATAATAATAAAAATAAGAATAATTTTTTTTTAATATTTATTATAAATATAATTTAATTTAATTACTTTTATTAAGAATACACAATAATTAATTTATTTTTAAATTTCGAAATAGGATCTGGTAGATAACTTCAGGAAAGAATTATTTAGTCGTTCTCAATCTTTCTATGATCTAGAGCAATCGTTAGAACGGGAACGAAAAGAAGCTGAAGTGTGTCGATTACAATTCGCCTACACTTCTGAAAAAGTGAACGAATGGCAATTAGATAAGAGTGCAGTCATTGCAAGGGAAGCAAAGCTTCAGGTAGAGTTAGAGGTCTGCTCCAACGAAAGAGATTCATTGCTCATCAGAGCCAATCAAGATCAGGTCAGTGTATGATAAAATTGAACACTTTTAATTTGCAGGATCAAGAATTTGACTTTCGGAATATTTTTTATTAAACTGCACATATTCTAGTTTAAACTCTTCACGTGAATCTTAACGTTCCTCTGAAATAGTAATACTTAATAGAAAAAAATCACAAATTTAGAAAAAAAATTAAAATATTAAATTAATACGCGGTGGTCATACAAGGAGTTCTTAGAAAAAATAAAAACAAATCATTTTGGGTATTTTTTTTAATTTTTCAACTTAACTTGGGTCTATAAAGATCACTTTGGCGAACCCTGGTCTAGTGAAATGAAAACTAAAAACAAACTTACTAAAAACAAGCCTTTTTCGATACTATGAGTGTCATTTTTCGGTTTTTAAAATGAATTATCGAACGACCCTAGTATATAAATATGATGAATTGAAATACCTACCTGCACTCTTGAATGTATATCCATATTTAGTACAGAGTTATAGTGTTCATGATCATTTTAATATATAGTACCGGGACCCCGAGCCTCGGCTCGGTACTTAAGTTAAAAAAAATGATTCATTATTATTGGATTTGGCTGGTAATATTAATACCTGGGACACCGAGCTCTCGCTCTACCCTTTAAAAAATATTGATACACAATTCTTTAATTATTTATTACAATTATTAAATGTTACACATTTGCATCAATCTGATTAAAATTAATGAACTTGTGCTCCTCAATAATACATAAATATATAATATATAGGTACATACATATATTTTTTTTCTATAGTGTTTTTTTGAAAAACTGTTTAGCGCCCCAAGTGGTTATAAAACAAACTAAAGACAAAAAAACGTGCTTTGCAGCTTTTCGGAATTAAAAAAGCAAAATTGGCAGTCGTGGGACTGGCCGACAGAAGTGAAAACTTCTGCGTAAGAAATTTTAAAACAGACGAAATTCGCGCTATTTCACGAGAAAGATGAATTTCATATGCATGTATATATATATAACTTATATATTATTTTAAACATATATTTTAAACAAATTTGTAACTTATATTTATATATATATAAATACACAACTTTGTTTAAAATATTGCAATACGAACTGTTTTATAATTCTTATCTCTAACATAAAATATATATTTATTATGTGAAGTTCATTTCGTATAATTTTGATTATATATGTATATATGAAATGAACTTTACATAATAAATATATATTTATATGTTAGAGATAATTTATAAAACAGTTCTAATGACAATTCAAATTTCGCGCTCTGTTATAAGAAATTTGAAAGCAGACGTAATGTGCTAGCTTCATGGTGTTGGTCACGATCACGCGAGTTCTATACTTTTTCCCCATCCCGCAAAAGTGCTCAATGCCGCTAAAGAAGTTTTCACTTCAAAAATTATTTAATATTTGGAAATATATCTGACTTATAGAAAAAATGAATATTAATTAAAGAAAGAAATTGTTTTTAAAATATCCTGAATAATATGTAACAATTTTCAAGATAGAAATTTATTACAATATTACAATTATTAACTGTTGCATCATTGCATCAATCTGATTAAAATGAATGGAACTTCGGGTACTCAATAATAATAAATAAAATAATATTAATAAATATATTAAATAATATTTTATTGAAAAAATATTAAAAATTATAAAACTATCTAAAACTTAATTAATAAAAGAACAATGAATAAATAAATATAAAATAGTAATTTATTAAAAAGTAAACAATAGATAAAAAGAAAAAAAGGTATATATTTAAGACCCCCTACACCTCGCAGAATTTGATGAAACTTCGCCAGTTGATTCTTTGATTAATTCTAAGAAACTTTTTCCTTAGGCATTTCTTGGGAAAACTTCTAGTTTTCGAGATACATGTGATTAAAGATTGGATATCAATCCATTGATATCCCATTTAGCTACCATGTCTTATCAGTTTGACCAGCAGAGGGCGCGACTAATTTTCGGTTTTTTCAGTTCGGATTGTATATAGAAAAATTAAAAAATTAATTAATAAAATAATTTTCCCCAATATCCAAACCGAACAGAAAAAAACTAATATGTGAATAATTAGTGAATTAGTCAATGAGAATTTCTTAATGGCTGCACATTTCGACATTCATAACCATCTAATTGATATCCAATCTTTAATCACTTGTATCTCGAAAACTAGAAGTTTTCCCAAGAAATGCCTAAGGAAAAAGTTTCTTAGAATTAATCAAAGAATCAACTGGCGAAGTTTCATCAAATTCTGCGAGGTGTAGGGGGTCTTAAATATATACCGAAAAAAAATAACAAAATCATTATTTTCATTTTTAAATAACGATTCACCCGGCGAGTTTCGAACCGACGAAATCCACTCGTTAAAACATCACTCTAACCTCTGGACTATATATATTTAGATAAAAAATTGTCATTTTTTTACTGTCTTAGCAGTATTTGATGTTTTTTATTTATTTTTTTTTTTTTGAGAGAGATTAATAAATATCTATATATATTTTATTAAAAATAAATATTTTTAATTTTATTTCGAAATTAAATAATAAATTTTAAAATATTTTAAATAAAAAAAAATATTAATACAATTTCAGTTAAAAAATAAAAATGGATGTCAATTTTGACGTTTTCCATATATAATTTTCAATTAAGAAATTAATAATGAAGCTGTATGTTTCAAGAGATGTGATCAATAAAACTCAATTTTTCTTTATAAATACTATATCTAGTGTGAATTTGAAAAAAATCGTTAGAGCGGTTTTTGAGAACCAATATATATAGATAGATAGATAGATAGATATATACAATTTTAGCTAGCATAATAAGATAAGATATATATAAATTACATTATTTTAAAATTAATTTATATAAAAATAGATATCAAAGTGTTTCGATTAATCTCAGTTTTTGTTTTCTAATATTTCAAATAAAAAAAATACTCTTTTAATAATTTTAATTTATATCAATTTTATTTAGGCCAAAATTGAGCAAATGTCTCGTACTATTGAGGAACAACAACTAAGAATAAATACGCTAATAGCATTTGAAAATACCACTCGAGCTGGGGAAGCTAAGCTTCGACCTTTAATTAATTTGCTTCAAAGGTAAATTTATTATACATATATTTATAAATTATTCAATATAAATACAAATTAATTTATAAACATAATGAATTTAGTCAAATAAAAAAATTGGAAGTGGAATTGAATAGATTGGAAGGGCATTCAAAAAGTGCATCTCAATTAGGTGTTCAAATGAACATTTTGAAAACTATATCTGAAAAGGAATCGAAAGATTTAAGAGAAAGAGTCGAATCAGCTGAATTAAAAGCTGCTTCACTTGAGGGTAGGTTCAATTTATTTTTAATTATAATTTCTCTAATTTAATTTTATTTAATACTCTACTTATTGGGGTGATATGTGTAAATGGTGAGGTAAGAAATTAGTGTTATGATTAAATTCAAATTTCTAATTTATTACATAATTCATTTATTTAAAATATAAAATATAAATAAAAATATATAGATCTACAATTTGTATTACTTTTTGATTTTTAATTTTTCCATATTGGCAAAATTCAATTGATATTGGTATTATTTTATCATTTTACCATATTCTAAATATTTTTTTCGAAAAGAACAAAAGCATTAAATATTAAATTTTAATTACAAATAAAAATCAATTTTCCCTTTTAATAAATATGAATAATTATGCAAATGACTTTGGAGATTAATAACAATATGAAAGAAAATAATATTTGTTATTTATAGCTCAGTTGGCGATCGAGAAAGAAAAAGTTAATGGCGAAGTGGCTCAAAACGAAAATACTTATTTAGAAGAGGTAAATTTTAGGTCGAAAATTCTATTTAAAATTAAAAATTAATAATAATTCTATCAAAAATAAATTCAAATACATAGTTATACTAAATTTAATATTTTATAATATATAAAATTAATTTTGAAATACAAATATAAATATGAAATTTTGATTTATTTTAGTGGAAGAAATCAAGATCGATAATGAGTCAAAGGTTGAATCATGCAGAAGAAAATTATACTTCGGCATCTATGGCCTTAAATCAGGCGTTTCAAACTCAAGCACAATTACAATGTTTGGTTTCGGGGTTACAAATCCAACTCAATCGATCTGAAAAAGAAGTGGAACGCCTTCAAAATGAAATTGATCAAATGTGTGTAAATATAAAATATATTTTTATTAAATATTTAGGTACTTATTAAAAGAAAAAGATATATTAAAAAGTTCAGTAGATTGAGTCAAAAGTCTTATCTATTGAAATCATTCGCTAAAAATCATATTAAAATAAATTGAAATAACAAAATTTATTATTGAATTTAACAAAAAACATAGTCTATTTCTATTATATAAATTATTAATATATTTGTACATTTTATTATTTCTAATTAAACTATGATTTGAAATTTAAAAAAAATATAAATATTAGTATCCATTTACCCATTTATTAATTTGAAACAATTTTTAGAAATGAAAATTTTAAAATAAACAATAATAATAAAGAAAATTTGGATAAAGAATGTCAGACAGATTATATTCAGGTAATAGTTTAATCCTATATTATATAAATATACATGAAAAAGAAAAATAATATTAAAGATCAATATCTTTAAATTAATTTTAATTTCGCAGATAACTTAATCAAAATATATAATAATATAATACATATATAATAATAATATTTATATATTAACTTATTTTGATGTGGGATTTTATTATAAAATACTATATTTTTCAATAAACTATTAAAGTTCAAATAATCTGTTTTAAGATGTTTTAATTATTTTTTTACTTTTTATTTAAAAGTTTTTCGCATATTTGATCCAATTTACTTAAATGAAGTTGGATTCAAATGTAAATTTATCAATATCAATATAAATTAGATTTCTTAATTTATATTACTTGGTAATTTTATTCCGCTTATTTCATCAATCAGTATTTTTTAATGAATTGAAAAAGAATAACCCAATATGTACAAACAGTTCCAAATATCTGAAACAATATTAACAACAAAAAATAATAAAAAAAAAAAATTAACCAGATTTAATATATATAATAAAATTAATATAAAATACAATCTTAACTGAATATAAAAGAGAAAAATCAATTAAGAAATATCCACAAATTGTTAATTCCAATTTATCATGAAACACCAGCAATGAGAAACGTTGTAACTAAAATTTAAAATAAAAAGAAATAAAATCTATGTTAATAACATATTTATAATATTTTTTTTTAGATTTTTTATGTAGAATAGAATTATTTAATATTAATTATACCTGTATGTTTAATAACATAAAACAAAATATAAATAAAAATCATTTCTTTACCTCATTTTTTATTATAATTCGATTCTCTCTCAATATTAGTTTATCAATTAAACGAATCATAGAATGTGCCTGAAATATTTAATTATAGAAAATCATAAAACAATAAAAACTTGATATAAATTAAAACATACGGAATTTAATGTCTTTGTACTTGCGCTTATGACCAAAATTATTCCAACATTAAGAAGGAAGATAATTATCCCAATAGAGAATTGAACTTCTAATTTTGACAAAGAAGCATTGAATTTTAAGAGATTATTGTATAATGAAAGAAAATAAAATCCAAAAAATACAATGGCAAAAAAGGTGGAGCTGAATCCAACAAGAAGAACGGGCCCGAATAATTTATTTGTCGATTTGGTCAGTTGGCAAAGTTCAGAATAATTCTGAATATGTTTTATCAAACAAGAGTAAGCTTTGGTTGGCTGAGAAAACAAAATACAAAACTAGTTAAAATAAAAAAGAAATTCTATTTATATTTAAAGTTTTTAAATAAATTAATATGGTCAATA
Organism: Labia minor; assembly: GCA_963082975.1. NCBI lineage: Eukaryota > Metazoa > Arthropoda > Insecta > Dermaptera > Spongiphoridae > Labia > Labia minor. The sequence goes on along the minus strand of OY720347.1, from coordinate 79,688,538 downwards.
TACTTACATTCTTTTTAAATGGTTCTAAGTCGTTAACAAGTCGATGTTGGAGATATAAAAATTGTCTTTCGAATATTTTCATATAAGCACAATAATTAAGAAAACCCATTAGAATAATAAAAAAAAGACATGATGAGTACAAAACAATTAAAATGTTATCTCTAACTATAATTAATCTTATTATCATACTCCCAACAATAATAAACTAGAAAAGCAAGACAAATTTTTATAACTATTAATATTGTTACATAAAAAAATGCTTATATTTTAGGGATTTTTCAAAATTATTAAAGAAAAAAATATTTTCTAAAGTTTCATGAATATATATAAATATATATATATAATGTACACTATGCACGTGCATAGAAAAGGGCCTCAAAATTTAAAAATATTAAATTTTTATTTTTAATATATTTTCTGTTTTTGTATTTATTAATATTTTAAACTAACCTAGTATTTCCTTAGGAATTCATATTATATTTTTCATATGATTATGTATATAATTTGTATATATAAATTTACCAAAAATATTCTGTTATGATTTATGAATATTTTTTTTTTCTGTTTGTAATTGTAAATCTACTTTATAGCTTCATGAATGTACAATATCAAGGGGGCCCTAAACATAACGTGCCTTGACTCCCCGAATTCCTTAATCCGCCACTGAATATTTATGATCATCATTGAAAAACATTTACTTAATAAATATATCAAGTTTTCTTTAAATATAAATTTTAAAATATTTTATATTTATTTTACGTTATTTGATTTTGTGTGATTTTGGTGCATATTTACATAATTTATTCAATTTTTATTTTAATACATTATATAATGTTTTTTAAAACATTAAAGAATTGAAATAAATTTACTAAATAGTATAAGTAATAATACACATTATATTATTAAACTTACCTCAAATAAAATTATAAAATAATGATCACTTCTTTTTAAAACCTTTGGAGACTTTCCTAAGACATTGAGAATCCTTACCATTCTTGGTATAGTCATAAGAGAAGTTATAACAATGCAAAAATAATTGCAAAGAAGTAATATTGAAGTTATATCAGAAAAATTTACCTAAAAACATTCAGTAAAATTTATATTCCATAAGTATTTAATTTTGTATTAATTTTGTTAAACAGATGAGTAGTGAGGAGAATTAAAAAAATTAATAATTGTAAACCAATCGAAAATGAATAGTCAAAAAGAATATTTTCAAATATAAATTAATTTTTATTTCACTCATTATTTATAATAATAATGTATTTATTTATTATTATAATGTTCATAGGTTTAAATTATAATAAAAACAAAAGAAAATTTTTTTAAAAATTATTAATAAGATACACTTTTATATATTTTATATATTCAAATATTTTTAATAAATTTTGAATTATTATTAATTAGGTAAAAATTGGATAAAATGATAATAATTCATCTAATAATTTTTGTAAATCAAATAAGCAAATCAAATAATTCATGTGTATACCTTATTTATTTTTACAATAGATTTTTCCAAATTATAATATATGAATAAAACAAGAAGATGAAACAAAATAGAATATATAAACCAAATTTTATTGATTACGTAACGTTTTTGAGAAAAATCCACTTTAGACAAAATTTCAATCGATATAGGCAAAATGCCCAACAACCGTATTATATACAATAATGGATTTACAAATGTGTGTAAGTCCAAGTCAGACATTCTATAAAAAGAAAGAAACAATAAAACATCATAAAAAAATAATCTAAAGTAAGAACTAAAATAATTAAAGAAATAATAGTCCAATTCAAAATATTTTTGCTAAATAAAAAGCTAAAATTGTGTAATTTTATCTACTGGAAAATTGATTTAAAACAGTGATTCCCAAAGTGGGCGCTACCGCCCCCTCGTGGGCGCTGGAGCGATCCAGGGAGGCGGTGAATTTAGGGAAAATTACTTGTATATTACTTTTCTATTCTTAGATCAATAAATAGATACATAAATTCAATGTTTCTAATTTACACCTTTATTTATAATATTTTGCAAATAGGTACATTTATCTTTGTGTTTAATTGTTATTAAAATTTAAAAAAATTAATTTCCAAGGGGGCGCTGAGTAAATTTTTGTCTGGTAAGGGGGCGCTTGGCCAAATAAGTTTGGGAACCACTGATTTAAAATATATATTTTATTTCAAAATTATATAAATTTTAAATGAGATTTATTTTTTAATGTAAAAATTTATTAATGTATAAATTTGAGCATATTCATACATAATTCAAACAAAGGTAAATATAATTTATTAAAAATTTTAAATTTTTAGGAAAAATTGTGATTTTATTAACAAGATAAAAAAGAATAAAGTAATAAAGAATGGAACACAAAAATATTTAAAAATAAAATAAAATAATTATAAAACATTATTGAGAGAACGTATACCACCTTATACATATGAAAATAAACTGTGAATTTATGAATTAATATCGTAGATTTTATTTTGATTTAAAAATTGAAATTTTATTTATTTAATGTTTTTTTAATTCTTCAACCACCAAAAAAGTATTTTTCACAAATAATAGTAGACAAAATATACAAATTTCATTATTTATTGATTGATGAAATAAATGATTTAATTTAATAATGTAACTATCTGAAAAAATGTTTCAATTTCTTCTAGAATCGATTAACAATTTAATTAATGAAAAGAATAAGGTTATACTATAGTTTAGACAATTAAAATTGAAAGGTAATTATTCAATTTATATATACTCTTAATCAATAATAAAAATATTTTAATAGAAAATAATGTTCATATATCTTAATGTTATCTTTATCAAGTGATTAATGATTTAATTCTTAATAAGATCTTAGTAAAATTTAAGAAAATAATTACTTGATTATACTAGTTTTTCACTTAATATAATAATTAATTTATATAAAGAGTAAGGACTAAAATCGATTAAGATTGAAAATCAATAAAATTTATAAGAACTTTAATCAATAATAAAATATTACAATATATATATATATAATAATTAGTTGTCTTTCTCTTCGTTAATAAGCATCTTAGACATATAAGGTCCATCAAGTTCATAGCCAAGTTTACGGTAATAATTACGTGTTCCAACTCCTGAAAATTATAAATAAATAAAATCATTAATAAAATTACTATTAGATTGATATTATTTTTTTAATTCACCTGAAATGACAGCTATTTTTTTTGATTCATGTTCATATTTAGCAATACGTTCGGCCTCTTCCATTAAAAGAATTCCATAACCTTGATGTTGAAATTTATTAGGATCCCGGTAACTTACAGGCACAACACTTCCATATACATGCAGCTCTCGTACAATAGAACAGCCACCTTTTAATTCGGGTCGAAATGTCTCTTCTGAACATTTACGTAAACGTAACAATCCTACAAGTATGTCCTGTTCTGGATCTTCATATGAAAGGAAAGTTTCCCATCCACCATTTGCAGTATATTCACGACGAACCAATTCAATCTAAAAATTTATCAATATATTAAAAATATAGTTAATTATTTATTTTTTAATTCTTTCAAGTTAGATAAAATATATAGATAAAATCTTATATTTTGTAAATATGGGAATTATTTATTAAATTATTACGTAATATTGATTAAATTCTAAAACTCGCAATTCCTAAGTATTCGAAATATTAAATATAACAAATTATAAAAGAAAATAATAAAAAAAATTTCTTTTACTTTTAAATTCTAGCTAAACAGACCAAAAATTAAAAGAAAATAATGGAATTTACTTACGTTTTCTGGTTTCACTTTATTGTGAATCTCTTGAATTCCTACTTCTCTTGTACGAACATCTCTACAAACAAGTCCTAAATCCTTCATCCTAGCAAGAGCCAACTCTCTTAAATTTCCATGATCTACACCAGAACTAAAAATAAATTTAAATAAGGAAAATTATTTTATAGTATATATTTAGATAATTCATTATTTTTTTTATCATTCCCAATTCTTTCAATTTTTTCCCACAATCTACGTGGATTTAAAATTAATTGAATTAAAAAATTAATTTACGTTACGAGTGGCATCGGAATATCTCGTTGAACACGATAAACTCGGACCCATGGAGGTACCAATGCCAAAATATGTGCAATAAGATCAACCAAAGTACTGGGGGGATAACTTTTATAACGTCCAGTTTTCCATAATTCATAGAGGCCAGTACCACGAATTACAAGAGTTGGATAAATTTTCAAACCATCTGGTCGAAATGCTGGATTATCAAATAGTTCCTGTTAAATATAAAAATTTATAATTATATTATATTTCAGAAATTTAATTTGTATATGAATTAATTTAATATTCTAATTTCTTTAAAATATAGTTCAATCTAAAACAATTTAGTAATAATATTTAGTTTTCTTTAATTTATGAAAAAGATAGATATATATAATTTGGAATTAATTTATAACGTGCTTTAAAAGTGTGAGAGAAAGACTTAAGAAAAGTATGTCTATAAATTATTATAGTAGAATCATAATACAAAACAAATAAATTAAAAAAATAAATGAGCACAAAAGATGTACAAAGAAAAAAACAAAAGAATGAAAGAGAGGTTAAGGATTTGTAAAATGTTATGGAAAACAATAAATTAACTAAAATAAGACCTTAAATTGAAAAATATCACGATCATAATCCACATTAGGCAAATCAGGCATCATATGAGCAACAACTTTGAAACCACAATCTTTTGCAAGTTGAAAACTTTCACAAACTGCTTTCACGGTGTGGCCGCGATTAGTATCACGTGCAACATCCTCATAAATTGATTGTACTCCAATCTCAAGACGGGTACATCCATATCGCAACATGTCAGAAAGATGTCGTTTTAAACAATAATCAGGTCGAGTCTCAATTGTTATTCCGATACACTTAATTTCACTTCGTTCAGAATATCTAAAATAAAAACAAATAATTCAAATAAATAAAAAATTGTATTAAAATATACAATTAATGTAAAATCGAACTAAGAAACTACTTAGAATTTAAATTGGATTAAAACAAATAGATAATTGTCGTAATTAATTGTAAATAATTAAAAATGTAAAATTAAATAAGTTTCATTAAAGGAACTGGAGTCTTTTTGCTACCTCTGTTCTTTTATGTAATAATTGACCATACTTCACATTAAATATGTTTTCTTTTACAATATATATATAGTTGTTTTAGATTTTATCTTTTAAATAAAAATATTATTGTGAATTTTAACGTATGTTTTAAATTGCATACAAAATAAATATATTAACGAATAAATTAATAATTTTATACTTGTTGAGATTTCGTCAAATAATAAGGTATTATTATATATTTTATAAAATGGTTTTTAATAGAGATTTTTAAAATAAATAAATAATTACTTAATGGCCTCTTCGACTGTTGAACTGCGATGTCCACTGAGAGCATCATGAAGATTGATAATAAAAGTGTCTCGATAATCTTGGGGTAAAGACATAAATGTACCACCCATAATAATAAATTCCACTTTGTCAACTGTGTGCCCCAATTGTTGAAGCTAAATTAATATACAATTTATTAACTTTCATTTGATATTAATTTAAACTAAAAATTGAAAAATAATATTAAGAGAAAATAATGATTATACCTGCTCAATTCTATTTCTCGTTTGAACATACGGATCATATCGAGCACGAATTGCCCTCATTGAGGTGGGCTCATAACCAGTATAAGATTGGGTTGAGTATTCAAAATCTGAATCAGGACCACCTGGGCAATACACGCAAATATTCCCAGTCATATTAATGTGAGGGCATCGATGAGGTTTGCACATAACTGCCACAACAGCAATCTAATAGAAATAAGTATAGATAAAATATAAAATATATATTCAGAAAATAAGCTAGACAAGAGTTTCCCAAAGTGTGGTTAGCGACCAAACACCAAAATTCAGATGGGTGGCGGCAAAAATTGTAAAAACAAAAAAAAATTTTATTTTATATATTATTACATTGGTTAGTCACTAGAATTAATGTCCAAGTGTGTATTTATACTCTTTCATTTAGGAAACGACGTCTCATAAGTTGGGTCGGGAAAAATTTTAAAATCTTGTACCGGGCAGCGGTCAAAAAAGTTTGGGAAACGTTGAGCTAGACAATTGATTATTAAATGATAAGAATTTTTTAATATATAATATTTACCTAAAGATTAGTAATTTCAAAGAATATTTGTTTTTTTACGACTATTCTTAGATAATTTACCTTGATATTACATAAATATTTTATAATAATAAAATATATTTTACCCCACTAGCCGTGCGAATCGGTTTTGCCTTTAATTTAGGCAGAAGAATATCTTTATGTTCATCCGGAACTGCAGCAATTATGTCGACTAAACGTGGACTGTTTTCTAATCCATATTTAGAAGAGATTTGTGATTTCATTTTATTTAAATTTACATCTCTATTTTCATAGTGTGCTTCAACTAGGTTACGAATAATTTCCGTAATTGCCAACATCATTCGTTCTTCCTTACTCTTTCCATCAAACTCTAAATTTCAAATACAAAATAATAATAATAACATTTACTTGTTATAACGAAATAATTTTGTTTATTTATTATTAAATTATTCAATTTTAAAATTAGTTTAGAAATATCTTAAAAATATTTTTAGAAATGTTTAATATTTTAAATATAAAATTAATGACCACATTTAATATTATATTAAATAATAGAAAAAATTTTTACTAAAAACATGTGCTTATTTCTTAGAAGATAATTTCAATGTTTTTAAATTAAAAAAAATATTGAAAAATTAATGTGTTCATATTAATTTATTATATTATATACCTCGTTTTTTTCGACCCATATTATTTCTTTTTATTAATTGCAAAATAAAAACAATATATTTAATTTAATTTAAAATTTTAAATATAACTTAAGGAATATGTCAAAAGCAAAGTGATGAAAACAAAGTCAGAGACATAACTAGAGTAGACATTTAAAATCAAAAAGTAGAAACCATATATATATATATTAATTTTAAAATATTATTTTAATGTGTAATTTATTACTTAAAATTATACAATTCAATTATTTATATTTTATTTTGTTTATTTGTTTTTAATTTATAAAGAAATTTAAATACAATTTTAGTTTAAGATTTTGTCACTAGGTGAAAAAAGAAATGCCGTTTGCACATGTGAGGTATGTCTGTGATAATTTCCATCATTTCTTTGCTTGGCTTGGTTTTGTTAACATCAAACAAGGTTATATTAAGAAAATTCTCCCTCGTGTTACAAAGTTTTAGTTTATGCTTGTGATTATTTATAATTAATCATTTACATTACTATTTAAATATCTTTAATCTTCAATTGTTATTTTAATTTCTCATTTGTTTTATATAAAATGGGTATGTAATTTATTATTTTTGATTTTTATATTTTTTTCAAATACCATGTGCTTTTTTATATTTTTTTATTTATTATATTCTTGTTTATTATAAAATTTAATATATTTTTATTTTTTAAATTTTATTAAAATTATATTATATTATAATATTTATATATATATTTTCTAATATATTAATATTAAATATTTTTATTTTAATATTAATATTTCTGAAACCGGTGTCTCAATATTTTTGTTAAAAACAAAGAAAACAAATATAATTAAAATTTTTAATGATTTTTTTTTAATTTATCAAACTTGATTACATATAATTTGGGAAAATTTATATAAAAATTATTTCTCTTTTCAAAATTATTCTTATTTGGATAAATTTGAATAAGTATTGATCACATCTTTTTTTATTTTATAAAAACAAAAAAATATGTTAATAAAAATTGCAACAAATATAATTAAAATTTTTAATGATTTTTTTTTAATTTATCAAACTTGATTACATATAATTTGGGAAAATTTATATAAAAATTATTTCTCTTTTCAAAATTATTCTTATTTGGATAAATTTGAATAAGTATTGATCACATCTTTTTTTATTTTATTGTTTTGTCACTAATTTGGTAATGAAATTGTTTTGTTTAGGTTTTACACCTACACGTGGAGGAGGACGAGGTGGAGGCCGTGGAGGTGGCCGAGGAGGTTTCGGTGGTCGAGGAGGAGGTGGTGGAGGTTTCGGTGGTCGAGGAAGTGGTGGAGGTTTCGGAGGACGTGGTGGTGGCGGAGGATTCAAAAGTCCTGGCGGTCGAGGTGGCGGTGGTCGCGGTGGACGTGGTGGCCGAGGAGGACGAGGTAACTATTTTTAATTTTAGGAATTTTTTTTTTATTTTTGATTGATAAAAATGTAATAATTTTATTAATTTAATAATTGCATTATATATATATATATCTTATATATAAAATTCTCGTGTCACAAAACTTTGAAAAAATACTCCTCCGAAACGGCTGGACCGATTCTTATGAAATTTTTTATGCATATTCAGTAGGTCTCAGGGCATGTCAGACTTCTTTTATTAAACCGCTAATTGCTAAGGTGTGTCCAGGGGGTGGAATTTAAATAAAAATAGTTTAGTTACAATGCTAGATCATAGAGGCGCTGGTGGCGATAATTTGAGATCTATATATTTCGTAATAGAAGACTTAGAAACAATACGGTTTCATGGCTAAACGAGCTAGCGCGCCATCTTATGACTTTGCACCATCAGTTCGAAACTCGCAAAGGCACATTTTTAAGTATTATATATTTTATTTTTACAAATTTATTAATTTTTATTATTTTAATATTTTATTAAATTATTTTATTTCATTAAATTAAATTTTATTATTAAATTTTATTTTATTAAATTATTAATTATGTCAATTAATTTTTTGTGCATAAATAAACATATATAAAAAACTATATGATTAATTGAAATATTGTAAATATTAGAAAAATAAAAATAAAAATATAAATATTAAAAACATCTTTTTTATTGTATTCTTTGCGATGCTAAATGACAACATGTTTATATCAAATTATTAAAAATTAATTTCTGCGGTTATTGATTAGATATTAATAAAATTTATAGTCTATGAACAGAAATGAAAAATTCTAAAGTCACTTTTGGATTCTAGAGGACATGAAACGCGAATATACGCAAAAAAATTTAAATTCTGAGCAATGTGCAGATAAAAATCTTTTTATATATATATTGATATTTACAATATCTCAATTGATCTTATTGGCTTTTTAAACTTTTAAAACATTCACATTACGGCTATAATTTAATACTATTAATTTTTAAGATTATGTGAGTAAATCATTTTAATTAAGAAAATTTGATCTCATAATTGGATTTTCACGTAAGATTTTAATATATATTTTTTAATATTATTTTTTTTTATAGTAGTTTAGTGTTATGCTAATTTCTTTATATTTTATTTGTATTTTGTTTACTTTGTTTTTTTTTTTAAATAAATTAATAACATTTAAAGTAGCATAAAAAAATTAATCGAGGCAGGAAAAGTGATGGGGTTTGAAATTAATTAATTTGATAATTAGTATCAGAGAGAATAATATTTGCAAAGAATTTAAATCGAGGTTGCAATCGGGAAATTATTATCAAAGGGGATCAAAATTATTAAATTATTAATTGTATTATATGGGTGGGAGGCATGGTCTATAACCCTGGGAGATGAGAGTAGATTCAGAGTATTTGAGAATAGGATTCTTCCCAGCATTTATGGGCCAAAGAAAGATGAGGACACCGGGGAATGGCGGAGACTGCATAACAAGGAATTGCATGACCTCTATGCATCTCTAGATATAGTTAGGGTTAGAAAAGCGAGAAGGCTGGGATCGGCAGGGCACATGGCTAGAATGGGAGAGGAAAAATATATTGGTGGGGAGTTTGATTGGAAAACGTCCGTTTGGAAGACCAATTGTGAACAGGGTGGACAATGTAGGAAGGAACGTGAGAGAGATGGGACAGGGTAGGAGTTATAGCTCAGAATAGGGACACTCGGGAGCCCCCGTCTAGGTGTGGAGAGCGCCGAAGGCGCTCGGAGCAGCTAGTATATATATATATATATATATATCAAAATTATAGATTTGAATTTTTTTTTTTAATCCAAATTTATTCTTTTATTTTCACAGGTAGTGGTGGTGGAATGAAAGGTGGAAAAAATGTTATTGTTGAACCACATAGACATGAAGGTGTTTTTATTGCACGTGGAAAAGAAGATGCTTTAGTCACTTTAAATATGGCCCCTGGTGAAGCTGTTTATGGAGAAAAAAGAATTACTGTTGAGGTATATTCATAAATATATTTAAAATTATTTATTTATTCTATATTTTATATTAAAATTTAGATATTTACCTATTTATAATTCACTTAGTATTTATTCATCATTAAGTGCACATTAATTTAATTTTAAATAAATTATTTATATATTTTTATTATTCTTATAAGATAGGTTAAATTTAACTATTATTTTTATCAATCTAGGCCGATGAAAAAAAAATTGAATATCGAGTTTGGAACCCTTTCCGATCAAAATTGGCTGCAGCTATTCTTGGTGGCGTTGACCAAATATATATGCCTCCTGGAAGCAAAGTCTTATATCTGGGAGCAGCTTCAGGAACTACTGTATCACATGTTTCTGATGTGGTTGGACCTGTAAGTATATTTATAGTAACTTTTAATTTTCTGAGAAGAAATATATTTTTATAATAATATTAAATATTATATATATAATATATATAATAATAAATTACAATTTCAGTCATAATAAAATTATATATTTAATACTTTACAAGTTAATTAACTATTTGTTTTGCGAATAAAAACAATTATCATATTTATTTTTTGCTTTCATTATTTCATGATAATTTAATTTTATTTATATAAATATTTACTAAATTTCCTGATATGTTTTAAAGAATTTTGTTTTAGTTTAGATAAATATAATCTTACTACATACATTATTATATATTAATATATATTTATTTAACGTTATAACATTATTAATATTAAGAATTTATTTTGATTTTTCAATTAATTTTTATTAAATCTTTTTATTTTACTTAAATAACAAAATGTTGAATACATTTTAATATATTATATTTTTTTATTCATTTTATAGGAAGGTCTCGTTTATGCTGTTGAATTCTCTCACAGATCAGGCCGTGATTTATTGAATATGGCTAAAAAACGTACCAATGTGATTCCTATTATTGAAGATGCTCGTCACCCACATAAATATCGTATGCTTGTCGGAATGGTTGATACTATTTTTGCCGATGTTGCACAGCCCGATCAAGCTAGAATTGTTTCAATTAATGCAAGCTATTTCCTAAAGAATGGTGGTCATTTTGTAATTTCCATAAAAGTAAGTATTATATCAAACAATTTCATTTACTATAATAATAAACTATTTAAAAAAACAATTCAATCCCAATAATAAAAAAATTCAATGTTCTGTTTTTCTTTAAAAATTTGTCCTTAATTATTGTTTTTTATTTTTGTTTTCAGGCATCTTGTATTGATTCCACTGCACAACCTGAAGCTGTATTTGCAGCAGAAGTTAAGAAATTACAAGCTGATAAATTAAAACCACAAGAACAAATCACTTTAGAGCCATACGAACGTGACCATGCCGTTGTCGTTGGAGTTTATAGGCCACCACCCAAAAAGACATAATAGAATGTTAATTAATTTTAAAATAATTAATATAAGAATACTTAGGGGTAGATAAATTACCCAAATATTCAATATTTTTATAATTAAAAAAAAAAAAAATTAGAAATCAAATCTTGTTAATTTATTTTGTTTTATAATGTTTAGGTATTTTTTAAGCAAATTTTTTTTTAAAAAAATTAACTAGATTTGATTTTAAATTTTTTTCCATTACTTTTTTTATATTTTGTACAAAATAAATGACTCAAATATTAATATTATATTTAATAAATTCTAATAAAAAAAATCGAAAAAAATTATTATAATTTGATTTTTTTTTAATTAAATGAAATTATAAACAAATCTAATAATATTAAGGCCACAATATCACCAAATCACAGTTTCCAATAAGGAAATATTGTATTAATAATTTGTATTCATTTAATTGTAATTAAAGAATATTTAACCATTTTTTCTGTAATTTTCTACAAAAATTCAACTCAATTGATTGACAATTCACTATATAAAATTCTAATAAATGTATATATATTTATAAATATTGATGAGTTTATTTTTTTAGAAAATTATTAAAAATTTCAAATTATGAGGTTTTAGCAAGAGATGATGGGAATTCGAAAAGTAAAATATTTGATTATTTTTTCTCGGGAAAAATTTTACATACATACCTTCTTATGATTTTACTTCTGTTTTAGTTCATTAATTTCAGCCTAAGCGTTAATTATATAAATATAAATTGTTTTTTTTTGGTCTTACCTTACCATTTCATTTTTAAAAATTGTATTTGTCTTGCTCGTAAAATGCAACAAAAATAGTGTTAATTCTAACAGAAAATATTAAAATTTATTATGATTTTTAAAAAATAGATATGCTTTTTTTAAATTTCTCGAATATTTTAACTTAAGTCAACTTCTTTTTATAACGTTTTATCTACTTAATCGTTATAAAGTTTAATCAAATGAAAGTTCATTATCCGAAACATTTAATTATTAACCTATTTAATTAATCTATTAATAATAGTAGCTATCCTTCACGATAAATATTTTCTTATTTATTAAATTGCCTATCATTCAATCCCATAAATAAATAGTAAATTGTTTATTTGTTCTTAAAATATATTTAAAAATAAATGAACTTCTTAATTAAGATAGAATTTATTAATCTACCAGAAAATTAGTGGATTTATTTTCAAGTTATATACACTGATTTTTTATTTCTTAGTTATTTAATTTTAAGAATGATAATTTAAGTATTTTTATTACTAATCTTTTGAAAAATAAAAATGACAATTAGAAAATCAAGAGTGAGACCATTTTTAAAAATTTATTTATTTGTAAATTATTTTTAAAATAGAAAAAAAAAACAAAAAAATTTATTAAATAGTATTTTTATTATATTTTTTTAAATATATATATTATATATATATTTTTACCATTAGAGATATAATTCAATTTTGTTTTTCATTTTTTTTATTTTAAATGGGAATGTGTATTTACAAATACAAAAAAAAAAAAACAATTTTAAAATACAACTACTATATACATGAGATAAGATTATTATCAGAAAAAAATTTAACAAATTATATATATATGTGTATCGAAATAATGGAAATAAAAATTTTGGGCCTCAAATTTTCCTTTTTTTCAAATAATATTTAAATAATTATTACATTTACATACAACGTGTTGTAGAAAATTTTTATATACATTTATTACTATATGTATAATTTATAGACCATTATAATTTAGACCTCGAATTCACACTGTTTATTTTGAATATTTCATTACACAGACATTATTATCAATACCATTATTATTATACTTATTCTTATTAATATAATTATTATTCTTAATATTATTAATACGTGTATTATTATTGTTTTATGAATATACTTTATTACAAAATTGTATTATTTATTCAAAGCGACTTCTCATATTATATGATATATATGTATATTTGTAAGAATTCTTTTAAATGTTGATGTCTTTTCAGGAAAAATTGAGAGGGTGTTAGGATTTTTAAAATGTTTTATATAGAATAGAGAAAATTTACAAGACTCAATTATGCCAAGGCTAGAAATATAATTTCCTTATATTAATAATATTATGATGGACCAATGAAAATGGTTATTATGATAGTTTTAAAATTTTTATTGTGATAGTATTTAGCAGTAATGGAAATGCCCTTTTCTCGCTATTATATTTCACGCTATTCATTTGGTAATTCAAAGTAATCGAGTAAATTACAATTGAAAAATTTATTTTATTTTGGCACAAAATATTTAGAATTTATTTAGTTGATTTTAATATTTATTAAGAATATATTTTGTTTTAAATTAGAAATGTGATTAATTAAATCGTTGTGTTACGATTTTAAAAAATAAACTTAACTGACAAGATTTAAATTTATTAATACCTTATTTAAAACTAGATTATTACATATTTTTTAATTAGTCAAAAGATAAATAAAGTATTTCAAATAAAATAAAATAAAATAAAATAATTTCTTTGTGTTTATTTTATAATTAATTTATAGTTGTTGATTTTTTTATTCTATAATATGTAGATATAATTTTATAATTACTTTTTTATTTGGATGAGACTCAATTTACGTAGAATGTTATTAATTTATTTATATATAACCATAATGGAAATTTCAAATAATGAAACACTTAATTTCTCAATTAGATTGCAAATCAATAACATTTCGAGCATTTAAGTCTCCATAATACAAAATTTAAAACTAAAAAATAAAATAAACAATTCAAATATTAAATAAATAAATAATAAATAATATTTTTAAAAACATAAGAGCTCTTAAATATTTCTTTTAAAATATATTATTTTTTTAACAAATGAATAGCGTGAAATGTTGCTTTGGATTTTAGTAATGTTAATAAAATAATAAATGAAAATAAAAATAAAAATTATAGTTATAATTTCTTTCGAGGTCTGATCATTTAAAATTAGAAAAAAATGAACATTTTTTTAAATTGATTTATATATATAAATTTAATTATATTGATTATTTATCTAATCAAGAGTAGAGATTCTGGATAAATAAAGAATATTACAATTATTTAATACTATCCTTTAACTTTTTGTTATTTTTATTAATATTTTTAAATTATATCAAATTTCTATTAGATGAGGTCCAAAAAATAATTTCCAAAAAAAAAAAATTGTTTACAATTACACCAGGCGATATAATCCACTCAATAATTTCTTCTTTTTTCTTTTAAACATCATTTCATTTCATTTTGTCATTCATTCAATAACAAACAAAAAATATTGTAATAAATTAATTAATATAAGTATTAATTAACACAATTATAAATGTTTAATTTTTTATTAGAGAGTAAGTAATTAGTTTTCAATTTTTATATTTTTTTTTTTTTAAATTATACAATTCAAGAAATTGTAATTTAATATCAAATCAGTATTATATATTCATATACAAATAAAACATGTATCAAAAAAGTAAAGTAAATTTATTCAGTTCAATGATAAAATGAATGAGTTTTTTATGATTTGTATTTTTTTTTTAAATATCAGTTATAGAAAAGGTAAAAGTAGATGTTACTATTATTATTATTCTTATTATTTTTTAATAATTTACATTCGCTTATTTAAATTTATTTATTATATGTATATTTGTTGGCAAATTGGGAACATTTTAATGATACTTTTATATATGTATATAAAAAAAAAAAAAATTACATTTTATATATATATAATGTAATTTTTTTAATTTATTATTTTATTATTTATTAATTTATATATATATAATATATATATATATACATAATTGATAAGAAAATGAATAATCAATATTAAAGAAAAAATTTTTTTTTATTTGAATTTAGAATTAATTTTGATTTGTAAAAATATCATTAATATATGAAAATATTCTTTCATACGAGAGAGCATTATAATAATTTATAATATAATATTACATAAGACATGAATAAAGAAGTGGCAAGTTTATTTAAATTTAATCATATATAATATAATTTCAATTTGTAAATTATTTAGATCTCTTGGTATTTTAAATAATAATAATATGAAAATTATTTTTATGTATTGAATTTACTTTTATTATTTATATAATTTATTACCTATATTCATTAGAATTATTGTATTTTTAAATATATCTTTAATTGACAAAATTTAATATTTTTATTTATATTTTCTACATATATATATATAAATTAATATATTTAAAATTTATGAAAGAATTAATGAGATCCAAAATATAATTATAGAAATGATTGTAATTTTTATTTAAATTTATATAATTCCACTCATTTTTTTCATAACATATACTGCAACTATGTTATCTGCAGCTATTTATTATTTTAATTTTAAATAAATAAAAAAATTATAATATTTAACCATGTTTTTAATTTTAAAAGACAGATTTTTTTTTAAAAAATAAATATTTGATTTCTTTTATATTATTAAGTATTTGAGGGTTTATGTTTAAGAATGGCCAGAAAATCTTTTAAACTATTATCAGGCCTTTTCAATTTTAATCTCATCTATGTATGCTGTAAAATACATTATAGTACATACACATTTATGTATATAGTTAATTTACAATAATTACACAATTTAAATAATAATTAATAAAGACAATACATTTTAAGACATTTCAGAATATATTTCATTATATAGATTATATAGATATATATATATAAAAAAAAAAAAACACCCATTTTGCCAACATCTTATCATTAAATTTTCAATTATAATTTAATCAGTCGAAATTAGAGAGACAGGTAGAGAGAATAGATTCGAAGGGTGAGGACTTTGGGGGAGAGTGGTGTGATAATCTGGTGCTCATCTTAGGAGGGCTTATTAAGGCAATTATATATGTATATACATACATACGATATCTTTTTTATGTATATATACATATAATATTACTACACTAAACATCGAATAAATTTTAAGAAATAATCAATCATCACATACACAACTAGATCTTACACCTTGGTTTTTTTTTTTTTTTTGTTTTTTTTTTTTATATATTTATTTATTTTATACATAAAGAATAGGTAGAAAATTTCAGATTTCGATAAAAGAGTATCCACACATTTTTTTATGACACTTATATTAATATATATCTTTCTATTTTTTTTTTTTATTTATATATTTATATTATTTATATTATTTACATTTTCATAAAATCAAGAAATTATATAAGAAAAAAATTTTTTTTTTTTTTTAATTTTGTTTCATACAACAGAAATAAAAGGTATATAATTTCAGGAATGTGGATATATTTGTCCTTATATTTGGTTGTTTTCCAGTTTTCTTTTAATTTTATTGATAATTTATATTATTTATTTTATTTTTTTATTTACAATTCAATTGTAACTCGAACAAACCACAATGGAAGAGTGATATATATATATATATATATATATATATATATGTAGAAGAGTAATAAAGAGAAAATGTTTGTTTTTTTTGTCATAAAATCACGAGACTAGTGTTTATTTCAATTTCAAATTTCCTTTTTCCAATTTCAAAAATATATTAACTCACTGTACGACAAATTCCAGTCAATCACTCCACAGTTTTTGTTAGAGATAAAAAAAAGGGGGTAGAGAAAGAGAAATATAATGGGAGAGTAGAGAAAGAGAGAGAGAGAGTGGGACTAGCATCGAGGCCACTGTTGGGGGGGGGGGGGCATCATCAGCGACCGTGGTGATGGTGATAGGGACGTGGGGTTGTTCGTGGACCCCTTCGGGCTCCAGGCTCCGTCCCCGGCACGAAAAATACGCTTGGGGCGGCGCCAGGCCCGAACAGCTCTAGCTACAGTTCCGTTACCGGGATCGGCTTCAAGGTCTGCTGCTGATGAGTGGGGGCAGGTAAAAGATGGTGTGGGGGTGGATGATGTCCAGCCGCTCGCACCATATAATCTTCATCTGAAAAGGTTTTCTGATATTCATGCTCTTTGCGAGAAATGGCACGATTGTTCCATTTATATCCTTTAAGGACGTCGTGAACTCCTCTACGATAACGAAACAAAAGTAATGCGATGATAGCAACAAAGAGAACGGCGCCCGCTGCTAATGCTGCTAAAACTGCATGACGTTTCGCGTCATGGGTAGCACACCCCAATTCATCAGGACCGAGACTAGCTAGGGGACGTTCTTTTAAATTGGGTGGTGTAGCACAAAGGGCCACACTCTCGTTACGCCTCGAGAGCAACTCCCGCAACCAAAGTAATTGACAAGTGCAATCAAGTGGATTATCCGAGACATCCAATTTCTTCAAAGCCGGCCAAGTGGCAAGAGATTCATGAAGAGTAATGAACGCATTATCTCTCAAAACAAGGTGCCTTAAATTTGGAAGACCAGCAAGGGCCCCTTCATCGAGCTGAGAAAGACGTTTATTACTGCTCAAAATCAATGTTTCCATATTGAGATTATCTCGTAGAGCTCCACGTTCCACTCGTTCTAATCGATATGCACCAGAAATGTCTAATCTCCGAAGGTGTGTAAGTCCTCGGAAAGCACCCGCTTCTATCATTTGCATTTCGTTTTGTCCAATGGTAAGATCTTCCAGTCGTGTGAGAGCTGACAGTTGACGAGTGGGCACTCTCGTTAGTTTATTATCAGCAAGGACAAGAGCTCGAAGTCCCGGGAGTCCACGAAATGAATGCTCCGAAATTGTCTGTAAACCAGCTCCACCCAAATCGAGTCCATTCAATTTACCGAGACCACTAAATGCGTCGTCACTTAAATTATTGAAACTGTTTAATCCAATATGCAATTCGGCAAGATTGTGAAGCAAAGGAAATGATGGTGTGGGAACTGTGGAGAGTTGATTATCATCAAGATACAAAACCCGTAGTGAGGCAAGTCGAGCAAAAGCATTCGGGTCTACACTTGAGATACGATTTTGACCAAGGTCCAATTCTTCTAACCTTCCCAGATGCCCAAACAGATAAGGAGAGAGGGTTTCCAGATAATTACCACGCAAACTGAGAACCGTCAAATTGCCAAGTCCAAGAAACGTTGCATTTGTCACTGATGAAATTTTATTGTGATTGAGATGCAATTCAAGAAGTCTTCGTTGTGTTTCAAAAGTTTTACTTGGCACCGACATCAGGTGGTTATAGGAGAGATCGACATATTGAAGGCTGCCGTAAAATTGAAATGTTGAAGTAGTACGAATTTTATTATATTTAAGTACTAATCGCCGAATTGATGGATTTAATGTAATTGGGATGAGATTGAGGTTGGCTTCGATACAGGTGACAACGAGGGTGTCATCATCGCAGCTGCAGGTGGACGGGCAGAAATCATTGGCGTGTGCGGCAGCAAGACCCAAAATAGCAACGGATAGAAGAGCAAGCCAACAACTCCTTGGCGGCGCCATCACCGACATCTACAACAAAAATATTATAATAATTATTAAAAATAAATAAATTGATTTTTTTTTTTTTATTATATGTATTAAATGTAAGGGTTAATACATATTAAATTATTAATAAATACACAACCCAGTTAGTTATATGTAAGTAAATTAAAAAAAAAATATTTATTCATTTTTGTAATTTTATTTTCATATAATACTTTAAATTAAAATACCGAATCTAATAATTAATGAAAAAAATTAAAAATTTCATTTTAATTTATATTATATATATAAATATTATAATTAATAATAATAATTATTATTATTATTATTACTTTTGGTTTAACTACTTCCTAATGCACTTTTGATATATTAATAGAATTTATTTACTTTAAATTAATGTTTTGTCTATAATATATATTTACGTTATGTACGTTATATAGGTATATTTTTTTTGAAACATCCAATTATTAAATTATTCACTTATATTGATTTCAGCGCAATTATGCGGTTTATTTTTTTATTTTAATTGAATTGAAAAAAAAAATAAATATTTTATTTCATTTTGATTTAAACGATAAAAATAATAACGATAAAAAACTAACTAACTAACTAACTAACATAGGTTCAATAAAGAGTTTAGAAAATAAATTATAAAAAAAAAAATCCGAATGCATTTGAAATGGCTTTTAAAAAATTCGCCTGCCGAATGCTGATTTTGTCATTAGCTGCGTCACCCCTTCAGCTGGGAACTACTTTCCCCCTTTTTTTCTCCATTGAAATACACTCCACACATGATGTTAAAAAAAATCACTAACTAGCACTAAATCAGTAGTATTGCACACACACACACACACACACACACACAAATCTTAATCTTTATGTGAATGTTAATTAAATAGCGAATGCAACAAACGAACGCACTATGTAATCCACATCCAACACTCACTTGCATATTAATTCTCCTTTTTTCTCTTTAAATTCCATTTTCGCCTTTTAAAATATGTATATTATCATTATTATACTACTTTTATATTCAAAAAAATTAATTAGACAAATCCTTTTTATTATTTATTTTTTATCATATTACCAAAATAATGTGACATTTTATAAATTTTTTTTAATAGAAACAATTTAATTAAAAAGATAACGAAAATTGAAATTTTGTTAAAATTGTACTTTCTATGAAATTATTACATGGCATTTTCACTTTCAGAGGAAAATTAAATAGATAATATTAGAAGAAAGAGGGATATGATATTATTTTCATTCTTGGAAATTACTACATATAATATATTAGTATTCTTTATTGTCCTTTGCTTTTTTGTTAGTTTTTTAAAGAATAAAGACTGGATTTACTATTTGTAAGATTTTTTTTTTTTATTATCTAAATGACAATTTATATAAATTAGTATTTATTTAGTTTAATACGTATTATATATATATATTATTTGAATATCTAAATATATATTAATAGTATAAGCAAAGAAATTATATAATAAAATAATTCCTAAATTATTATCGTTCAGATCATAGGTTCCCAAACTTGGCATGTTTTACATGTTTATATGTAGTTAGGGTAGACCCCCTAAATTGATTTTGATTTTTTTATAAACGATTTACATTTTTTTGTTTTTTTGTTTTTTTAGAGACATATTCAAAACACGTGGACCCCCTAGACCTCCGTAGACCCCCATTTTCATTTCATGGACCCCCAAATTTGTTATTCGCTGGAGGTTAAATTAGACCCCAGGGGTCCAAATAGACCACTTTGGGAACCTATGGTTTAGATTAATGAATTGACTATTCATAAAATTAATGAATTTTTGTAATAATTCATTCATTTAACTTAAGTGATAGCTGATTTTATAAATTCAATACTTCTACTATTCCTGAATAATAATATTATTATATTCATGCAACTATAATAAATGGATAAATGGAAAAGAAAACAATGAGATATTCAATCGAATTTGGTTGCGGACATTTAGGGGCTATTATAAAAATATTTAAATATTTTACTTTATTTGCCCATCATAAATGGGAAGATTTATTTTCAATTTATAAGAAAAGATATGCACATTAAATTTCGGACAATTAATAGCTATTAAGAAAATTCTTTGTTTTGGATTCACTTCTCTTTTTCACTATTTTTTATAACCTTTTTATTTAATTTGTTCAAATGTCTTAACAAAAATATTTTAATTAATAAAATTAAAATATTTTCTTTATTTTATTTAAATATTTATTTTCCTGATGACCATGAATTTTACTAAATTGTCTAATTGCAAAAAAAAACAAAAAACGAGTTTAATGAAATATCATAATATAAAATAATAATTCTTAAACTCCTTTTATTACATATATATATATATATATTGTTTTATTAAATTTGAAAATAGATGCAAAAGAATGTATTATCAATTTTGTTCCCTTCACTTCCTAAACAAACTCTGATTCATTTTAGGTAACCTGATGGTCAAACTTTTTGTAACCAAAAAAAATTGTCATAAACTTGTTAAATTATTAGCCTGTTTGTTACCTGATTTAAACGACCTTGTAAGTGAATAAAAGAAAGCAAAAAAAGACCATTATATACCAATAGGACTTAGTGAATATCTAGATCTGCACTAAATAAAAAAAAAAAATAAAAAAAAAAAAAAAATTAAAATATGAAAGAACTATATATAAATTAAGAATAAATTGGAACGGAAACGATTTGAGAGAAGAGGGAAGAGAAAAGGAAAATATAAAGAACTACCTTTGATTGAGTAGAAAAGTTATACAATTGGAAAAGGTTTTTCTCCGGAAATTACAATATTACTATATAATAATAAAAATAATAATAATAATAATAATAAAAAAATAAATTCCTATAGAGATATTATATAAAATATTTAAATTAAAGTTGATTACGAATAAATCATGACAACGTTCCTTCCTCTTAATATTAAAATTTATAATAGTAAAAAAATAATTAATAATTGATGACACAATCATGAAAGATATTTTTTTAATATTTTTTTTTTAGAAATTTTTAGTCCATTTTATTTCGTCATAGGCAATGTAAATAAATTATTATATTATTCCCATTTAATTCAGTAATGATAATTAAAGAAAATATAGAATTTGGCCTATTTTTAAAATAAAACAGAATAATACAGATTTTTCTTTAGCATGATTTATAAATTTAAAAAAAATTTAAAATTGTAAATGAAAAATAAATTGACAAATTTTAACTCAGATAAATCTAATATTTACTTAAATATTAATAATAATTATTAATAAGTGTTTGATTAAATATATTAGTAACAATTTTTATCGATTATAATTATAAAGAGTATATTATATTTATAATTGATTTTCAAGTGATAAATCTTGGAGAAGCTTGGGAAATTTTCGAAATTGTAATTGTTTGTCTCCATTCAACCCTTCCAATACCAATACTCGTGATACTCGTGTTTCATTGTATTTGATTGGTAGGGGATGAGGTAACGATTGGAACTGGTAACCCTTTCCGTTCACATAAAAAAAACAAACAAAATCTTGCCGGTCTAGGCAGATGCTCTCCAATAAGATTTTTTTTTAAATTAGTATAAAAAATTTATTGGTTATTTGTCAGCTAGCTAGCTAATCCTGATATAACCAATTACAATAAATTCTATCTAATTGAAATGTTAACTGAAATGAAAATAAATTGATAAGATTAATTCATTATTTTTATTTTTTTTTTTTTTATCTCCTACAATAGAAAAATGATGATGATGATTATAAATCTTTTGAAAATTGAGGTTATGAATATAAATTAAAATATCATGATGATATAATTGGTGAATAAATGAAAGAAGAAAATATTGATTACATGAAAAAGAATTTCGACGGTTGATTAAGTTCCTTCTCATTAGTAAATAAAATCTCTAGCCTTCAACCACTCAGGGAAAATTTATTTCTTTTTCATTTAACTTTTGAAGGATTTATTTATTTATTTTTAATTAAATTACGATATTTTTTTTTCTCTCTCTCTCTCTCTTATGATTTTTTTTTGCAATATACAATTTATCAAAAAGAAAGAGGTTAATAAAAAAAAAACAATTCAAATTATGATAAATCTATTGAGATTAGACAATTATATATTAAATAAACCATAAAAATAAATTATAATTTAATTAATTAATATACAAACACACACACACAGAGTATATATACACACTAAATTAATTAATTATTTATTTATTTATTTATTGTACTATCATTATTGATTATGATGAAATTTATTTTATATGTACATTCAAATTTGAGGTAGAATATTATATAAATAAATTAATTAATTAATTTTTAAAAAATACAAAATAAAAATATTTTTTTAAATATTGGCATAGTGTCAAACTAATCACAAATAAGATAAAATAATTGGCCTTGGATAATAACTTGGTAGGCGACGAAATAAAAACAGGGCGTAAATTTTTTTTAAAATACAAGGATTATTTATTATTTAGCCACATGGAATAAATAATTAGCAGCTTATAAGCTTGATAATAAAATAAATATTTGAAAACATAAATATTTTAATAAATAAATAAAAAAAATAAAAAAAAAATATAAATTAAAGTAAGTATATTCACAATAAAATGGCATTATGCATGTAAAATGAAATATAAATATTAATATTATACTGTTCATTTAATAGTATTTTATAAAGCATTCTATTTCTTTGTTTGAAACATTATTATATAAAACGCATATGCAGTTGAAGTCATTCCTCTAACGATTTCAATTGTATACTTGAATTCTTCAAAGGACATTAGGAATAAATAAAATTCTAATCACGTAGACATTTGAAATTTTTTCATATATATAGGAACTTTTCACCTTAGGAGTGAGTAAATTAACAATAAAAATAGAATAAGAAAGAACCTCAATATCTAATACATATATGATAATGTTGAATAAAAACTTGAGGGCAGAGAAAAAGGTTAAAAAGAGATAATGGGGATAATAATGGATTTGAGTATTAGAATTGAAATGAAGAGGAGGACTTCTAGTGATATAAATTCAAGAATACACAATATATATATATTTATATATCAATAGAGTAAAAATTAGTTGAATTAAATTGAAATATGCAATTTTTATTGAGTTTTATTTTATCTTTATGTTTTATACATATTTCTCTTATATAGTTATTTAAAAAAAAATATAAATAATTTATCTACATTATCAATAAGTATTTGATATTTAGTCAACTTTATTTTTGTGAAAAAAAAAAGTTAGAAATAATCTAATATTTATTGAGGAGATAAATAAACAGTGAGATCGATTCGTTCTTAAAATGGAAATGATGTAAAGGTTATTTCCAATCCATCGATGAAGATAATATTCGAGTTATAAAGGAAAAGAACAGAGTCGTCGTCGTCTTTCACGATTCTCGATTATCATCATTTATGATATAAAACGATCTTTGAATTATTGAAGAAATGATAAATTCAATAACTAGGTTACCGAGATAGTGAATGGGAAAAAGGGAAAATGAAAAATAGTATGACACAATGTAGAAAAGGGTAAGTAAAAGTATAATAGAAGATTTAATTAACTTAATGAGCTTCAAGGAAAAAGAAATCGATAAAGGACATTGAAAGATATAAGACAAAGAGAGAGAGAGAGACATAAGTAAAACTTAAAACAACAGAAAGTAAATAAATAAATGTTCATTAGTTAAGAATTTAATGTGTGTGTGTGTGTGCTGTATTTGTATTTTGAACCTGTACTGTATTTTGAAACTTTTCCATATTGTTTTCTTTTTGTCAAAGAATGTAATTTAAATAAAAATAATCAATTTTTAATATCTAAGTACATTAAATATTGATTTAGAAAAAGGTTAATTTCAACTAATAATATTTAATAATATTATTTATGTTTAAATTCTTCGAGGATTCTGGTTTAGAATTGTAAAATTTAGAAAAATTTCTTTCTTTTTTTTTTTTAATTAAAGAGGTGATCATAAATTTGTTTTGGTTGAAAGAACGTGTTTCTTCTAAATATTATTAGTACTACTCTACAAAAACTGGTCATGATTAAAAAAATACGAATATCGTATTTTTGTCTAGTAATTTGTAATTATCTATTATATCGTCAAAATAATATATAAATTCCCTTATACACACATCTATGATTTAATTATTACACATTATTATTTTTGTCTTGGATTTTTTTATATTACCAGAATTATATTTTTAAGTTAACATTTTTAGTTTCGTTTTATTTATTTATTTTCTTAATCCTTTCATTTTTAAGTCTGGTTTAATGTAAATAATTATAAGTATTATCGAAATTAGTCATTTACAATTTATAATATTAATATTTTGTCTTATATCCACTTAATAAATTTTCGACTTCCACTTTTACATTTCTATATTTTTCTAAAAAAAAAAAAAAAAAAAAAAAAAAAAAAAATTAGCAGAGAGAATTATATTAATAAAACATGTATTATATGATACAGTATATATAAAATATTAAACCTTGAGGGTAAAAGGATATGATTTGAAAACCCCCAAAGGATGGATGCCTCTTTTTATAAATTTACTAAGAAAAGAAGAATATAATTTTAAATTTTCATTTTGAATTCTGCCTCATTAGAAGGGAATGTCTTAATCTTTTTAATCCCTTCTAGGCTACGCCTCTAAAATATAGATTACAAACATTTTAACTTTTTAATAAAGAGGATTAAAATGATTTTCGTTTTTCTATATATTTATTTATTTTATTATTATTATTATTATTATTTTTACTGATTTGCCATTTATTCACTGACATTCGATTTAAAAGGCGGAAGGAAAAGAGAAACAAGAAAACAAAACGATCTTTGCATGCCAAAGACAACACCAACAGCAAAACGTCTCGGATATTTACATAACGGCTTCGATTCTCTATCGCTTTGTCTCTCTCGCTCTAAATCCTCCCCTTCAATCTACACCCCTTTGAACAAAAAAAAAAAAAAAAAAAAACAAGGCAAAAAGACTCAATTCTGACTCGCGCGGAACTAGAAAAGACACATCATACGCATTTCCGGCTCTTCTAAGCTTTTTTAGCCTTTAGAAGCAAACACACATATATACAGCGAGTAGGAGAGAGGAGAGAGAGAGAGAATAAAATCAGCAAAACGAGATTGAGAATGAAGATGAGGAAGAAGAGTGGGTAAAAAAAATTCCGCCGCAATGGAAAGCAACTTAAGCAAGGGCAACAACACAAAGGAAATGGCGAGTCATGTAAAAGAATTCAATAAACCAACCCGGGGACGCCATAAAAAATGAATTAATATCTGTTTTAGAATGCTGTGGATTGTATTCCCTGCCAGCCAAGAGATAAGAAGTCACTTTTCAAAAAAGACCATTCATTGATAGAAAAAGGAATAAAGGGGGGAGACGAAAGGGGAAAGCGAAATACGAGCGACCACACATCTTTTAACAAAGGACCAAACCAACATTTTTTTCAATTTCAAAAAAAAAAAAAAAAAAAAAAAGAATAAAATAAAATAAACTCATGAATTCAATTTCAAGATAAATATTCCATTTTAAATGTATTATATTCGAAAAATACATTGAAATGAATAATTTTTTTCCTTTTTCAATTTAATTCATTTTTAAATATCGATCCAGACAAAGAATCCCTCTGCTTTCCTTAAAGAATCCTTTCAAATAATCCAGGAAAAGAGTAAAACTTATATAAAAAAAAAAAATAATAAGATATATATATCTATATATATCTAAGTTTGAATTAGGACATTTCTGTACATTTTTGGCGTTATTTTCAAAAGAGCTCTGGAAAACAGATTGTTTGATTCTTTCTCAAAACTGTTTTGAAAATGGCGCCAGTTGGGCGCCGAAACGTCGAGATTAAAATCGCAATAACCAACGTGGAAAAAACACTGAATTAACATTAAAATATTAAATATTAACAGAAATCGAATCCTATATTTCTATATCTATAGATATTGATATAAACACATACATTGATAAAAGATTATTTCATTAAATTTTTTCTTTAAAATCAATTATTTTATTAAAATTTTCAAAATAAAATTTATAGATTAAGTTTTCCCGGTTGGTTCCCGGCTACTAGCCCCACTAGCCCCAATGCCAACCAATGTCTATGGTCTATTGTTTTAATATTTCTAGTGTAAGACAATTTTTTTTCATTTCTATTAAGTTATGACAAATAATTATGAAACTATTTTATTAAAAACTGAATTTAAGAAAAGACCGCTCAAGAAACAATGAACTTTAATTATAGTATATTTATATTTATATATTTTTACTTAAAACTAAATTTCTTAATGTTTTAAATCTAGAACTCAATTATTATTTTTATATTGCATGCAATTTGAATGAACATATCAAATTAAAAAAAAAAAAAAAGTTTTTAAATTGATGATAAAAAAAATATTCTCTATTATAAGTAGGTATATTATTTTTTATTTAAAATATTTTAAATTGAAATATGATAATATATGATTTGTTTTTATAAATAAAAAATATGTAGGTATATCTAATTGGGATGCAAAATGAAATTGGTGTATAGAACAATCAAATCGGTGTTTTTTTTTTTTTTTATTTTATGACAAAATATTATCTGCAGCAAAAGAGAGCAAATGTCAAACGATCGAAAAGTAGAGGGGAGGGGGAAGAGAGAAAAAAAAAATTATTTATTTATTCTATATAAATCAAAACGATGAGTAGATTGGTGGTTTGACATTGACATCGATAACACCAGACGATCAACGATCAAGTGAGAGGTCATATTTCTCACCAAGTTCAATTAGACATTGATCCTAAGGGGGCACTTCGTTATTTTTATTTATATTAAAGAAATAAAATAACACACACGTACGTAGATGAAATGGATTCAGCTGGTGGCTTAAGTTTCCAACACAATAAACTGGCTTAGACTTTTAATCTTCCCATTCATAATGGGGGGTGGTTAAGTGATATACATCCACATCCACACACACACACACACACACACACATATATATATATATATATATATCCCCTTATCCCCTCTCTTCCTCCCTTCATACTGCGACAAAGAGTTGAAAGCTTCAGCTCAGTTATTTTTTACTCCACACCATCCCCCCTCCATATTCCCTTCACTTTATTTAATTTTTATTAAAGAGAAATCTTTTATCATTTTATATTTAGAGGACCGTCGAGGGATTTGAAAGACAATGAACAACAACAACAACACCAACGCCGTCGTCATCGTACCCTGTTGACTCAGCTGAATTGTATTTGATCGTAATATTTATGTGAAAGAAGGCGCTTTTTAAAACGAATATGGATGGACATTTAGAAAGTTTATTTTTTTTTAAATTTGGTGTTTATTTATTTTTTCATCAAGTGTTGATTTAGCGGTATTTTTTTATACTCTAATAGATTTATATATATTTATATTTATAAATCTTGAAATTAAAAGATGGCATATCTTCATAATTTATAATAGTGAACTCGGAAGATTTTGGTCTCTGTAACCAATCTTATACCCATTCTTATCCATCACCATCAGTATATTCTTATTATTATATTATTATTAACATTCTGATTTCTGCAGGACAAAATTATTTTACTCAATCTTTCAAGTTATTCAATTTAAAAAAAAAAAAATGCAATTTCATAAGTTAATTTTTAAAACTATTTTTCATATTTTTTAGGAAAATATATATATATATATATTTAATTTTATTAATCTCTCTATCAGAAAAAAATTGTCAACCCTTTCCCTATAATTATACTTCAAACATAATAAAATATACCTATATTTATATTTTAATTAATAAATAAATAATGAACTGTTATTTCCCATAATCCTTCAGATTATCAGTAAGACTAAATTGTCATAGATAAATGTGTAGGCGGTGCGTAAATACAAAAAAGAAAACACTATTATTAAGATAAAGATTATATATCAAAGTAAAAAAAAAAAAAAAAAAAAAAAAATAATAAAAATTATTAACATGATAACAAAAGGAGAAAAAGAATGAATAAACGATATCTTCAACTTTTATTTTAAAATCCACTTTAATTTTTTTTTTAACCATCATTCAATGGAAAAAATAGTACATACTATTTAAAATATATCATCGATCGATTGGACAATTACAGGTAATTACGCTTTTAAAGCACCCAAGTATTTATCCGCCCCAAGTCTCCCTCAAAAAATCGGTTAATAACATGTTTTCTCTTCTAATTTGAATAAACAATTAAATTCAAATAAAATTTGTTTATTTATAAGTAAAATGGTGTTAATGTCATTGAATTAGTTAATTAGTTAATGTTATAGTTAATATGATAATAATATTATCCATATATATTATATATATATATATATATATATATTAATCAATGCATAAATGAACATTTATTTATAATGGACAAATATGTACATTTAAATATGAATAAATTTAGAAATGAATAAATAGCTATATTTATTTATTGAATGTATTGATTTTAATTGTTATTCTATTCAAAGGACATTATTATATTACCATTATTCATTTCTATGAATATATTTTAAATAACATTCTAATAAACTAAAATATATTATTATGTGAATAAATAAATTCATATAAACGCAAACTCGTATATCTTTTATTTATCAAGTTTGCCTCTCTCTCTCTCTCTCTCTCTCTCTCCTTTAGGTTTTTATGTCATAACTTTATATTATTTGATAATATGTTATTCATTATTATTTAAAATCAAATCATTTCTAAACATGAATCTATTTATAATTGTACACAAGTTAAATTATATATATATTTTATAGTTTTTATAAGAAATAAAACAGCTTTAGTAAATCAAGTAAAATTTAAAATTGGCATCAATTAATTCATTAATATATATATATATATATATATATATATATTTATTATATGATTTAATATATTCTTTTAAAGATATGATAATTTAAAAATATGTCATTTCATAAATAATTTTAATACAAAATTATTCTATGTATATATATATATAGGTATATACTTGCTATTCTATTATATTTTTATATTATAATCCGTGATTCAAAATATATTATTAAATTTATTCCAATGTGTTTGAAAATCTTAAAGATTATAGAATTTATTGAAGATGATTATATAAGCTTTTTGGTTTGTTGTAAAAAACTAATATTAGTATGTTGCAGAAACAAATACAACCTATTTGAAGTAGAATTCTTACAAATTAGCGTATCGTATGTTTGTCAAATATGATTTTTTAAGCAATTTGACACAAATTTCATCTATATCAAGATTTTTGAAAGAATGGAAAGCTCCATTTTTGGGTAGGTGTGTGTATTCATCATAAGAAACAGCTGCTTTAAATGAATTGTTCCTTAGTCTGGTTTAGACAATGAAAATAAGATGAAAAGAATATTTTGGAAACCCGTTTATTTTAATATAATCAAGTGTTAAAGGAAATTGAGAATGTTTGGGTGGTCCTGAACTACCCCTATATTTTGAAAATTATTTAAAATTAAATTAGAGAGGTTTCATAGAATGAGTATTAAATTGATCATTACCCAATTATAATAATGAAAATTATAATTTAGGAGTTTATTAATAGTGATAGTATATATAATCAGTTAAGATAATGGACGTAAGCCGATTGATTGAATAAATAGGAAGAGGTGGGTGTGATATGATAGATGACTTCGAAAAAGGATGAGGTATTGGAGAGGAAGAACCAAGTGTCAGGCTGACTGGTTTTAATTAAACTGACTATAAAAAAAAAAAAAAAAAAAGCGTGGCATTAATTGTCAACCAACTTGCTAGTGGAAATTTCGAATGATGGCCTTAATTCAATCGGGAGCAATCGGATACACAAAGCAATCGTTTAAGCTGCTCTCTGGAATGACTGTCCCTTTAAGACAAGAGAAAAAGCGAAGAGAGGTCCTTTTACGTTTAGTTTGTTTGATGATATTTCAACACTTCTTTTTTTTCTGGTTGTTTGGACGGAGAAACAAGAAACGGATGACCTCCAATTCTTCTACGACATACCAAACATTTACTTAATTTCTTATTATTTTAAGATAAATAAAAGAATTGTCTTATGAATAAATAATATAAATAAAATATTTTTTTTTAAGATTGAAAATATCTTAATTAATGTTGGTCGATTTGGCCTGAACCCGAAATGATATCTCCTAATATTTCCTCCGCCTATAGTTTATAAGTATTATATATGTTATAATAGAGTATAATATTTCTTGATCATTACATTTTGGTATTTTATTTTCATTGCTAGATTATTATTGAATATTTTTAATTATAATGAAACTTGAGAAAATGCAAAAATAGAGACTTGAGACAATTTATAAAAATTAACGGTATAAAACTATAGATAAATGACCAATATATACATTCATTAATAGTATTAATTTAAATTAATTGATTTATTTGTTTTTTTATTATTAAGTTCATTTATTAATTTTTTTAGATCATAGTTATTTTCCTTAAAAGAAACTTAAATTCTGTGGTGCTAGGGGATTTGAAAATCATTCGTCGAAATATGAAGATTTCGCTTACAGTTTCTGTCATGTCCGACCTCCATCCAACAGTTATTTTCTGTCAAGTTTTTTGCTTCTCTTAATCATGTGATCTATATATTTAATTTTTTTTGATTCATTATAATAAAATTTAAACAAATAAAAATTTTTACTTTGTTAATTTATATAAATTTCAATATAAACTGATTGTGAGTGATACGCTTAGCCAATACTCTGAATAATTTGTGTACAAAAATATTGAATGTTCTTAGCGAGATTTGATATAATGTTGTACGATTTGTCCTAAATCTGAATTAGAAGAAAATTATAAATTGCCTCCTCTTCCAGCCCAATTCATTTACCCACCCATGTTGCATATGGCATCTAAATTTCTTAAAACTCCGTTTTTTTAATTTAAAATAGAAGGAGAGAAAGAGTTTTAAATTATATTCGAATTGTCTATATATTCTATATATCAGTATTTTTTTTCTGAATTTAATAGCAAGTTGATTTTAAAAATTTTTCATTCTTAATGCATATGATTGATTACTTGTGTTAAAATTTAAAAAAATTCAAATATTCTAATTTTTATATTTATATACAATTTAATATTATTTTTTATTAATATCATATCAAAAAAGAGAATTTATTAAAAATTAAAAATAAAAAAAGAAGCCTATTAATAAAAAATTGAATGGTGATTTAAATATTTTATTAAATTAATTAAAATGAGACCTTTTAGAATAAATTATTTAATTGAAATGATATTTAAATATAAGAATTTAAAAAAATATTATATTCTTTGTTTGGCAATTGTTATTTAATTATGTGCAACATGATTCGACTTGCACAGAGCATCGTTATTTTTTATTAATATCACATAATAAAAATGAATCTTTTAAACATAATAAATAAAAAAGACATTTTAATAAATTTAAAAAATATACCCAATTTAAAAATGTCAAAAATTTAAAACAACTTTATATCATCATATTTTAATTTTTATATAATATATATATATATTTAGTAATTAATAATAGAGTAATTAAATTAAAATAAAAAACAAAGATAATATAATTCAGTCATTTTAATTCAGGTTAAATAATATTTTTTTTTATTATTCAATGATAAAATATTATATATTATATATATATTATAGAAAAGAAGAAATATTCAATTAAATAAAAAATAATTTAAGATAAAAATATGATCTAATAAATATTTTAATTAAATTGAGAACTTTTAGAATAAATTATTTAATTGAATTGATATTTGTATATTAGAATTTAAAATAAAAAGGGAAATATTATAATAATTCTTCGATTGGGAATCTCTATGATAATTCATTGTTTGAAATGATTCCGCTAGGCCGACAGTGAGCCGCGAGCTGCTCTTGAATGAACAACACGGAGAATTATATAAACTTTAAAAAATTAATTTCTGCGGTTATTGATAAGATATTAATAAAATGTATAGCCTATGTTACTCTAGAGGTATATAAGAATATTGTGATGTAATTTCAAAGAAATCGGTTCAGCCAATTCTGAGTCTATAAAATAGTAATTTTCCGGACAGACAGACAGACAGACAGACAGACAGACAGACAGACAGACAGACAGACAGACAGACAGACAGACAGACAGACAGACAGACGTGAAAAATTCTAAAGTCACTTTTGGATTCTAGAGGTCATGAAACGCGAAGATATGCAAAAATTTTTAAATTCTGAGCAATGTGCAGACAAAAACCTTTTTTTATATATATAGATATATATATTAATATGTATTTGAATATAAAATATATATAAGATACGATATGGTAGATACATATTTTGTAAAGGAACAGAGCAAAGCGGTATAATGTTATTTAAATGGAATCTTTATTTTATCTTTAACACAGTCTCTTTATGAAATTCACTCCAACATATATAATGTTCCATAAATTCATTTCAAAGTGATTTTTTCATCATTTCCATTTTTTTTATTTCTTTTTCTCGTTTTGCTGCTTCTTTTCTTTTTCCCTCATACATTTTCTAAACTGATATTCTAAATCTATTTCCAATTCCATGATGTCATTTGTCAAACGATGATAGGAGGGTTTTTTTTTTATTCATAACTTGCTTAAATAAGTTCATATCTCAACCATTAACGATTCTTGATAATACTTAGTCATTCCTTTCTAGTAATCTCTTCTAAATGACATTTATCTAAATATATATATATTATTATGTTTGTTTATCATCTAAATCAGCTATTCTCAAAGGGGTCCATGTGGACCCCCTGGGGGTCTATGGGACTTCATGGGGGGTCTATGATCACCAAGGGGTCTATTGGGGGTCTATGGATGTCTCTTTAGTAAAAAATAAATTGAAAGGGGAGATTTAAGAATAAAACTTAGTAATTTTAGGCTAAACATAAAAAAATAGCACAAAAACGTCAAGTCCATTTATCACACTAATATTATAATTTTGTAAAATATTAATGTTTTTTTTATTATGTGTTAAATTTAATCATTAAAAATATAGATATAATTATTGATATTTCAGTTTCTTTTTTCTGTACAATTTCCCCTCATTTTCCTATTACTATGTATTTTAAATGGAGTCGTCTGTGGTAGCTTTTGCACACACACAATTAGATGTATATATATATATATTCCTTAGGTAGGGGTCTATGAAAAAAATAAAATTCCTACAGGGGGTCTATGGAAGAAAAAGTTTGAGAACCACTGATCTAAATAATCATTTCAAAATCAAAATATTATATGTAAAATTGTGAAATAAAATATATACTTACTACTACTACATTCTCAAAATTATTATAAATATCCTTGGTATTCAATAGAAATATATATAAATTTAAATTGGTTTATTTCATTTTATATTCATAATAAATAAATAAACATTTTTTAATATTAATTATTCGAGTTATTATAAAAATAAAAAAAATATTTATACATGTATTATATAGGTTGTATAATTATATATAGAGGTCATATACTAATAATATATGTAATATTTTAATGATCTCTTTAAATAACTATATCTAAAATTTATATTAAATAATAGGCACTATTGAGTGTATTAACGTATTTATGATATTTAATTATTTTTATAAAATTTAATTTATATTCAAAATAAAAAAAAAAAAAAAAAAATGAATAATGTTTTTCAAGGGAAATTTAAACTAACAAGAGGAACTAATAGTCTAGAATCATTTATAATTGATTTAATAACATATTTTTAAAAAATCCTATTAAAATTTTTATAGAAAACAAGTCAAGATTTTCCGTTCTATAGCATTAATCCTTTGAAGGCCTTTTTGTGTCTATTAACGATGATGGACATGACGGACGGATCATTTAGAATTTACCAAAAAAAAAAAAAAGAAGGTGTAATTCTTTCAAACCCTAATGGATCTAAATTCATTCATTTTTATCTCAACAGGTGAAAAATAAATGAGTTTTGCTGAATATTTTCCCCCAACGGTGTAATTGTCTTAATCACTCCGACATCACCTGTCTATTCCAATCACTTCATAGTTCTGCCTTTCTTCATTGTATTTTTTTTTACCTGCAGGTGTTTATATTTTTTTATTCTTCAAGATGATATTGCAAATTATAATTCTCTATTAGAATCAATTAAATTAAAATCTATTATTAAATACGTCATATGTAAGTGCAATTGAATCATCATTGAACCTTGGAATTTACAATACAAGTAGCGTGATTTCTATTTCTTCTATATAATTTGAATAGAAACAAATCTAAAAGTCAAGTTAAAAGATAAATACCAAATTTAATGTATATTTAAATGATTAACATGTATATTCTACACACAAACTATTATTAACCATCTTCGAGTTGATTTTTTTTTTATATTTTATATTATTTTTTGGTTTTGAATAAAAGAAAAAAAAATTCAATTATACTTTTATTATTTCAATTAAACTAATAAAATTATATTTTGTTTTAAATTATAAGGTTTACTATTTTAAATCCTTAATTATAATAAAACAAATAATATTTTGGTTATTTTGCCAATAGAATAATTAATAAAGAAATATTTAAATTGATATTTTGATTATGTATTTATGTGTGTGTGTGTGTGGAGAGAGAGAGAGTAAGTAAAAATAGGAAAATTATAAACAAATTATTTTTATTTTGTTAATTTGATTAAACTATTCTGTATTCATATAAAAATAAAATTAAATTGTCATAAGAATTTTAAGAAATTCCTTCAGCTATAAGTAAAATTTAGTTTAAATCAAATAATAGACATAATATTGTCGATTTTTTTTATATTAATTAAAATAAAATAAAAGGAGCATTTAAATATTATAAGACAATATAATATAATATATTTAATGTTATTTAAATAATTTTAATTGATATTCATTGATTTTATTAATAAAAAACAAACAAAATGATTTATAAAATAACATGAATGAGATACATATTTCTTCTCTGTCGAAATGCATTAGTAAATAAATATAATTAGTATTTACAAATTAAAAATAATAATAATAATAATAATAATAATAATAATTCATATATTATAATCAGTTGGTCAAATAAAAATTTCGATAATTAATTCCAGTTTTATATTTTTAAATAATAAATTTTAATATCTTTTTTTTTTTTTTATTTGAACGAGTGAATTCCCATTGTATGGCCTCACAACTCACGACTCTTATCCTTGTAAAAAAATATTAAACGTTTCTAAGGAAAAGAAACAAGTACATAATTTTGCAATTTCATTAATCAAATATGTTACTTAAACCAAGTGTCTTTGTCATTGAAATTTCCTCCTTTATATAATATTATTTATTTTTTTCAAACTTCAAATAATAATAATAATAATAATATTAATAATAATGAAGAAAGAAGAAAATGAAAAAATATGAATAACACATAACACCGACAAGTAGTCAGAGTGTTTATTATGATTTAAACGAGCCAAGTGTTGTTTCCTCTTTAAATATTTTTTAAGTATTTACTTTGTACCTCGCTTTTGCTCCCAGCTTCTCAATTACATGTCTAATAAGATCATTTAAATAAGTAAAAATGTCAAATTCGTAAAAATTCCTCTGTCTTATGTCCCTAATTAACAAAGCAAATAATAATAATATTAATAAAATAAAATGTTAATAAAAGTGGAAAAAGTTGAAATGAGAATAGTAGTTTTTGAGCTTGTAAAGCGATACAATCGTATCGTATTTTCTTTTTAATTTGTTCGTTTAACATAAACTGGCACGTGTGGGCGCTAACCTCGGCTCTTGAGGGTCCATTTAAGCGAACAAGAGAAAGATCTCTCTGAGAGTATGTGTGTGTGTGTGTGTGAGAGAGTGAGAGAGAGAGAGAGAGAGAGAGAGGGACACTGACACCTACCCACCAAAAAGTCCGTGGGCACTGAAAATGACACCGTCGTCGCCTCCATTTATTTATCTACCTGTGCTTGTGTATGAGTGAGGAGAGAGGTGCCTTCGAGGTCACGGATTATTTATTATTATGATAGCTTAATCCCAAGAGGCGCAACAAGCCATGATGTCCAATCCATCTGGGAATTAGATTCTATCAAAACGACCAACACCACCACCACCACCTCATTTTGTTAATTATATATATTATATATATATGTTAATCTATTAACATTGGATGTTGTTTAGAAAAATCTTGTTGTGTCAAAAGTCTTTTAAATATTTTAAATCTATCATCCTATTTTGGATGACGAAACATTTGCATCAAAACAAAAAAATATTAGTTTTATGATTTTAAAATAAATATTTAATACATTTTATGTATGATATATGTACATATGTATGTAAATGTACATAATAACGTATCATTTAGAAAAAAAGATTATGATTATGTGATTACACAGACCCTGAAAATTCATACTTAAGTTTTTCTTTAATTTGACATGAAAATATTGTAAATTCGAATATTTATATGAATATATTTAAATTAATTGGAATATATTATTTTGATGAAAGAAAGAAATTCTTGAAATATTTCGTTCTTAATTTACGGTTCAATATATTGAGTTTTTTTTTTCTTTGAGTAAATAAATCTCTTTTGAATGTGTTATACGATTGTATTTGGTAGAGCTACAAGCTACAAGTCAGTCAGTCACCTTTCTCTCATTAAATCCCACTATTAAATTAAATTTCACTAAGTATTTATTAGAAATCATTTAAGTATTTGTGAACACGACCCAATCTATTAATTAACTTGCACTGATCCAGAATAGTAAAAAAAAAAAAATGTTATTTTTCTATTTTCAACCTTAGTGGAAAAAATAAATTTTAATTGAAATAAAGTAAAAGTATTATTTTAATTATCTTTCTTTTATATGTTTATACCATAAATATAAATCTTAATTAATTTGATAATATCAATTTGGAGAGAGAAAAAAAAAAGAAACCTCATTTATTTTAAAGAAAGAATAAAAATTGTAGATACTATATTGAACTAGGAAAGAGAAAATTTCACGGTGTTCTATATTTATTGGAATGATGAATTTCTCTGGTAGGGCGGAGGCCCTTTTCAGTGTTCATTTCCTGTCGTGTAAAAAGAGTGAATGGTAGTGGGATCTGGCGAATGGGATCGGTATGTGTGAATAGCGATGTGCTTTGTGAATGGGTTGCTGGCTGGCATTAAATGTGAGTGGGCGCAAAAGAGCCAGCCAGGTGAGCCTTTCCAACCTGTAGAGAGAAAACGTGAACCACAAAAACCTGAACCTCGAAAACCTGACTAGCTGCCCACGGCTACCGTTAGTCACCCCACCTCCACAGATCGAATGCAATCGACACTTTATTTCAATGGGAATTTCATTAAAGTTAACGATTATTGCACACCGATAGGGGATAATCGACTATTTAACCTTGCACTATTAGCCACATTTATTTACATTTTTATACGTGGAACAAAAAAAGATAGAAGAATAAAATAGAAGAAATTAAATTATTAAACTATTTCTTATACAAACATCAAGAATATTCAATAAATAATAATTAATTAAAGTTATTATAATATATTCAAAAAGTATATTTAATAAATTATTAAAAAGTAGTTTCCTTATATAAACACATCTTAAATTTATTTCATTCTTTTCTCTCTAAATTTTTTCTATTTTCTAAACATGTACATATATTCTATCGAACACAAACAATTATCAATATATGAAGTTAAATAATACTATATTATATCATTCAATACAGTTTAAGTAAATGTGAATATATAATATATATAATTTATTACAGAAAATTAGTTATATACATGCATATATATGTAAGTTTTACAACCAAATTCATGAAAAATTTAGTGTTTAAAATGTATATGTTTTATAAATTTGGATATTAATTAAAAAATCAGAAAAAAAATTATTTATTTTAAAAGAAAAATTTAACTCCAAATCATCACTTTCACAATTTATATTCATTAAATAAAATCTATATACATATTTAATTATTTTCAAAGATGATTGATATATGAATAATAGTAAAATAAAGTATTTGTAAAAAATTTAAATAAATAGTGATCTAAGAAATTTATTTTAAATATTCTTTTTTTTTTAATTTAATAATTGCAATTGCAAAATTTAAAAGAATAAGTTGACCTGTGGCCAGGTCCGAACCGACCGACGGTTTGAAAAAAATTAATTTCCAGCTACAGAAACAATTTCAAATAATTTTAATATAATATCTATTAATGCAATAAAAAACAGATAGGCATAGAACATAAATATTTTTAATTTTATTTTATTTATAATATATAGCTGAAGTAGCCGGCGTTACCCGAGGCTGTGACGTCATGAAGGGCTGGGTGACGTCATATAATTTTAAATTAAGAAAAACATAATGAAGATGATTTTTCCCGAGGATAAAACCAATACATTCGTGGTGATATGTAAAAAAAATCTCCTTATGTGAAATTTGGTGCGAAAATAACCCTTCCCTTCTTATCGTCGATCGCTAATACTACCACTTCCGGTTTCCGGATTTGCACCAAAAGTTGATCAATTCATCCCACTGATGCATTAAGTAAATATACCAAATTTCATCAAAATCCGTTAAGCCGTTCAGGCTGTACACATCTATACGGACGGACAGACGGACAGACGGACGGACAGACATCATGCTAAAAATACTTTTTTCTGTTAAGAAAATGCATGATTCGTGGAGATATGTAAAAATCTCCAAATGTGAAATTTGGTGTGAAAACAATACCTCCCTTACTATCGTCGGTCGGTAAAAAAAGGGGTAATATTAGTTTATTTTTTAAAAAGAGTAATTAAAATTAAATATAATGTGTATACATGATACTTAAAAATAAATAAATTTTCATTAAAAGTAAACTACAATCCCTGGTCACCATTCTATTCCTATGTGATCGATCTAAAAAAAAATATTAAAATTTGAATTAAAAAATAATAATTTACCTATGCTTATCAGTAAGTAGTGGTAATTTATTTTTTTCGATATTTTCTAATTGATAATGTAGTTTGTGTATAATATTTAAATGAAAATAAATTTGTATACAGTGATAAGTATTAATTATATCTAGTGACTTATATACATATTTATTAGTATATCGATAAATAAATATAATAAATGATCATGATAGGAAAACAAATCATTGCAAATTCATTAATAAATAATTAATCATTCCAATCATTGACAAATAATAAGCAAATTATTACAGACTAAACATTAATTATAATCAAATGTATACAATATTCGATAATTATTCATTATTTTTGTTATTATAAATTAAATGAATTAAATCGATAATACTTACATTTTTGTTATATAATAAATGGTAAAATGTCAAAAAAAAAATAGAAATACGACAAAGATAAAGTAAAAAGAGTTTATAAAATTAAATAAATAAAATTTTTTAATATATAATTTGTTAATATATCGAAAATTCAATATTTATAATAAAATTGCCTTTTTCCAAATGATATTAATAAAACTAATTACAATTGTTTAATATTTATTTTGTATTTAAATGAGATTATAGCTTTTTTTTTTAAAAATCGAGTATAGGCCTCCACTCGTACTCATAAGCCCCCCCCCCCCCCCCGGTTACTCCACTTCTTCACAACTCTTAATCACTTATTAATATATAAATCATTTGAAAATTTTCTTACATACAATATATTTATTACTTTTAATATATACTAGATACTTATTAGATTAAGTTTAAATACATTTTGTAGAGCAGTCAGTGGTTCTCCATCTTTTTGAAGTTGATACCAGAAAAAAACTTTCATCAAAAAGTTCAGGTAGCACTAAAATGATTTCGTTCTTAAAAGTAAGTGTACCATCGTCACAGGTTATAAGCTATCACCAGTGTGGTACCTGTACCACAGTTTAAGAACCTTTGTTCTAGTCTCGTAATCAAGATGCAATATCTTATGAATACATTTTAATTATAATTAAAAAAAAAAAACGTATAATATATAAATCTATTATAAAATTAAATTTTTCTTTTAATACATATAAATATTTTTCTAACTAAATGATAAAATGATATTTAATTTTTTCTAATCACACAAGCGGTGTACTCTACCTACCTTCTTCCATTCTTTTCATATCTATAGTTGAATTCATTTCATGTTGCCTTCCGCTCACGGTAAATTTAATATCCTTATTTCATGTTCTCGCGTTGTATTTACATTGTCATCTTTTGAATTAAAATTAAATTTTGAGTTATATTTTCAATTTTATTTTTTAAATTTGTTATAATACAAATTGTATGTATAATGAAGTGACCATTTATCATTATAGTTTTTAATATTACTGATTACAAGAGATTATTGTTTTTAACTATTCGTCCTATTGATAACTTAAATTTTTATTTGTAATTTTAATTTAAATAAAAAAATATAAACGAAAAAAAAAAAGATCTATGTTAGATAAAATATAATATTATAATATCCAGTTCACACACACAAATCGTATAATTACAAGATTACAAAACAAGCTTTATATTTTTCAAATAATCAATAAAATTTAATACATTTATTTTATTAATATATATATGCATATATTTAATATTTATTCCATGTTCCATACAATACCAAATCTATGGAATTTAATTAATATTATGAAAGGAAGAAATACCAGTTTATATTTTATAATTTATATTATGATTTATTAATATTTTATATTAAGATTATACATATCTTACACATTCCAAATCTGTCTTTGATTGGAAGAATTTATAAAAAATATAGCTTTGAGAGGTCGTATCAAATTATTTTTTTCTTTTCTTTTTTCTACTTCTCTTTTCCAATGCCAGAAACAAACCCCAATACGTCTTATTATGGATATCTACGCATGGTGTGTGATTTTTTTCCATAATTCTTCCGAGGGGTGAAAGAAAGTAAAGTTTACGATGACTGGGAAGGTGCAGAGGTCAGTAGACATTTTGAAGGGCCTTATCATAAAAAAAAAAAATAAGAGGAAGGATATCATCACTTTTAGGGAAGAGAGAAATGATTTGAATTTGAATTTTTACCCGCATTTAGAACGTTAAAAAAATATTTTTTTTTGTAAGGAAATCATTATCAAGCTATTATTCAATCGATTTTAGTATCAATATATAAAAATCTATAGGCTATATATTACATTTTTGAAATAAAATCTAAAAGGGAAAGGAAGGTTATCAGATAACGAGAAAAAATATATATAAACAAATTAGAATGTAACTGTTTTCCTTAAAATTTATGAAAAGTACATCTTTATTTTTCATATCATTTCCAAGTGATATTTGAAGATTAATAAAAATTATAGAATTCATAGTTATGCAATATTTAATATTTATTATGTATGATATTTAAAAAGTTAATTCATATTTTTATAGTATTACTAGCTGTTCAGTGCACCTCCGCCCCCTGTCCCCCCGAGTGATTGAAAGTAGTAAAAGGTTTTCATCCATTTTGTTTCACAATCAGTATACATATTACATAAAACATTCATTTCTTTTTGTGTTCTTATTTAAAATATATTTTAATAAAATCAGAGTAAATTAATTATATATATTATTATAATTGTATGTTGTTATATCTATCTATCTATCTCTGTGGCTCAAAGATACTCGAAAGTTCTTGGCCGCAATAACCACATTTCTCCAAGTGTCCCTATCCTGAGCTCTTGTCCCAACTCTCTTACGGCCCTTCCTACGCGTCCTTGGTCTTCCAATCGGTCTCCCCACCAATATCTTTTTCCTCTTCCATTCTCTAGCCACGTGCCCTGCCTATCTCTAAGCCTTCTCTCTTTAATAACCCTAACTATTTCTGAAGATGCATAGAGGTCATGCAATTCCTCGTTATGCAGTCTCCGCCATTCCCCGGTGTCCTCATCTTTCTTTGGCCAATAAATGCTAGGAAGAATCCTATTCTCAAATACTATGAATCTACTCTCATCTCCCAGGGTCATAGACCATACCTCCCACCCATATAATACAACAGACCAAATAATTGTTTTATATATTTTAATTTTGATTCCCTTTGATAATAATTTTGATGAGATGAGCCTCTTTACTGCATGATAATAAGCGTTTCCCTCAATTTAAATTCTTCTCAAATATTATTATCCTTCGTGATTATATTCAATTTTTCGACATATTCAAATTCGACATTTTGTATATTAAGATTTTGTATGTTAATGCCTGTATCATTATTTAAAAAAAGAATTATGAAATATGGAATATGATTATATATATTTTATAAAAATTAACAATAATTTTTAAAATATCATATATTTAATTAAAAAGGCTAATCAAAGTAACATAACACACACACCCTTCCCCCCACATGATTTGGTGTATGTGTATATCCATTGTTTTCTTATTGATTATAATTTATTATACCATTTCGAAATATTGTACTTACACAATACTTTGATGAAGGCTTTATAAATATTAATATTCAATTGAGTTAAAAAATAATCAAAAGAAAATTGCGTATCACATAAAACTTCTGCTTTTTATGCTTCCCATTCTATTCTCATCACATATAAATAAATTTTAATAAATAATTAATTTATATTAAAATAATTTTTAATTAATATAAAAAATAAAAATATATTTTAATAAAGATTGATTGATTGATAAGTTATATATATTTAGTAATATATTTTATAACAAAAATAAATTTTATCAAAAAAAAAAAAAAAAAAAAAAAAAAAATTATCATTGATTAATTATTATTAATTTAATTTATATATTATTTACTACCGAAAATAAAAATTAAAAAAAAAAAAATGAGGGAGTTATTTAGATCTGTCAGACTTCGTTATGTGTTAATTTAAAATTTAAATATTGATTCTAAAATTTTACCCCATCAATAATCAATATTTATAATATTTTTTCTTTCTTTTATTTAGATATTATTATCATAAATAATTTATTTTATTTTTTTTTTTTTTATTTATTTATTTTTTATTTTAACTTGCAAACACAGGAAATCTAAAAGAGAAAGGAAGTTAAAACGTGATGAATGATAAATTAATTTTATCGATACATTAATATTTTATAATAAAAAAAATTTTCTTTGATGTCCATATTTTAATATTTATACATGAATATGTAAAAGAGATTATCTTACTCACGATACATCCATGATTCATTCAGGGAAAAATAATTTTAAAAATTATGCTTACCTGAAACAAAAGAAAAAAAATTTACTTTAGTATTTTTATATATTTATTTTAATGTAAATAATTAAAAAAATCAAAAAATGTTTTTTACTTTCATTAAAATTTTAGATTCGAAAATATAAATGTTTTAAATTTAAATTAATTTTATTGTCAGGAATTTTTTTTTTTTTTATCTTGTTTATTCATTCGAATATATAATATATATATATATTATAAATAAATAAAGATAAGAAGAAAAATTGATTAAGAAAATAATATTATTAATTTACATATCTTCATTACTATTGACACTGATTCAAATAAAATGAATTCATTTTGTAAGCACGG
This sequence comes from Labia minor, assembly GCA_963082975.1. NCBI lineage: Eukaryota > Metazoa > Arthropoda > Insecta > Dermaptera > Spongiphoridae > Labia > Labia minor. The sequence continues at coordinate 79,644,015 of OY720347.1, read as the reverse complement.
TTCATTTAGTATTTTAGTGATTCACTTCTAAATTTCCAATTCAAATGATTCTCAATAGTGCAAATATACATATCTAGTATCTTTAGTATAAATTACTCTCGAATAGATTGAGATGACTCAAACAATTAATCATTTATCTAATCAATTTATAATGTAAAATATCATTAATAAACAAATGAATCAATGATTATTTTATTAAAATTAATCATTCAAATTTCGGATTAATTGAGAATAACTTTCGATTCGATAATAAATAAAAAATTCAAATAAACAAGTGAAATAAATTTTTTATAATGTGACTATTATAATTATAATTTTGAATTAAGCAGTAATTTGGCCTTAAAAGTTTATTTATTTATTTTTCTTTAAAGAATATGATAAAATATAATATAAATAATAAAAAGAAGAGTGAGAGAGAGAGAGAGAACGGTGTGTACAATATATATTTCAATATGACTTGACCAATTATACAAATGACGTTTATGTTTTCAATTCTAAGTCGTATATGTCATAGAAATTCTTTCCTCTATTCATCAAGGCTTAATTGTAAGGAATGCACTCATTGAAAGAAAATAAAAGGTAGAAAAAAAAAAAGAAAATGATTAATATATAAATAAAATAATAATACATAAACATGTTGCCATTTGGATATTTATTTACAAATTTGGCGAGATTGCTAATCAGACAGTGTAGTTAAATTTAAGGCATCTCAAACTTACTTCTTACTAATTTTATTAAACAATTTATTTTTTTTATCAGTTGAATCTGTCATTCTCGTCATTCAAGCCTGTTATTTATGCACCCCAGCGTACATGGCCATGTTGGTTGCAGCGTTATTATACTTGTATGTATGTATAATACAATATCTTTTTGATCGAGTTCAAAGCTTGACTCTTTTTCAAATTCTATTTTATCCAGGTATTAATGATGAATTTTAAAATTTAATTAATTAATAATAATAATAAAGGTATTTTAACTAGTAGTAGATAATGATTATTATATTTATATTATATTTTATAAGTAGGTACATCGTTAAAGAAAGAAGGTGCAATCACACACAAACATCTACACATAGGTGTATCAATTAACATTTTTGTCTTGAAGAAGAACTCAACTAAAATAAACTAATTTTCTTATTATTTTACCGGTTACACCTCCTTTGTCTTTCTCCAACTATATTTAGAAAGTTATATAAAAAACTTTCAATATTCATCGAGAAAATTCAATTCTTCAATTTTTCCATTAATTACTATAAACTATTTTTATATATATTTTATATAGATGTAATTTTTTCAGAGAATAGAAACGAATATTTAAATTATACATATAATGCTTCCATTTAAAGCTTTATTTTTTTGTCTAAGTATATAAATTTAATATTTTTTTATTTAATATAAAATAATGATTCTTTTATTAAATACATATAAACTTACAAAAAATTTTAATAAATAAATTTTACGAAAAAGTTACAGAGATAGACAATGAAATGACTTAAAAGAGTTAAAATACAATTAATTCATTTGATTTGAAATTGTATTCAAGTTTTAGAAGTAAAAAAATAAAATGTTCACGCTCTCTATATTTTGTATTATAAATATATAATATTTTAGCTTGAATATCAAATATATTCATTGTCAAAAACATACTGTGGCCTCTCATATAAAGATAAATAACCAGACGTTAACAATTCTATATCATTTAACTTTCAACTTGGACCCTAGAAGTAAATTATAATCCATACTCTATATCATGAATACAATACAATATATAAATATATATATATTTTTGCTATATAAAACATAAAATTAATTAATACAAGAATTCATATAAAAGTCAAGAGCTGTAATAAAATATCATGTTTTTTTTTACTCCCATTATATGTTTGTCATTTTAAATATGTATTTATATAGTTGTATGCATTTGGAAGGTCATTGGCCATTTCATTTCCATTTCCGTTTTTTTCTCTCTATTTGGTTAATCGAATATCTTTATCTGATGTGTGATGTCTCCCACCTTTGTTTGTTCAGAATATCAAACTCCCCTTTGAATTTATTGGTTCCTCTAGTCAATCAATGAATTTCTGTCAAGATGACTTTTATCAGATAATAAATATATGAAATTTCAATTAAATGGATTATATAAATAAATAAGATTTATATGGACGAATATAAATAATAAAATTGTATTTATTAATGTTTAAATACTTATAAATATAATGCAAAAGAGGAAATTAATCAAAAAACTATAAAACTTTTTTAATCATTATTATTTATTAAGTATTGTAATGTAAAGCAAGGGTGTCATACTCGCGGCCCGTGACAGCGACCACTTTTGACTTTTTAAAAAATTTTCAATTTGTCTCTTAAAAACAAAAAAAAAAAAAAAAAAAAAGGTAAAATGTTTTTCGCGATCAGAAAACGCCTGGGTGGCGCTGTTGTCGGGCAATCAACTGGTTGAGAGGGCGCATTGCCATTGTCCGACAACAGTGCCATTATTTTTTCTGTCACTGTACATAATATAAATTTAAATTAAGTGTATTTAATAAATTGTATATTGAAGGTAATTAAATCATATTAGTGAATGTTGTTGTATGTATAATATACATATCACATTCATGTTATTTTCCCTAATCATTATTCTTTATAAAAAATAGCAATTTATGCATGTATAGTGAGTGCTCTTGCTCAAATGTCTAATAAGTCAGCAATAGGAAAGGCTGACATTACATTTTATGCATTGACGTATAAACAAAAGTAAGAAAACAATTTTGTTCTTAGAGCTGATGTACATATATCAGAGGAAGGTAATTATGGTGCCATTCCAGAGTGATTTCCAATATCATCATTAAATAAAATTTTATTATTATTATTATTAATTTATTAATTTGTTTATTTTTTATTAATATATTCAATTTTTTCTGAAAATGCTACCATAATGCGATATACTCATACAATCAAATTAAGTTCATGACTTAGGATGTCTATACACGGCATAAATGTTATATTACTTCTCTTTTCGTGATGATGTGATGATACATATGAACACAAATAAATAAAAAAATGTCACTTTTCAATCACAGCTTGATGGGCTTGTTCTCAAAGTCTTTATATAATAATAATAATAATAATAATATGTGTTTTATAAGAAATAAACTAAAACACACACACAAAAAAAGATTCAATTAGCACAAGAATTCAAATCTCACCAGATTTACAAAAATTAAAATTCAAAATATTAAAAATATTTAAAAAAAAATACCATTACATATTTTCTATTAAAAGAATATTCATAAATTGAATAAGGAATATGTTTATATGAATTTATAATTACGTTACATTTAATTATTTTTAGTATATAATATATAAATAAAATATCTCCAATTTTAATAAAAAATAAAAAAAAATAAGTAAATATTTATTTACATAATAAATATTAAAATTTAATAATCTCCTTCTTTTCCCCCAATTGGTCCCATCTTTTTCATTATTTTTTTGTTATTTAATTAAAGTTTAATAAACATTTTGATTGATGATTAATCAAAATTCTTCTATGTGACGAGGGAAAGAGATGCTGGAATGGCTTTCTCTTCTCGTCGTCAATGTCGCTGGTTAGAAATTAATTAAACTAAATGAAAACCAGTGACGGACAGACAAGGCGGGAGTGAATCAAGTGGCGATGATATTCAAACACTTCAATGTGTGGGATTTTAAAGTACTAGTTGAAAGTACAACTTGGTTTGACTCTCATTATGGCCGAATGTTAATGGTACTTTATTACTTACCCACGAAACATCCTGCCACTTCACTCTATTAAAACGATCTCCCTCCTTCTATCAAATAGCGTATCTCATTTTAATATATTTTCTCGAAAGGGTTAAAAAAAAAGACAATCGCCAAATGTTTCTTCATTTTTATTTAATGTAAAAAAAAAAAATCCAAAGAAAAGAAGGATTCGAGAAAAATCAATTCCAATTGTTTGGTGCCCGACTACTTTGCATAAAATTAATATTTTTTTCTTTCATTTATCATTTGGGGAATACGGAATGTTAATGCCAGTCGTCATACCATTTCTCTCTCTCTCTCTCTCCCCCACCCCTCCCATCTTTTAAAATATTAACAGTGTAATTATTTTTTTTCACAACCTCACTAGTATATATATAGAAATATTTAAGAAAGAATTGATAAAAATATAAGATATTTTAAATATTTTAATAAACAATCAAGAGAAAGTGATAATTACATTAGATACTAGTATGCAGGAAAATAATTTAAAAAATTAAGAAAATTAACAAATTAAAGAAAGGGATTATATATTATATTTTATTATAATTTATATAAAAATATTAAATTTAAATCTTCTACTTGATGATTGAATATGTAATAAATCTGATTTAATCTAAAGCGAGATATTTTTAAGATTAATTTTATACATTTTTTTGTTTTGTTCATACTTTCTAAAATATTATTTTTCAAATTAAAATTTAATTATATTGTTTGTAAATAGAGTCTTATTTAATAAACAAATTTTAATAAAAGTACTTTTATACATATATATATATATATATATATATACATATATATATTTTTAATTTAGTATTAATCTTTTTTGTTTAAAAATAGAATATAGAATATAAAGTGAATAAGCTAAAATAAAGTTGTAATTCTTATATATATATATATAAAAGTTTTTTTTATCCATATTTAAACATTTATCTTTCCATATAAAGAAAAATTAAAACAAAAAGATAATGACGAAAATTTAATTGATGAATTTACTCTCTCACTCTCTCTTTCATATGAATTAACTTCAAATATGTGTCTTCCGTACAAAATTGAATCGAAAGTGAAATTTTATTTAAAAAAAAATGTTCTTTTAATGAAAAATACATTTATATATACACATACCAATATATTAATGTATGGATATAGAAGCAAGAGTGAGAGAGAAAGAGAAGCGTAATGTGGGAATTAGCACCCGGCGTCCCCTTTGATCTCTCGATTCGAGAGCCAATTTAGATCCAATCAGCAACAACAACATCAACAACAACAGGGGAAGTACAACTTAGTGTGATGTTACCATGGATGTTGTAATTCAATACACAAAATGTATCCCTCCCTTTTTTCTTTTTACTTTCAAAATAACAATTTAATAGCTAAATTAAAAAGAATGGTCCATTTTATAAATTGCACACCAAACCCTCCCAGCTCTTCTCTCTCTCTCTCTCTCTTCATTCCTTCATTCATTCCAATTTCATAAACGTTGATAATAAATTTAAATAAAAAAAAAAAAAGGAATGAAAATGTGACAAGGGGGATGTGTAATGGATGGGTGAAGGGGATGTTAGCATGGAGTGGTAATTCTATTTTCAAAGAGAAAAAAAAAGTTAAATAAAATATATCTTATATTTATAATCGAAATAAGTTATTCTCTTATTCCCCCTTTTCCATTAAATAAATAAATATATATTATTTACTAAACTAAACTATTTTAATCAAACTTATACTCAATTTTTTAATATAAATTCTGAACATTTTAAAATTTTACTAAGCGTTTTCTAAAAAAAAAAATAATAAATTTATAATATAGAAACATTTTTTTGCTAACTTAATTGAACGATTTGATGTTATATTTTTCAAAGTTTTTTTTTTACTGAGTTCCTAGATTTGTTTGATTAATTTTGTTAGCTTTTCTGATTGTTAAATAAAAAAAAGTACTTCTCTGACCACAAATGAATGTTTATATTTATAATTTGATTGTGCTAATATATATATATATAGTGACAGAAGCTGATAAAATGTAATTTTTTTCAAATAAATTCTTTGCAAATTATTATCTATAATTGTTAAAATTTGCGATGTCAAATTTTGTGTTCCTTTCTAAAGAATGATTCAAACAAAATTTGAAAATTAAATAAAATTAAAGTTGTAAATTTAAATAAATATTAAATATAAATAGATGATATTTAAAATTCAATTAATAAAATGTTAAATTATGATTTTTATTTAATTATTTATTTAATTGTTTTGAAAAAAAAAAAAACTAATCAAGTTAAGATTTTTATCATTGTACAATTAAAGAAATCAGACATTTAAAATGTTTTAACATTTATATTTAATTGATTGGAAAAAAAAGAAGGGAGTCAAAAAATAACTTGAAAAAGAATGTAATTAATGTTATTAATAGAGGCAAATTTATAGACTATTCATGGTGAAGTAATGAGCATCCATTAGGGTTACGAGTTGCGTGGTTTTAGGGCAAGAAGAGTGGGGGAAGAGTTTTATTTTAGACCACCCAAAGAAGCAATTAGATAGTGAAAAATTCATTTAACAAAACTCGTGATAAAATACACTAATATACGACTATTAACTAAAACGAGAAGAAGGAGGGGGGGGGGGTATATAATTGTCAGCTGAAATTAATGGAAAATTGTTTCCATTTTTTTTATGAACTAGCGTTGAATGAGGTGGTTGGTTAGTAACGAGTGCGAAATGGAAAATAAATCAGGCAGTTTTTTCGTTCTTTTTTTTTTTTTTGAAACCCGCTCCAATAGGGGAAAAAAAAAACTTTTCAAGAGATTAATAATCTAACTACTTCATCAGGGTTATTTAATACCTTAAGAAAGAGAAGAGAAGGGGAAAGAGAGTTAAAAACATCATAAATCATATATAAATATTTATAGGATATTAAAATTAAAAACTCCAAGTAGGAAAATTGTTTAGGTTTAAATTTTATAAATTGATATTGAAAATAACTTTTAAAATTAAATTATTTTATTTTATTTATTTTTTTTCTAAATAAGATAAATAATTAAATATCTACAGATAATTTTGAAAATGAAAAATAATTATTAACATTTTAAAAATTTTGTTTGTTAATCCATATAAAATTAATTTATATTTTTTAGTAAAATAAAATTTAACAGCTACTTTTGAATAGACCAATTATTTTTGATAAAAATATGAAGAAGTAAAAAGATTCTCAAACACGCTTTCATAAAACCAACAATTGCATGCCTTATTATACTTCTTGGGTTCATTTGGGACTTTACTGTTAATAATTTATTTTATTGTAGGAGTTAATAAACTTCAACACATGTGGGATTAATCCAATGTCTTTCTCATCAATCTATCAATAAGATTACATACTTGCAATTTTCTATTAACAAAAATGCGCATTTTTTTTTCTAACCATTTTCTCTAAAAAAAAAAAAAATGAAATATTTAAATTTCGATTAATTAGTAAATTTGAATAACATTAAATTACTTAAATAATACGAATGATAATTGAATTATAGTATATGTCCCATTTCAATTAGATTGGGATGCAAATATCCTTCCTTACTCGTCAGCAACCCTCAACACTGCGTCCTGGTCTCGTTTGATAGATTAATTGCCTCCAGCTGCTCTCACGGTCTCCAGCAGCAAGCCAGTGAGAGATCTGATCTCTCGACTCCAGACCCTTTTACACTTTATTGGCTCTTAAGTGTCAATCGATATTTTATCTTAGTTTTTTTAAAAGAATTAATGAAAGAGATAGAGAATCCTTTAGAAAAATCTTATAATAAATTTACGATTAAAAAGAATCAAGTGAATTTTTTTTTTATATATATGTATATAATACCAGGAAGAAAAATAGTTGAATATCAGATTTGCTTGACATAAATTCTTATCGATCAAATTCACACATTCTATAAAAAAAAATATATAAAAAATTTACTAATATACTACTAGTATATTAAAATATGATCTTATTTGTATACAATTTTAATTTATGATTTATAAAAATTTAAAGCTTAAATATATAAATAAATTAAGAAAATTTGTTTATTAGTTTAAATTTCATTCCAAATTTCTAAAATAATCATCGTAACATATATTTATGTTTAAATAAATTATTATTATTTGTATTATTTCTTCTCTCTCTCTCTGCTTGATACTTTTTTCATACTTAAAGTATATACAATCATTTTATTCAAGGACATACAAAGATACGAAACTTTATCCATCATTTCATGTCTTGTATGTTTCCATAGAATATTAGAATACCTACAACATTGAATAGGAAAGGAAATTATCAAATATTTATAAAAAAAAAGGAAAAAAACATAAAAAATGTAATCTTTTGATACTTTTAAGAAAAAAATATATAAGAGATTTTTTTTTTTGATTCCTGATTGATATTCTATGTGAAGACAAAATAAAATTTTAGGAATTAACTAATATATAAAGCTATTATACATTAAATATCTGATATTCTTATCGAGAATCTGATTGAAATGAAATGAATTGGTATGATTTATTTCACGACTTCAAAGAGGATCGTTTGGAATTCAATCAAGAAAAAGACAGAGAAAGAAAGAATCTCTTCTATCTTCATTCATTCATCTCTCGACACACACCTACCAAGCACCCAAAACTCTTCAACTCTCTCTCTTACTCTTATCTTATGTAAACTTAAGATATCCTCCATTAGACTTCATTTCTTCGTTTTCAACTCAACGTAAAAGGCTTATTTATTTAATTCTTCGAAAAAAAAGAAAGAGAAAGAAGAAGATGAATTTCTTTTGATGTTGAAAAAACTAATCTTTTGATGATTTTTTTTTTCCTCATCTCAGCCAATATATAATAAAATATAATATATCCTTAAAATGGATGGATTTACTTTGGATCTCGATAATTGCGATTGACAAAGAGAATGCTTTGTCTTCTTAATATGCCTAAGACATTTAGGCCTTAAGAAATAATTGATGAAAACGAAAATTTTATGTAATAAAGGAATTAGATATATAAGTAAATCCATAATTTTTTTTTTTTACTATATCGAAGTATATAAAAAATATTTTTTTTTTTTTGGTTAAAGTGACCGGTCCGCCGACTCGAGTTCGAGGGTTCAAACCTCGCCGAGTGCATCGATATATAAAAATCGATATATATAAATATAAATAATAAACAAATCTGTGAAGACTGGCTAAAATGGTGATATTCTAAAGGCCAAAAAAAATAAAAATAAAAATATTTGACTTAATACAATACAAAAATGAGCAAAATAAGTAAATAATTTAAATATCTGATATCTAAAGCTTAGCCTAATATTAGGGGATTGCCTTGATTGTTAGCTTTAGTAGATTTATGACAAAGACTTTATTGGCAATAATCCTGCCATTGATCAATTATTATTTATTGCCATTTTCGCTTATCTCAAGTATCCTTGTAAATGAATCTATTCAATGAATCAACCCTGTTTGTCTGCTAGGCTTTTAATGAGATAAAAAAAAATGAACGAATAAATATACCGCTACTGCTGCTGTATTTGAAGCCATATGCAAACACTTTTTGGTTTCCTCTCCAGCCCTTTTATCTCCTTTCTCCCCGCTCTTTAGTCATTTCTCTCTCTCTCTCTTTCTCTCTGCCTCTTTAGGTTGACTGTCTTCTCATTCTATCTCACTTGAACATTTATACACCCCATCGATGGATGTTTTCTTTCCTTAATAAATATTTATACAATTTCATTCAATCTGCCTAATGGGAAATGTAATTAGAAAAGTTCTAAACATAGAATTAGTCTTGTCGTTGTTGTTGTTGTTGCTGCGGTCGTCCTATTTTTTTTCACATTGATAACATGACAAAAAAAATGGATTGTTTTTAATTTGCATTTAAACACCTTCTCATCGCCAAGTCCCCATTTGCCACCGATCGGTATCTAATTCTATTTTCCTACTACTTTTCAAAACAATTTATTATAAGAATAATAGAATAAGATTAGTTGAAACCTGGCAATTATCCACTTAAAAGTTGAGATTTGCTAGATTAAAAAGAAACTTAGCAAAAAAACGTAAATGAAGTGATAGTAAGCAATTAGAAAATGTTTAAGAATAAATGACAGAAACGTACAATAAATAAAAACAACAAATGTATCTATTTATTTGTTATTTAATGTTATTTTAAAATATTTCTAATTTTCATTTAAATAAATCGGTTATGAATAAATTTATAATTCGAAAATAAAACATTAGTATTTATTTAACTCAGATGGATTTAGAGATAATATATTTAAATATATTATTTTTTTATTTAACATTTTACTAAATCTACTATATCGATTCAAATATTTGCAAATATATATACGGTAAACGTACCCGTATATAATTAAGAGAAATTTTAATAAATAACTCTCTTTTATTTTTTTTCGCTCTCTATCCAACATTTTCCTTTGCCTCTAAAGCTACTCATTTTTAATCTTTTCTTATTATTCTTTCTTTTTTTCTTATTTAAATAATATATAAATTTAATAAAAGATATTTATTTTTATATTAATACGAATCTTTAAGTAAATGACCACCCCCGGTAATTTCTAAAAAAAAATGTGATATTTGTTTTAGAAATGGACCACCCCCTTGATAATTGTTAATGTTCACATTAAGAAAATATTTCAAAATAATTTGTAGTATTAACTATTGAATTGAACTTTTGGTTTTAATTTATTATTAAATAAAACATAATCTATATTGAAAATAAAGTGAAGCATATCTTTAACGTTTTGCATAAGAAACTAAACTAAACTCTTAAAATAAAATAACGCTTACCCCTCGTGTTTTAAAAGATTCACAATTGTATTATAAATGCAGCGATTGGTCTCTGTTTCATTGTTAAGCAATTCGGAAGAGGCTCTTCTTGATATTTATCAATTTCTCGAGTTTAATTAGAAATTGAAACGATTATTTTGATCAAAAATCTATTAAATAGTCAATTACTAGCACAATGGTTAACTACTGGAACGTTTTTCCTATAATATATTTAAAATGCATTTAAAACATATATTCAAATATTATTACAACTAATAATAAGAAGAAACAGAGACAAACAAATTTATGTTAAAATTAAAAAAAAACATATTTGGTTTAATCAAAGATTTTTTTTTGAATTGATTAATTATTTTTTTTAAATATATTCATTTTACACACACACACACACACACATACACAATAATTGTAATAAGGATAAACTATAGTAAACAATATCTTCTCTTCCTATCGTCGGTCGGTAAAAAATAACCAAAAATTGAAATATATGTATAAATATTTACATTTTGAGAAAACTTTTATCGATGCATTATATAAAAAACAAGAGTTTTTATGAATATTTAAAAAACGATAAGATAAAAAATTAATTTATATTTTTGCTTATGAAACATTTATCACTTATATAAACTTATAGATTTTTTTTTTATTTAAATAAAAAAATTAGTTGGTTGCAACATCCCTCCAGTTTGAGAAAAACAAGGTAACATATGTATAAGATAAAATAAGGTAGGATGTCTTTTTCATCCTATTAATTTATTATTATTAAGTGCCAATTATTGTTTTGTTTAATATTTGAAATAAAACTAACTCAATAATTATTTTATAATGAAAATTATTAATTATATTTTATTTCAAATATTCTTTGCCTTCTCTTGAATAAATTTAGTTTTTAGTCATTTTGAATTTTTTTTTTATTTAAACTTTTCCTTTTCCTATCGATTAAATAAGAAAAAGAATGAAATAAATTTTTTTTTCCTATCGATTAAATAAGAAAAAGAATGAAATAAAATTTTTTTACATCATTGAATGATTTTCGTATTATTATTCATTTTCTGATTCACCCTTTTTCCCTTTATTTATACCCGTAAAAAAGCAGATCAACGCCGCATGATGAAAATCCTTTGACAGGATTAAAGATCTTTTTTATTATTTTTTTTTTTTTTTTTTTTTGTTCTTTTAACATCGATTCGACAAAGACCCCACCGTGAAAAAAAATGATCCCTTCAACTTAACTTTTAATAGGATTTATTATTATCACTAATCATCAAAAAATAAATGGGACGGATTACTTTTCTTTTATCCAATAAATTGGCACGAAATTATAATATTATCCCACCCTATTTTTTGTTTTCTTCCAATATGTATATATACTCGAATATGTATTATATTTATTAATCGTCTGTCATGATCAGAAGAAAAATCTTACTAATTATCATCGAAGCGTATAAATAAATGTCGGTGCGTGTGCGAGAAGGGCTTTTGGATTCGGAGGGGGCTCTAGGACAAAAGCCACCCCTTCGTGATATAACGGAACCGCACGCGGCTACTTCCGGTTGCATTGTCTTGAGCGACAGACCCTCCGTTGTGAATGAGTCATTCATCCAACCCCATCCAGGATCAGCATCCGAGCCATAAAGCCCTGGCCGAAGATAATTATCCACTCTTTGTAGAAAGAATGGTAACGAGGGAATTTTATATCGCCATAAAATATAACCCACAGGTTTTATTAGTCATAAGAATAATAGTTGTAATAATATTCGAATAATAATAATAACGAGAAGGTAAACATAGATATACGTAGCTTCTTTCATTTATATACATTTATATTATATTCTCCCACGATTTCTTGAAAGATATTCCAATTATACGTCCGAGGAGAGAGGATTCAACCGCCTATATAATTAATAGGCTTTGCAAATGTAAGAGAGTACTTCGTTAGAGTATAAATTACCTTTTTTTTTTTTTTTTTTTTTTTATTTATAAAGCATATCTATCATTTGGTTGAAATATCCAATTACGAAGATCCTAAGAGCTGCATACAAACCATCCAATCAAAAGAGGGAATTTTACACTAATAAGAGCCAAGGATGAAAAAAAAAAATTGAAAGAGAAAAAAAATATTAACCCTCTCCATTGTATATACAATAAGTGGACTGAAATGATAATCTAGAATGAAATTGAGGGTGTTTTGGTTTCATTTTACGCTTCGTAAATTTTCCAATAAATTGTCTTGACAAAAAAAAAAGTGTCTTTAAAAATTAAAATTAGAGAAATTGAAAAATATTTTACATTAATTTATTTATAATATAAAGTACTTTTTAATTAAAATAAATAAATTAACTTATTTCATTGTATAATATAATCAAAATGATTTTTTACTCATTTTAATGTTTTGATTAATAAAATTTCCAAATTGAAAAGTTAAATTCCATTTATTTATTAAATAAAATATTTTTTTCACATTTTTTTTAAAGATTGTTCTCATTTTAATTAATACATTAGAAATATTTATATCAGGAGTAAATCGATTCATATTCTTTCATATATTCATTCTTCATATTAATTTATATTCTTTTAAAATTAGTTCTATAAAAAATTTATTATTATAAAATTTTAAAAAAATATTAATTTTATTTTATTAAAATATTATAATTATTTTTTTAATATTAAAAAAAATGAATATTTTTTGTTATTTTTACTAAATTTTTATTTTTTTAAAAAAAATTCTTCAATTCCAATTTAAATGTAAATGACATAATTCAATCTTGGTGGTGGTGTGTCTAGATCACACATTTTCAATTCCATCAGTTATTTATCATTTGAAAATATCAATTCGATTGTCTATCTATTCAAGTTCATGGCCATAGCATTTGTTTATTCTACCCCATTGATTTCAGCCCACTCTCAATCCGGTACAAACTCTTTTAAAATGCAATCCAATCAAAAATATTTAAATAACCTCCAAGATGCATGTTATGTATTTAAATTATTTATTTTTACATACTTAATATATGTTTAGAAAAAAATTTAACTCATAAACCAAATTTATTTACGTCAAATATATTACTTATATTATTTTTTGTCTTGTTTTTAAATCGTGATTATAATAATTATTTATTTTTGTTTTTTCTATAGTACTTTAAAAAGTCTGAAGATAAAAGACAATTATTGACCATTCACTCGTTCCGTCCATTCACATGCCAACTGCTCCAAGACTCAATAGATTGGAAAACATTTATCTTTAAAATTAATTTTGATAAAGATAACAAAAAAAAAAAAAAAATTCAATTTATTTTCCGTTGAGCAATCTCAAAGTCTTATTGTGGAGATTGATTGTTTATTTCTTTCTCTTTTGTGTTTTTTTTTCCCTAAGACTGCCTGCCCCTTAAACGTGATTAAATCAAACTTTATAAGACGATTCATGAAGGGACAGTGAAATCCGGGTACTTTTATTCCCTTCTGTTGATTTACATAATTTAATCTGGATGAAAAGCAAAAGTGTCCATGCACTCGGTTAGAAAATTAAACTACAGGTAGTGAGTGGATCAGTGTAAGGAGGGAGAAGTTCAATGGCTGTATTGTACGAGACAGATTCATGATTCAATAGAAGATGTTCTTCTTCCCACACTCCTAAAGGGATTTCAATGCCAGACCAATTTCTATTCAAACTTAAATCAAGAAAATGGAAAAAAAAATACTCACCTTTAGTGAATAGATTAAAAAAAAAAATTATTTTCATATTAATTAAATATAATTAATTTTAAGTAAAACAAAAACATTTTTTAGGCTATTTCAATTATGACTCCCTCCACTAAAAAACAAAAAAAAAAATTTTTTGATAAATTTCCTAATAATTTAAAAATATTTTATCAATATTAAAAATTTTATTTTCATTTTACATATAAACATGAAAAATAAAATAAACATTAAAAATTTTGAATGTCTGATTGTCATGTTTATATTATTTTAAACTCCTTGATCTCAAAAATAGAGATATAAGGGTTATAAGGGTAAACATTTCCAAAATAAATACCATTCAATATTAAAATTTAATACGGAAAAACTTATTAAATTATCCAAATTATATAAAGAAAATATTAATAAATAAAAAAAAAAGTTCAAAAATTTATTAAATATAAACTTGTAATAAGTGAAAAGACAATTCTTTTTATGTATAAAGAATTTCTGGAGAATGGAAGAGATATAATTTTCTCTAATAGTGATTCATAAATAAATAAATAATCATTATTTAATTATTAAAGACCAAAAGATGCTTTAGGCATAAGAGAGTGGTGATTGGTGTCTCCTTTAGCCCATTTCTATTAGGAGCAGTGTCATCGATCACCACTTGAAATATTGTGAGCAATCACTCAAGGAAGAACCTTTCACCAAGAGAACCATCGAAAGGCTCAAGAAAAGTTTTTATGTGGATAAATAACTGTGTCACAAACATTCATGCAAGAAGCATCCGCATTATTCGCACGAGCCAATTTGGAATTGCGAGGGTGGGAGTTTTCTGATCCCTCTCTGACAACATTGACGGAAACGAATCTCTTAGAGCTCACTCCTATGGGACAGGAACGAAGACACTTTAGTAATTAAGGTGCCTGAATTAAAAGACCTGAACAGGGAGCGATTTACAAGACGGTCACTATTGTCCATAACACAACGGATCTTTGATGTCATAAGTATCGCCGCTCCAACAACTTTAATTCCTAAGTTGCTTATACAGGAGACTTGGAAAGTGAATAAAAATTGGGTCAGCGAATTGGACGAGGAAATCAAAGAAAAATTTACAAGGTGGATTGAGGAAATTCAACATTTACGCGAGATAAAAATTCCAAGACATTTTGAAATTGATACAAAAGAGGTGCTTTATTGCCTTCACACTTTCTGAATGTAAGCTTACGCAGCAGTCTGCTTTTTACGGCAAGAAGATCAACGTTTTTCTCATAGAAGCGCCAAGTCGAGTGGCACCATTGAAGAAGACTACCTGGACTACCGAGGCTGGAGTTGTTGGCCGCAAGGCCGCATAGGTGCGAGACTTGCAGCGAGAGCACTGAGGGAATTAGGCGATATCCCTTCATACACTCAACGGTGCTAGCGAGGATAAAACGAATCTTCATATGGAACCGTATAAAAGAAATCCGGAGTTTATCCAGTATGGATGCTTGGCATCATGTACCTGCTGGTTGCTTGAATCCAGCTGATTTCGCCAGTCGGGGATGCTTCCCGCGCATCCTAGTACAGTCGAAATGGTGGGAGGATCCGGAGTGGTTGAGACAGCCCAAGGAAGATTGGCCAGCAATAGAAGAGCAGCCGAAAGTAGATGAAGTTAAAAGCGAAATAAAGAAGACAGTAGTTAGTACTATTTCTACGGCACACCCCAAATTAATTGATGATATAATATATAAATTTTCTTACTACCCAAAAATTGTAAGAGTTGTAAGTTGGATGCTTAGGTTCGGCACCAAATCATCTAGAAGAAAAGAGTTTTTAAGAACACTGAGTGTGGTGCATAGGTTCCCAAAATTCAAATAGAGGAAAAGAAAAATTGAACAATATAAATTGATCTTTGTATAGTATTATGATGATATCATAATATTTTACTTGTATCTTATTAGAATTAATTTTTACTGCTAAAATTATAATACATATACAATAATAATAGTCTAAACCTCACAAAGAGGAAGGCAAGAATCTTAATAAATAAAATAAAATAAAATATGAATTTATGAGTATGAAATAAATTTAATTTTATTATAAAATTTTAAATCTTTGGTTCTTTTTGAATTAAATTTTTGAAATTTCATTTTTAAAGATTAAGATATTAAATGTGTTCATTTTATTTTGTGGAAGATTTAACAACGAAATGTCTGTAATCATGTAAGTTATCACCCTGTGGGGACAGACTAGGAACGGAGGGGCTTTATGAAGGGGCCCAAACGATAGACGAGGGTGGCATTTACAAAACGCAAAGTTCTCTCTCTCTCTCTTTCTCTCCCTTTCTCTTTTCTCTTTTCAAATTGGATAATTAAAGTTACATAGGAAGTCAGGAAACAAGGAGGTTGTCAGTGAATGGGACAGACAGACGACCCCACCCACACAAATGCAGAGTTAGTGCACCCTCCTCCCTTCTTAGTGCAATGTCATAGAAACAGGAACGATTTAAATAATTGATAAGTAATACGGCAATGTATCTTTCACTCATTATCAACTAACTAATATGGGTTGCGTGGGAGGGGTGCTATTGAGGGGTTAAGTAGGAGGGTGAATTGTGTCTGTGGTGAATTAGCACGGTTGATCATCACTTCCCATGGGATGCCGGGAGGGCGGATTCGGGCGCATACCAGATAGAATAGACACCGACAACGATTCTGTTCTATTTTGATTTTAATGACAATGATAATCTAATTTAATGCCCTTAATAAATGACAAGCGTAAAAGGGAGACAAAATTAAAATAAAATAAATTAAATAAAAAAAAAAAATTGAAATATTTTATAGTTTTTAAGAATCAAGTTAATCAAGTTTAATACTATATTAAATCAGTCATTAGATCTATTCTTATTGTAGGTTTATTAAAGGGTCTATCTATTATCTATCTATCTATTATGTATTAATAATAATAATAATAATAAAATGGCAGTTTCATAAAAAAATTGACTGATTAGAAAATGTAAAATTGAAAACTCTCTAGATTTAGAAATACCTAACTTTGTTTCCAACTAATGTGTCGACGTTTCGGTTCTGAACCAAAGACATGATGAGAACTGAAACGTTGACCGATTGGTTGGAAAAGGTAGTAAGAGTTCTATTTCTTAATCTTCAGTTTTCTGCAGTGACTGCTCAAGGACTCCTAATGCATTAAAAATATTTTAGATTATAATTTAAAAATAAGAATTTAAGGATTAATCAAGAAAATGCCATCGAACTAATATATATATATATATTTCCAAATTTAATCAGGTATTATATATATATATGAGTATATATATTGAATTATGATTTTATAAATGAAAAATTGTCATTTGAAATATTTCAATTTAAATTATAAAAAAAATGTGTTCATTCACCACGAAATGGTTTACTCACTAAAAATATTCAAATTATTAAACCAATCAAATCAAGAATCGCATTAAAACAATATTTATTTTTTAAATTTATTCGTAAATATTTGTTAATTTCCTTCCCTACATGTTGTAATAATAATTTTATAGAAACATTTGAATAAATATTATTATTGGTTACTTATTTAAAATTCAATTAATTTACTTTTTCATTTTTCTATATTTGTTTGAATTCAGTAAATAAATTTTCTCCTATTCTTTCATTGTATATATGTATATATATGGGCGTGTGTATAATACTTATGATATCATGTTTTGCAATGAAATATTCATATAAATATGGATTTATTTATTTATTATTATTGTCATTTTTTTTTGTAAATAAATCATCCTGACTTTTTAAAATATACTCTCTCAAGTGAGTCATTATTTAAAGGTAGTGCCCCTCCCGAGGGGTGCCAGGGAGCGTGTATTGCTTCCCTACCTGTCTGCCTGTCCCTGAAGAAGCATTTCGACAAACCGGAAACGAATACAAATCATTCCACCGGTTTCTCTTCACTCGACATAGTACATGGGGGGGGGAGGTGTTATTGGAGGGGGATGTCGCTCCCTTGTAGGACAGGGGGGTCTGCTGCTTTGCATGTAACACGAGATGTGGAGGGGACCCCTCTAAAAAACGAAAACAAGTCCATTATCCACGTGCAAGTGGTTAATCGGCAGGCAAGGGTCAGAAAGCGAGAGGCTGATGCTAATAAATAAGCATCTGACTGGGTGTCGCGTGCCAGGAAGGCAATCGACATCCAACATCAGCCATACATACATCACGTCAACAACCAACGACTGCTTTATTACACGCGCATGAGAGACAATTTCCATTTTTTTTTTTTTTTTTACCATTCCGAATTTATACATTTAACAAATTCAAATATTCTCACTAAATCTATTATATTATATATACATAAACGTTTATAACTAATAAAAATTGATTTAATCATATTTTATGCAAAAATAAATAAATAAATGTAATAATTTGGAGTTGCTAATCATTTCGTTCCATCACTTTTAGAATATTTAAATAATTTTTATTACCTTGGCTT
This sequence comes from Labia minor, assembly GCA_963082975.1. Taxonomy (NCBI): domain Eukaryota; kingdom Metazoa; phylum Arthropoda; class Insecta; order Dermaptera; family Spongiphoridae; genus Labia; species Labia minor. The sequence continues at coordinate 79,625,270 of OY720347.1, read as the reverse complement.
ATTTATTACGCGTATTTAAATTAAGAATTTATAGCATGATTGTGTAGTCAGATATCGAGGGGGGGGGGGGGGGAATTTTGTCCTCGACGCCTCTGAAAATGCTAAATAAATCCTACTGAAAAATTATATGTCTAAAAAATGAGCCTGAAAAATATAACCATCCTTTTCTTTATATAAAAAATGTTTCCTCTTATAACATTATATTATTATTTTTAATAATTTTTGATTTAATAGCATACATGAAGTACATTTTATTTTTATCGTTAACAACATTTAGGATTGCAATGTGTAAAACACAAAATTATTTATTAACCAAGATAGAAACTATATTCTAAATACATTTTTATCATTTAGTTCTAGTTCAAAAATTCAATATAATTATTAATAAAATAATAAAGTTGCATACATGCGTTGAATATTTCTAGACTGTGTTTTAAAACTGCTCACAGCGATTTTGTATTATTTTATATTCAATTTTAATCAAATAAATCAAAAATATTAACGAATTTTAAAACTCAGATTAAATTAAAATTATTATTATTATTATTATGTTAAAATTTAGTTAAAACAAAATGAATTAATAAAAAAGTTAAAATTTAAAGAAATCAAGAAAGTATTAATATTAAAAATTTTTAAAGAAAAGTTAAGTATATCGATTAAATAAAATGAATAGAAATTCATGTTGATATTTAACAAAGATAAAATAAAATAAAAAAAAAAAAAAAGAAACATAAAATCAAAAACAAAAATAAATGAATTATAATAATAATATATAAATCGCGTGATACTTTTCCTTTTCTAATTTTTACTATCATTAAGTTAAATTCGTAATTCATTTAATCTTAAAATCAGCATCACGAAATATATTATTTTTATTACGATTACTTCATGAAACTAAATAAAATAAATAAATTCGTTTATTTATTAATGTATTTATTTAGATCTATTATTAATATATTCTCTTTTATCTTACTCTGATAATACATATGTATTTATAAACTCATCACAGGGATAAATCAGTTAAAGTTAAATTTCTTTAAAGAATTATAATATTTTAATTTAATAGTACATTTTATTTTAGATTAAATATAAATTCTTATATACATATATTATAATTTAAAATAAAATATTTAATGTTTTTAATCTATATTTAATCTACCTATATTGATAATTAACTTTTAAGAAAGTTAAGAATAATTTAATAATAATAGAATATTATTAATACAAATAGCAAGGATATATATTCTAAAAATATTCCAAGCTTGTTGTATTATTTGTATAATAATGTTTTTATATATCTTTTAAAATTTGTTATATTGTTAACTTGAATCTAAATTCATTTATTTTGCACTATTTTATGAAAAAAGAAAACCTTTGGTCGTATAATAATGTTAATATAAATTGATTTTTGTTTTGTTTACTTTATGCGCATTTCTGTTATAAAACAAGTTTTTGAGTTCATGTTCAATTATTAATTAATGATGAATGAGTTTAGAGAGCAATATTTTTGAAACAAGAATGCATCATTCATCCAATTTCACACATTTTATTTATGAAATTCATTACAAAACATAAATTCGCTTATTGTTAGAATAGTAATTTTATCTATATTCTAGAATCCTAGATAGTTTTTATTTATAAAAGATTTTTTGGAAGATGTTCAACTTCTTTTGGAAATCCTAACGCATGGTTCTCTCTGTAAACAGTTATTTTTTTTTTTTTTGAATAGTATGTATGTTAAATCGAGACAAGTGCCTTAAAATGGCCATTTGATGTTGAAGAATCCTGTTTAAAGATAATATTCGATTTGCATTCGTAGAGCTCTTGAAAGACTCTCATTTGGATGGTAATTTGTGAACAAAATTGGTGGTAGTTAAACGAAGGCATCCCATTATGACCAAGAAATGTGCATTAGTAGAAAAAAAGTTGCAGTTTCGATGCTTGAGATGTACAATTTCTAATTTAAAATGTTGTTTTGTGAACAATAGAATACAAGATAATCTTAGATGTTACACGATTAAACAAATAAATAAATAATGAAATATTTAATCAATTCCCAAAGTCATTTCGTTATTTACTCAACAGAAAAGTTAAAGGAAAAAAAAGCGTTTTAATTTGTAATATTCTATACTATTTCTATTAATGGTGGACTGAATTATTGAAAATGGAGTTCCTAGAATAAATTCTATTTTATATATTTAAGAGAGATAGAGATAAACGTTAATAAGATAAAGAGCTTTGTAATGTCCAACTTCTTTTATACAAAAAGAAAAGACGGTGACGAAGAAAAAAGTATAAAATAAAAACGAAACTGGTATAAGATTAAAGGCGAATGGAAGAATGAAAAAGATTAGGAGAAGACGGATGAGAATGAGAGAGGAGAAAAAAAATATACGAAAATGTAATTGAGTATTTAATAAAATAAAATAAAATAAAAAATCCAACAACTTCACAAGTCCAATTTATTAAAAGGTTTAATTATCATATAAATAGGTTTAAACTTGGAGAGGGAGTGGAATGTATCAAACGTGTGATGGATTACCACGCTTGAGTGTACTTATAGAAAATTCACCCCTTAACCATCAATTGAATATTTAAATAGAGATTATATTATATTATATTAATGAATTTAAGTGATTATAAAGGTGGGAGTAAAATAAACATTTCACTTTAAGGACAAATATATGTAGATATTCTTACCAAAAATTCGTTGTAAATAAAGTTAGAGAGCTGATATATTTCTAAACCTATTTTTCTTTTCTGCTGACTGCTCATTGACTCCTAATCTGTTTCATACTAAATTTTTACAAGAATAAAAAAAAAACCGTTAAATATATGGATCGATTCATTAATTTTTACTAAATAAATTTACATTTCAAATTTGTTTTATTAAAATAATAATAATAATAATAATAAATAAATATATTTCAAAATAGAAAAAAATTCATTATCAATTAATTAATATTTTTTTTTTTATTAATTAATAATATTTAGTGATATTGAAAAAAATTATTAAACCTAACATAGATAAAAAGATAGATTCAGAGAAAGTTTAGAAAGTAGCTGAAGATTTACTGAAGCCTATTCAATTAGATAGATAAATAATTAAATGAAAGAATAAAAGTTAAATAAAAAGTAGTCAAGAGTGATCTTTTTTCCTTCGTCTTCGTCTTCGTCTTCCTCTTTAGGAAGGAAGAAAGAAAGAAAAAAAAAAAAAAAAACTTTTTATTTTTGTTTCTTCTTTTTTACTTTTCTTAATCAAGAGACAAGAGTTATCTAGCGTCATTCAATAGATAGATGGATAGATAAATCCCACCTCTATTTATTTTATTCTCTAGTGACTATTCGTCTTCTCCCTTGGCGACTGCCACAATCTATCAAATTCACCCGTGCACATGCATTTTCATTTCTTTTCCTTTTTCAATGTATAATATATTTCAAAAAAAAAAAAAAAAAAAAAAATTAACTATATTCAAATTGTTATTGTAATGTTTTTTTTTATATTACTACTTGGTAATGGTCCGAATGTCAAAATACTCACTAAATCAATCGGTAGAAAATTATCTTTTTGCGTTGCTTACCTGAAACATAATAAAATGAACATAACATTAGATATTTGGAATTAGATAAGAATAAAGATAAATATTCTAGTTATAGTGATTAATGGGTTAAAATACAAAAAAAAAAAACAAACATTTAATCTACTTTCTAATATTGAATATTCCATATAATATATAACAGAATATAATTGTTTAAATTATAATAAATAATAAATTATAACTAAACGGGAAGGAAACTGGGCTAGGAAGAAGAAATGAATCATAAAATGTTTAAATCATCCCTTTCTTTTATAATTAACAAGTAATATAAGTAAATAATTATAGTTCGTTTAACAGCTTTACTAAAAGTTTACTTTTCAAGCCTCATAAATTAATGTAACCAAATACACTGCTTTTATAACAGAAAATAATATTTTATTTTATTTTTATTTTTTTTTTTTATTAATTTTAATGACTTTTGGAATATATGCCCATTTTAACAAGCTTTGGGGAATTTAATTTAATTTAATTATTTAAAATTATATCTTAGAGAACTTGTCGAGGCTCGATCTCAAATTTCGATGGACCAGAGGATACTGCCCGGGTTGTAGAAGTCAAGAATAATTATCAATCTATTATAAACTTTAATGTTAACTCCAGGAATATAATCAAGTAAAGAAAATTTTGATGATGATGATGATGATAGTTTTCTGCGAATAGGTGAGTTGATAAATCTTGGTCGTTTGTTAGTATTTTCCTACTTTAATTTCTTATTTTTTTTTAAAAAAAAAAACGTTAAAACCATGAATAAATAATTTAGAAGGTAAATGAAATTAAACGAATTTTGAATTACATTCCATTTGTATCATTGAATCAATATCATTAGTATATATTATGTATATTTACATTATAAATATTCATTATTTTTTTTCAATTAAAATGCAAAAACAGAGATTATTTAATTGAAAAAAAAAAATGAAAAAATATATAAAATGTTTATAAATTAACATTAAAATAGTTAGTATAGATTATTAAAAGACTAAGAAATTTTATATTTAAAAAAAAACAAAAATCAAAACTTCATTTATATCGTCTCTTCATTTTTTCCACGTTTGATACAAAAGGTGTACGAGTTATTTTTAATCTTTCATGATTGATCCCATATGTTTATGTTCTTGGTGGCATCCCCTTCTTTAGTGGAGGGCTAAACCGCCTTCGTTCCCATTTCTGTTGAATTTTATTCCTCTATACCATTCCACTTTGTTTGTAATCTTGTATTTATTTTTTCAAGATGCTGTCTCTCACTTTTTTTTTTTTGGGAGCACATGTTTGCTTTTCACGGGAATAAATTTACACAATAAATGATTTATTTATTTATTTATTTTCGATGATTGGAAAGTTTTAAATAAAAAATAAAATACATAATAAAGCTATTATAATTTATCTTTATTTGAATAAAAATAAGAAATTTATGTTTTTTTTTTAAAATTGTGAATTGTAGTCTTAATTTTAAAAAAATAGATTATGATTATATCATCTAATTCGTTTTACTGCTTAAAATAAAATTTGAATATAAATTTTGCTTATCTTTAAAATCTATTTAGGTTAAACATAATTATGTATGAGATTTTATGATAAATGTGACTGACTAAATCCTAGACCGCCTGAAGGTTATGAAACCGGGTTTCTTTTATAACTAATAAAAGTTATTTAAGGACTAAAGGTACAATTTTAATAATAATAAATATAAAATATCCATATAATTACAAACAATACTTATTTATTGTAAAACCTATAAAAAAAATATTATTTAAAAGTATTTATTTAAATTATTATTTATTATTTTATTAATAAGGAAAATAAATACATTATTACTCTTTTTGAAGACCTAGTATTTCGAAATATTAAATATATATCCATTTATTAATAATTATTATAACTTCTTTCTATATAATTAAATTTTAATTAGAGATGTTGAAAGAGTGAAAGATTATAGATACGAATATGCTATTAATTATTAATGAATAATAATGAATAGTAATGTATAATTATTTGTATAATATATATATATATATAATATTTTGAATTAAAATTTTATTAATCCTCTTATTAAAATAATATCTAATAATATTATTATTTATCTAATGATAAATTGTAGTTTCACATTACAATTTTTTTTCAACTATTACATCCAACGCCACATCATTTTTACTTTTTTTTCTTTAATTCTTATATATGTGATTTCAAATAAAAATAAACTGGAGTGTCTCCACTCGACTATCTCGCAATTTGAATTGGATTAAATAACATAATATATTATATTTAAATTAAATTTAATTAATTATAAATTATAAATAATAAATATTAAACCAGCGCATGTTTGGCTTTTTATTGATGGCACCATGGCACAGGTTGGCGCGTGAGATTTGCAGTGTTAAAAAATTAATTCTGGTACTTTCAGCGATTCAATCAAGCTGAAATTCTATATATAGCAGTTTTATACAATTATTAATCATGTGAAAAATTATCAAACATATATTTTTATTTTTACGGTCACTTTAGAGGAAAAAAAATCAAAACGTTGTAGGTAATGACCCCCTTCCGGTTGAGCTACATTTCTCAAAAGTTGATAGAAAACTAGGAATTTTGAATAATGTCCATGTACCAAATTTCATCATTCTAGCTCAAACCGTTTTTGCGTAATCTTGTCTACATACACACACACACACACACACACACACACACACATACACACAGACATTTTTCTCAACCTTAGTGAAAATGATTCAGGAACCTTCAAAACGTATAAAAACATCAAAATCTCAACATCGAAAATTTTCGTGATCGCAATACTATCTCTTACGAGATAGTAAAAAAAAACTATCAACATGCTAATCGAAGGCGAATTATAAGGGAATTATTTATAAAAAAACAAAAAAAACAATCCTCTCCTTGTTGATTGATTCAGTAATCATACGTATTTTCAAGTTGATGAATTTGTTACTAACTTACACACATGTACATATATATATATATATATATATAGTAAAAGATAGACAGCATGGTATTTATTAATTTCATATATAACATTTAAAAGTCAATATTCATTGATTAAAATATTTAAAATTATCCACTTGGAGAAGCAGAAGTAGAAGCAGCAGCCCAAATGGATTAAATATTCATTTGAAAAGGACCGTTTTAATAAATCCGCCAGTTTCTGTGCCACCCCCTTTCCTCCTCACCATCCCAAGGACTCTTTTCATCTATCCTATTCCACAGAAAAGTAATATCAAAGTTTCATGGTTTCAAGGTAGCAAATTGAATTAGAATTTATATTTCATCCCGACTGCTCTCCATCCGACTGAGAAGAAACGGTACATTGAAAGATTTCGGAGCAAAGAAGGACGAAAGATCATTTAATAGGCGTCTTATTAATTGAATCAACAAAATCCTTCCATTTTCAATTTCATTAACACAATGAGACAATTAGTCAACAGAAAGAATATATTTTAAAGAGGTGCAATCTTTTTCAAAATATGACAGGCTTATATGTATATCAATTTAACAAATATTTAAATTTAAATAATACCTTTGACTTGACAAATAATTTAGTAATTAAATTAATAATTTTATTTAAGAAATCTATCTATTCAAGGTAAATATAACCTTTAATAGGAAATAATTAAGATGAAATAAAATGAAACTTAAATTAGATAAATAAATATTCTATTTAGAACTACGGTAAGTTTCGTTTTCATTAAAAATATACACATATATATATATATACTATATATGTACTATATATGTACGAGGTTTATTCAAAAAAAAAAAAGGTGAATTTTGAATTATCGTGGCCTGTTTACTAACGTGACAAACTTTTTCACTTGTCAAGAACAAACTAATACTAATCCAAAATGGCTGATAATGTCAATGTCAACATATGAGCATATATGTGTACCAATAAAAATACGATAATCGAATATACACAGCACGCGAAAATTCAAAATTCACTTTTTCTTTTGAATAGACCTCGTATATTAAATTTATGTATATATTTTACTTGTTTAGAAACCTATAGATCATTTCGCTTTAGAAAATATGTTTTAATAGATGAAATAATTGCATTTGAGTAGTAGGGAGAACTACTGAAAGTGATAATATATAATACAGTGGCGGACTAAGGCTAAAGTGGGTCCTAGGCAACATTAGAATTCCAGACTTGTCGGGAAAAAATTTTACCTTTTTTAAGCGAGCCACAGTTTGGCCAACGTACCGGCCCTAGATACGTAATTTTCGGGCTCCAAAAATTGCTGCCCTATTCATATCTACTACTCAAATGTATGTAATTATTTCTTCTATTAATATATGTATATTTTATTAAGAGAACAGATCTGTAGGTTTCTAAAAAAAAAACATAATATTTAAATACTTAAATATTTATATTACATCAAATTCAATTAAATTTATTGTATATTATCGTGTTCTGGTTGGAAGAACTTTGTAGAAAAATCTTATAATTCGCTGGTGTTTTTTTCTATATGCCCCGTCAAAGTGGCGCCAATAAAAGGATCGCGTAGACCTAAAGAGATAAGGGGGATAGAAAAGGAGTAGCAGCAGGACATCCATCTCTTTACAATTCGTTTTTTTGAGCATATATGTTTATGTGTTTGTGTTTGTGAGTTAGAATTCTCAACTGAACTCGGAAAGAACTAACCATGGAAACAGAGCGAGCCAGAGGATAAATGAACACAGTGAGAGAGAAAGAGAGAAAAGAAAAAAAAATGAAGGGAGAATAGTAGAAAAAAACTAATATATTTTATTTTGATAAATGACTCAACAAGTCGGGATAATTTTTTTCATTTTTGTTTTTTTTTTTTTTTTTCATCCCTATGTTGTAGGGTGGATTCTCTTTTGCTAGCAAATAGAACGCGAGTAATACTACTAGTTAACATGGCTCAAGTTTGCTGATGATGATGATGATTATTATTATTATTATTATCATAGAGACATACAGTTTATTTGAATATATGACTAAATATATCATCCATAGAATGTAATTACAAAATAATAGATGAGAATGATGCTTTTTATTACATCGACCAGAATTTTTTTTTTTTTTTTCTTATAAATGTTATTATATATGTCTATTAATTATAACAATATTAATAATAATAATAACATTTAATTAATTTAAGATAAGTATTATTAAATTTCTGAATTTTGTTAATTGTAAATAAATAAACCTGTGATATTTGTATAAATATCCCCAACTCCAAATATAGGGGAGGAAATTAATAATATAAATTAGTAAAATTAATATTTTGTCAATTCTTATACATTCTCACTCACACTTTCTGTCACCTAGAATATAATATTTGATATAATCCTTACTTTTAAATAGCTATACTATTTTTTTGATATAGGAGATCAAAATATTATTTATTAATTAGAAAATGTTTATTGACTTTTTTGAATTAAAAATAAAATATTCATAAATAATATATTTACAATAGATACATAGTACTTATATGTATTTATCTTATCCCATCAGTATTTATTTTATTTTTTTCGAAAGAATATTTATTATTCACATTACTTTTTTGAATAATACAAATAAAACATTTAAAAAATAGCGAGAAAAATGACAAGTGATATATATAATCATAAATTGTAGAAAGGAGTGAAACATTTATTAAAAAAATATCATCAACCAGATTTCCATCCTTTCATTATAAATGAAAAATTGGTCTTTAGTAATAATACTAATAATAATGATAATTGTGGCGATGAGCATTATGATAAATAGGATGATACCAAATAGGATGATGATGATGAGGAGGATGATGAAGTGGCAACATTATCAACTGGAGAATAATGTCATGATTGTGGTGAAACCAGGGAGGTGGTAATGGAATGAACATAACAAAAAAGTTAATGTTGAAAATTTTAAACTAGTGAATGTTTTTATAAGAAAAAAAAAACAACAAAGAGAAGGAATGTCGATGGCCTTCTTTCTTCTTTATGCACCGCGGATACTAATAAGCGGCCCTTTTGTAAGAATAGTAATTGTAATTCATTACTAGCCAGCCTCTAAGAGAAGTTTAAATCAAGAAAATATGTAAATTACCATTTTTCATTAAACTATAACATTCTTATGAGTTAAAATAAAAAAAAAAAAATAACGCGTGTGGTCAAAGATAAGATGCATAATTAAACACGAATGAATTTCTTCTTTATTTATAAATAAGAAATTCTACAAATAAAAAACATTACCATTTAATGATTTAAGCAAAAGAATTTTATTTATACAAGCTTTAAATTTTGTGAGTTTATCATAAAAATTATAAGGATTTATATCAAATTTTTCCTTTGATATTTAAACCGAGAACTAAATTGATAAGTATAAAAAAAATATTGAATGTATAACGCCTTACCCTTAATAGTTAATGTATACATTTATAAAATCAAAAAATATTTGATTGAAATTTAATATTCTATGGATTATGATTGGATTTATCAATCTCAGGAATAAATCAATTATTAATATTAACTAATTCTAATTTACATGTATATCTCAATATGGAGAAGATGAACAAACAATTATTCTCAAGTTCAAACCACTTCATAATTTTTCGATAGAAATAAAAAAAAGAGTAAGTATTTAATTTGTTAAATGGACAGTTTTTTTGTTTGTGTTGAATGTTGCATAGATTTAAGGGGATTAAATTGATCATTGAATTATATCAGACATATTTTTTCTTATAATAGTAGTTATCCAAAGAAATTGAACAGGATATAAAACGTCCATTTACTTTTTTTTTTACTGATGGAGACAATAGAAACAATAATGAATTATTTTGCAGGTACTCAGTAAATAATTGTTGCTAAAAAAAATTCTAAAATAACAAAAAAAAAAATCTTACTCTTTTACATCATTTTTCGTATTTTAAAATATGAATTTTTATATTTTTTCTGGTTAGGAAAATTATTTATTTTTAATTTAATTATATATCAATAACATATCAAAATATAATTATAGACAATAATAATAGCTGATAGTTAATTTTTGTAAGTTTTTTTTCTTTCTATTTTTGATGAGATGAACATCAAGAGTCAGAAAAAATAGTTGGTGTTATAAATCGCCTGAGGGAATTTCGCTTAGTTAGATAATATGAAAGAATCATGTGATGTGGAAGGTAGGTTGCTAGGTAGCTAGGTAGGTAAGATGATGGTAAAGAGGATTATCATTCGACGCTTGGATATCGTTATATGTGAACCTGGTTGCACCAAGAAGGGAAGGAATGCCCGGTCGGCCATTGAACTTGCAGTAAACAGAAAAACGTTAATCTCCAAAGCAAATTGAAGAATTATTGTTGGATTCTTGTTTGACGCAGCTGGGTCACGAACAAGACTTCAAACTCACCTTCCCTTCCCTTTTTTTCTCATTTAAGATTTGCATGAGATGCGATAAAGAAAGAAAAAGAAAGACGTGTGACGTATCGAGAAAAAAAGAGGTTGGTCCGGTGCCGTTACTATCAAATGGTTATTAGACAAATTAATCGTCCATGTTTAACTTATCCTGGATTTCATATCTAGACAGATATGTATCTCAACTTTCATTTACAACCATTAGAAATATATGGATATTTTGATTTAATACTACAATAAAAACCAATTTAAATTAGTAACAGATAAATCCTTTGCAAATCAGGCCATTGTATTTTTAAAAAAGAGCTAACTTATAAATTTGAAAAAAAAAAAAAAAAAAAAAATTAAGGAGAGTAAGAATAATATTATCTTTTTAAATTAAAGTTTATATTATAAATAATAAAATAGCTAATAAGATCAATTCATATATATATATATATTATTATATTATTTAAATTTAACTGCTCCCAGAGACATAGTGAGAGGATTGGGAACTATATTTTATATTTATTTATATTAGTGTATTATGAAAAATGTTTGTTAGTTGATTTAGTTTATATTTAATTATTTTTTTTTTTTTGTTAATTTATTTAACCTATTTAATAATTTTACAGAAATAATAAAATCGGTTATTAAAATTACACATATATATATATATATAGAGAGAGAGAGAGAGAGAGAAAGAGAGAGAGAGAGAAAGAGAGAAAGTTAGATTTAATTATAAATAAGATTCATCAATTACATGAATACAGTAAGTAATTGTGTCAATAAAATTTTTTTTGTAGAAAATTTAAGAAAATGACGAAAATAATCCCCACTTCTAGGGCTAGTAAGAAGAGAAAGGTGCGATGATAAGAATTAAGAAACTCAAAAATTTTGTCAATAAAAAATAAATATTAGCCATTTCAACAGACCTTGATGATTTAAATGCGTTTCTGAACAAAAACTTTTCTAAATCTTTCTTATTAAGATCAAATATAATTTTTATTTAATATTATTACATATATAAATGCAACAACTACGAGTTGATAATAATTTTATAATAATAATAGAGTCTCTATATTAAAATAATTAAAAATATATATATATCCTGTTCAGTGACTTGTTTTCTAGATCATATCGTAATTTTATTTATATTACTATATAAAATCTAAATGTCCAATTCAACATGATCTTAATTAGATTTCTCCATGTCATCGAGAAGTGCAAGTTCAATATAATAAATAATAACTGAGCGTGTTTAGATACATATAATATAAAAATATATTTTATACATGCGAATCAAAATGAATATTATTATAGTATACACACATACATTATGATAAACAAAATAAATAAATCCGAACCACTCCTATTAGTTTTCACAAGGGATATTCATTATATTGCATTGTCAGATTTTAATCTGAAATCAAAAGAATAACATTAAATAATAGTTATTTATATTTTTTATTTCTGTAAGTTGATAATTAACTTAATATAAATTATATTTATGTAATAGATTATAGTATGATAAATTAATTCATATTAATCTGAAAATGGATAAGAGAAACTAATATTTATATTTAAATATTCTTATTTAATATATGACTTAAGTAGTAATTTAACCGAAAAATAAACAATTTTTAATTAATTTAGTTATCCTTTTGTTTTTTTTGAAATACATTAATCAAAAAACAATTCGATCATTAAATGATTTCTTGAAAATTAAAAAATATTGTGATTTATTCTGAATAAAAAAAAACAAACTAACTAAAAATTCTATCTTTATGAAATTTTTTTATAAACGATTATATACATATCTAAATTGCATTGTATATATACCATATTATAAAATTATTTATCAATCAAATTTCAATTTAACTATTTAAAAGAGAAATGGAAGGAAGAACAAAGCAATGTTATAAAGATTCTTCAATGAAGTCACGTAAATGTTATTTTGAAGTCATTATCAAGTTGTGAATCCTCTCCAAGTCACGGAGATAAAAGTTTTATTTATCTATCTATCTTAGATGGCGTCTGTTTAATAACAGGATATGGCTGGGCCTGTATGTCCGTCTCTCCGTTACATCGATGAGGGGTCAAAGGCCTTAAAAGGATAAATATTATGGCAGTTCATAAAATCATATCAAATTGATTCAACAACAAAATATTTATTAAAATGAAATTTCCTATAATTAGAATAGATCTTATGAACATTTTATTTCTTTTATTTATATGAAAATTCTAATCTTTCTAACTGCATATATTTTTAAGTTTTTCTAAAAACCAAGTGAACCAAATTATTGTAATTCTGTTAAAATGTGAGAAAATTAAATTATCAGTATTTGATATATACATATTTCCTAATATTAATGATTTAAATCTATTTTAACGATATAGTTAACCTAGGATTTTCACTGAAATAAAATAATATCTAAAAATTAAAATTAAAACTATAAACAATGAATTGTATTCAGATTTCAGATCTACTTTTTAAAATATATAATCTAGCAATTAGAATAAAATATTTAAATTTTTAATAGTACTTAATTTAAATTATATATAATGTGAAGAGAAGAAATTATCCATAGGAATATCATAAAAGAAAGCAGTGTCTCTAATTTATTCATCTATAGTTATTATAATGAAATATAAAAATGAAATATCAATAGAAAATATGATTTAACTTTGATGGTAATGAAACTAAATATAAGACAAAGATTATGATAGTATAAAGTCAATGTTTTTATAATATCGATGACCAATGATTATAAAGAAAAAATTTAATAGATTAAGACAATATTTATATTTCAATAAAACGTATTCTTGCTCAATTCAAATCAATATTTATTTGATCTGTTTTTTTTTTTAATATAATCATTAATCATTATTATATTTATATTCTTTAAGCAACCTTCTTTTAGTGTTTTTTAAAGTTCGAAATTTCACCCTGCGGCATTATTTAATATTAATAAAGGTCGATGATACATATATAATCATTATATAATACCAGTGGGTTTGATAATCAATTATATATATATATATATATTTGATGCTAAAAAACATCAAATCATTAGAACGCATATTATATTCTGATGATGGTGTCATATGTGATGTAAATTATATTACAATAACCTTGACTCATGTCCATTTTGTGCTCGTGCCTTAAATTAAATACTCCTAATCTATTGGTTAAAAAAACAATAGTGAACTTTAATATGTATAATCACATTTACATATAATTAGGTTATGATGATGTATTTGACGTATTTATTACATAATAAAGAGAATTTAACATTTTAATTTTATTTATTTTATGCATATAAATAGGAATAGGGGTATATATAATAAATCATACTACTATATAAAGTAATTTTTAAGAATATTTTAAAAAAAATGAAATAACTATGATGCGATGGTTAATACAATATTTGGATTATAATAATTAATATTAAAGACATCGTTTATATAATATATAAAATATAAAACGGATCATTTTAATTTTAAATAATTTTAAAAAAACGTCCTCAACACTTTCTTTTTTTGCCTTTCGAAACTTGTGAGCAACCAAACAAAAACTATATAATATTTTATAATATAAAAGTTTAAATTAAATTATTCTAAGGAAATTTTAAATTATAAATATTAATAAACTCAGATTTAAAATAATATTATTTAATTTATTCTCTTAAAAAAAAACTTATTGTAAAATTATATTTATATAAAATAAAAGTAATTTAATTTTAATGGTTGGAATGTAAATGAATAATAATAAATTAATAGTCATTTTTTTATCATTAGACATGGAAATTCTTGTTATATAATATATTTACAAATAAAGTATACAATATAATTAACCACCAATGCTAGCCATTTAGACTCTTATTAAAATGAGAATATAACAATATAAAACATAAATCTACTTTTTATTAATCGTTCCAAAATTGGTATTTTATTGGTTTTATTTGGGGGGTTATCAATAAATCTACTAGTTTCCTTTTATTTTTTAAATCATTCTTAATTGATGTTCTGAATTAAACTTGGTTAAAAGAACGAGAGAGAGAGAGGAATGTCATTGTGTATGTGGGTGTGTATATGCGAGGGTGAATAGCTAAAGATGGGTTGGAGGGTGGTTTTATAAAATCCCCCGCCTTTTTGGCTCTGCTTCTGAATCTTAATTTTATGACCGCTCATTAAATTAATTTAGCCAAATCTCTAGAAGAGGAGGAGGAAAAAAAACGAAACCGAATAATTTAATTGAATAATTAAATAAAATCTGAATAAAATATTTTAAAAAATATTTATATACTTACTTATATTACTAGTCCTGGATTAATAAAGTTAAATGAGCAAAAGAACATATAAACTATTGAAGTAACCTAATTCTTAATGATAAAAATCAAAATAAATCAAATAAATCAGCGATTGCCAAAGTGGTGGTCCGCGAGAAAATTTCGCTGGTCCGTAGAAAAATGTGGAATATACTTACTCATCATGTTAACTTATGTTTTAAGATGCATTAAAACATGATTCAATTCATAACAATACGTGATAAGTTATAAAAACTCAATGTTTTCATGTTGAATAATATTTCGTAAATTCAAAAATCCTATTAGTGGTTCGCGGGATTTAAATTATGAATTAACTGGTGCGTGAGGTCAAAAAGATGGCGACCGCTGAATATTATTACATTTTATTTTAATTTTAATTTCTATTAAATCAATGTTTACTATTATTTTTATTAATTATATCAACTATTCTATTATACTAATAAATATTATTCATATAAGAGTTATTAAAGAGATTTTTATTAATAAACCCATATTTGTATATTCAAGCAATGAGAATAGAATGAATTGAAACATTGAATAGTGATACATTTTATTTTAATTTTAATTTCTATTAAATCAAGGTTTACTATTATTTTTATTAATTATATCAACTATTCTATTATACTAATAAATATTATTCATATAAGAGTTATTAAAGAGATTTTTATTAATAACACCATAATTGTATATTATCTTGTATAAGGAAGCAATGAGAATAGAATGAATTGAAATATTGAATAGTGATACATTTTATTTTAATTTTAATTTCTATTAAATCAATGTTTACTATTATTTTTATTAATTATATCAACTATTCTATTATACTAATAAATAAAACGGATGAAAACCTTTTACTACTTTCAACCAAATACTATGTACCACTTGGGGGTACAGAGGGCGGAGCCCCCGTCTAGGTGTAAAGAGCGTCGAAGGCGTTCTGAGCAGCTAGTATATATATATAAATGTAGAAAATTTAATATATAATATACTTGTACATCAAAAGGTATTTATTTATTCTGAAATAAATATAATTGATGTTTAGACAGGAAAATGAGTTGTAGAAATTTGTCAGGTCAAAATAAATGAAGATGAAAGAAGTGAGATCAGACAGCAGTCAAAACAACTTTCTTTTCTTTATAATAACAAACGATTTACTCAAAAAAAAAAAATGACAATAATAAAAAAAAAAAAAAAACAAATTATCTGACCCCTTCTCTCTTTCACCATAACTTTGACAACAAGCTGAACAACAAATTTAATTAATTATCCTTTTGTTTTGCTATCTATCGATCATCTCTTATATTTGTTAGTTCCGTGAATAAATTTCTTAGCGTGTTGACCTGAAAATTTATTTATTTATGTATTATCTATCCAATTCACTTTACTGGGGCCGGGTGGCTGATGGATTTGTTACTATTCCCACTTGAGTCGAACACGTTCACTCTTCTTCTTCCACCCTTTTTATTTATTCAATCCGCGGCTGGTCAAGCAAATTAATTTCAAATCTGTAAATTTTTCATAACCTGTTACTCTTTGGACTTGTATTTCACTCTTATTGGTAAAATTTTCGATAAAATTTAACAAAATAATAAATTTTATAATAATAAATAATTAATTATTATTTATTTATTTTACCAAATTAATCAATTAAATAATGATATATATATATATATATATATAATTTTCTGAAATAATTTCAATGAACGTACAATACTATTTATATAAATATAGATTTTCTCTATACTTCATCGAGTTTTTTCGTTATTTTATGTTTTGAAAATCGGTGTTTTTTGTATACTTCTATTGAATCCACACATTATAAATGGAAACCCAACAACGGTTTTAAATAAATATTATTACTATATTTGATGTTTTATATTCGTTGTTGTAAATTTAACTTCAATGAAGTTTAATTTTAATCTATTAGAATATTGAAAAAATTATATGACAGAGTACATTTTTATTTTAAGAGCTTATAATATTTTTTGAATAGGTATTCTATAATAGAATATACATATATAATATGCACCCTTATCAAGTCTTTTTTTGTTTGTTTCCAAGCACTCAGCCCTCTCAAATCATCTGTTCAATTTCTCACGAGTTGCAAATTCGCCAATATCAATTGATTTCCAATTTATTATTATTAGGGGATTATTTTTCATGAAGCTCAATGGTGTGGGATGGAGAAGGGATGCCTTTGCTGATGAAGCGAAATTTAACGCTACGAAACCTTGTACTTTCTTTCTTGTCTAAACTAATTATATTATTGTAGCGAAACATGTCTGTTTTCATTATAACCGCTCCCTTCATCCCTTTGCAGCTTCATATAATGAAAATTAGATTCTAGATTAATCTTTATTAAATTTTAAATTGAAAATAATCGCAAAATTATCTTTAATATAAAAATAAAACGAGAAAAAGAGAGAAAGAGAGAGAAAATAGAAATACCTAACATGATTTGAACAAGATAAATTTTATTACAAAAAATGGACCCATTCACATATGTAATTAATTATATTATATAGCAAAATATATATTAAAATTTTATTATTATTTTTTTATATTTTAAATATTATAACTTTATATTTATATATAAAACAGATAAAAATTGCATGATAATCCCTAATATAAGGTAGGTACACTACATACTGAAAAATCGAGTTTCAGAACCTGATCGCAAAATCATCTTACCTTTTTTTTGGAGTTGAAAATGATTTCGAAATGATATCTTAAAAGGTCACTAATAGTTTTAAAAATTATTATTAATAATTTAATTCAATATTCTAATTTTTATTTATTTTTTTCCATGCCATTTATTTTTTCTGTTATTCTCATTATTTGAATTTTTTAGATATTCTATTACAGTGGTTCTTAAACTGTGGTCCGCGGACCCCTGGGGGTCCGCGAAGCCTTTACTGGGGGTCCGCGGTCCTCGGAAAAAAATCATCGTAAAAATATATACATATATAAATATTTAAAGTTCATTGTGTAACTATATCCTCCTAGAGAATTACGGCTATAATTTAATACTATTAATAATACTATTTTATTTTATTAAATTGATAATTATGTCAATTAATTTTTTGTGAATAAATAAACATATATAAAAAACTATATATAAAATTTGAATTTTCATCCATTCATTCATTTAAAATCATTTTTCGATTGTTCCTTTAAAATAACCCCTCTTAGGGGCTCGGAAGGGGAGGCATATAAGGGAATTTTCTTTCACTTTGTTATTGGGGAAAACCAGGGGAGGGGACAGTCTTACCCGGAAAAACCCAAATTGTCAGCGTCCACTCTGGGGTTTTAAACAGTTTTAAAGCAAATGTTAATTATAAGTTCATTTCTCAACGAGTTGTATCTTTAAATTATTTTTATTAATGTTAATTATAAGTTCATTTCTCAACGAGTTGTATCTTTAAATTATTTTTATTAATTTAATTAATTATAATTAAATTATAGCTAATAATAGTTTATTATAGCTAATAATTTTTTTTAATTTTTAGTGTAATTTGCATGATCATTATTTTATAAAAACACTAAACACATTTTGCAATTTCCCAGAAAGGCTGTTTTTGAGAGTAAGTATAAGTTAGTTTTATGAATAAAAAATATTTATTTTAATAATATTTTAGAATCAAATTACGAAATTAATAATATTTTAGAATCAAATTACGAAATATATTTATTATATAAATTAATATTCATTTAAAATGATATTAAATCATTTATTTAAAATGATTTAAAACATTTATTAAAATGATTTAAAACATTCATTTAAAATGATATTAAAACATTCATTTAAAATCATATTAAAACATAGCTAGTAAATAATAATTCGTTATATTTATATTATATTTATATTATATTTATATTATTGTAGTTCAATGTTAATAAATTACTCCATAAAATGGATCGTTGGCTACAAACTGGTTCAACACAGAAACGGAAAGAATCAGATGATGAGGCATCAACAGCAAACTCTACCAAGAAACGCAAAACTAGAAAATATTCGGATGATTATTTATCATTTGGATTTACTTATATTTGCAACAATGATGTGGAAAGACCAGTCTGCGTTCTATGTCAGGAAAGTTTATCCAATGAAAGTATGAAACCTGCTAATCTCAGACGTCATTTACAAACAAAGCACAGCGAGCATGTTAGTAAGTCTATCGAATTTTTTAAAATGAAAAAAGAAGAACTTAATTCAAGTCAGAAATTGATGGTAAAGACGGGATCTGGTGGTATGAGTAAGAAAGCAGTAATGGCATCATATGAAGTAGCTCTACTTATTGCTAAAGCAGGAAAGCCGCATAATATAGCAGAGCAATTAATTCTTCCTGCTACAAAAGTAATTACAAATATAATGTTAGGAACTAAAGCAGCAAACGATATAAATTTGATTTCATTATCAAATGATACGGTTAAGAATAGGATTGAAGACATGTCATGTAATATAAAAGAAGAATTAATATCGAGAGTGCGCAAAAGTCACTATTACTCATTACAATTGGATGAAAGTACTGATGTCACTAATAATGCCAATTTGTTAGCTTTCATTAGATATGAGTTTGAAAATCAAATACAAGAAGATGTATTGTTTTGTGATTCACTACCTTCACGAACGACAGCTAATGACATATTTAACAGTTTGAATAATTTTATAACCGAAAATGAAATAGAGTGGCCAAAATGTGTTGGAATTTGCACTGATGGTGCTCGTGCAATGTCAGGTACAAGAACTGGATTGATTGCTCTTATTAAAAATGTTGCGCCTCAGGTTGTTTGGAATCATTGCTGCATTCACAGAGAATCATTAGCAGCCAAAAATATGTCACCAGATTTGAAAAGAACATTAGACGAAGTAGTTAAAATTGTCAATTTCATTAAGGCTCGTCCACTTAATTCCAGAGTTTTTAAAATTTTGTGTGAGGAAATGGGTAGTCAACATACACATTTATTATTACATACAGATGTACGTTGGTTGTCCCGCGGGAAAGTACTCATTCGCCTTTTTGAGCTTCGAGATGAAATACGATTGTTTTTAATAGATGCGCATTTTGAACTGACCGAATGTTTCAATGATTTTATCTGGTTAGCTAAGGTGGCTTACTTGACTGATATTTTTACAAAATTGAACGAACTTAATTTGAGCCTGCAAGGTACTGTTGTAAATATATTTAAAGTTGAAGATAAAATAGAAGCAATGATTAAAAAAATCGACTTGTGGTCGAAACGCATCCAGAACAGTGTATATGAGTCTTTTCCAACTCTCAATGATTTCATAGAAAGCTCCAGTGAAAAATTGCTTAATCAAACGCGTCAATTATTTGTTGAACATTTAATTACTTTGAAAAGCAACTTCAGGAAGTATTTTTCTACTCCTGATCCTTGCAATAACTGGATCAGAGATCCATTTAATATGGAAATTACAAATGCTAAACATTTATCTGCACCTGAACAAGATATTCTCGTGGAATTATCATGTGATACAACTTATAAACTAAAATTTAACAAAACTGAATTGAGCAACTTTTGGTTACTTCTCAGGTCAGATTATCCTGCGCTTGCAAATAAAGCACTTCAAAACTTTCCATTCCATTCTGCACAACATATTTATGCGAACAAGCTTTTTCGGTACTATTTTATATTAAGTCTAAATATAGAAACAAATTAAATGTAGAGCCGGATCTTAGATTAAAAGTTTCCAATATTAAGCCAGATATTGAGATTCTTGTTTCAAGAAAACAACTGCATACATCTCATTAAATATGTAAGTTATATTTAATGAGATAGATGCAGTTATTTTTTAAAATATTTCTTATTTAATATTTTCTGAAAAAAATTATAAAATATTTATATGAATTTAATGTAAGTACCCATTATAATTTGTGAGATTTGTTGCTATGACAATGTTTGTATTTTCTTTCTTCAATATTATAATTTCTAATAAAATGTGTTCTACAATATGCAAAAAAATCGTTATTCACCAATCACTGTTAGAAATATTCATCATATATCCTTGTCCTTATGAGATCGTAAGCCAGAAATTAATTAATAAAATGACGAAAAGTACCTAAAGTTGTGATGGGGGTCCGTCAAAAAAAATTTTTTCAAGTGGGGGTCCGTGGAGTACATAAGTTTAAGAACCTATGTTCTATTATCATGCATTTTATTCCTAATATTGCATTTACAATTTAACAAACTATGTATTAATCTATACATTATTATTATATGTAATTTGAAGTAGATTATGTTGTAATTGAGATATTTTCTTAATGAAATTAAAATTTAAACATTTGAAATCTTTATGTAAAATTAAATTGAATTTCGAGATTATTTCTTGTTTCATACTCTTCATTTTTTTCGATTTTCAGACACAAACTAAAATGAGAATATTATTATTAAATTACTTACTATAGACTTATTATGAAATAAAAATAAAATCTATTCCAACTAGAAACAAAAAAAAAAAAAATCGTAGACTAATACCAAAAAATTTAGAGTTAAGCTTTAAGAAATTTAGTTACTAAAAAGAAATTAAAGAAAAAGTAGTGATAATTTCGTGATCAAAATAATAAATAATTTAAATTGGATTTATTTAAATTGTTTTAGTCGAAAATTATTGAGTTTTCAATTTATTCGTATTGGTCTTTATATATATTTAAGCCTGTCCTTCTTCCCCTTCCAGTTTTCTCCTACCACAGTAAACTCGTTATCTTGTCACACATCTCAATCTTGTGTTACAGAATCAAATTCCACTTTTCACAAAATCCATTTGGAAAATATGCATCGAAGGGAAGTTGATATAGGTGTATATATATATCCCGGAATGTATAATCGCTGTCTCTTCTACGTTGTATTGGAGACGAGATTCAGTTGGCGATACGCCAATCTTCTTTACCCTTAACTACGCTTGAGGTTTATATATATATATATATATATAATTGCTTAGAGAAAAAGAAATATAACCAATCTGAAATTCCAGCTAAAAACTGATTTTTATTCAAATAATTTAAAATCATCGATTTTAATATTCCTTTTAATCTATTTATTGATATTTCAAATATTATAACAAGTGTTGTGTCGGCGAATGTGTGTGTGGGGGGGGGGGGAAGCTATAGAAAAGAGAGAGAGAGAGAGAAATGAAATTATATTTAAAAAATATATGTAAGGTTATATAAGAATTTTGTTTCCTATATATTTAAAGAGATAAGTATTACAAGTATTTATTATAAAAAAAAAAAAAAAAAAACTGAAATTTAATTGACATTCGAATGAACGAAAACGGAATGGAAAGTGGAACCTGAATTTTATCTTACTTTTAAATTACTTAAAACTAAGCCGGATCTATTTTCTTTTTGTTTATTTGGAAGGACATAATATAAGAATTTAATGGAATTTGATTCATTTAAGGAAAAATGTTTTATTCTCTCTCTCATTTAAAGAAGTAGATAAAATCCATTATAATTATATTTAAATAGTTAAAGTTATAGAAATTAAGTACAGGGTGATGATAAAAGGACTTTGGAACTTTGAAAGCACATAGATATTTATTGAACTCACTTATAGAATTGAGAAAAGTGTCATTTTATTACAAAACATTTCAAGTTTAACATATGTGTGTCATTTTGGTTCGAAAGGGACTTGAACAAATTAGAGACTTAGATAAGGTAGCTCGTAGTGAATTCTGTGTCGAAATGTTTGAACGAGACATTTAATGTTAATGGCAGGTTGAGCATTTGGGATAGCGAGAATCCAAATGCAAGTATTGAACAAGTTCGTGACAGTCCAAAAGTAAACGTTTTTTGTGCCGTCAGGTATTTTAAAGTGTACGGCCCTTTTTTCTTCATGAAAAAAACTATCAATGGAATTGTTTATCTTGTAAGTAATTTCAATAAATTGCTTTAAATGCTTTCAAAGTTGTATAGTCCTTTTATAATCACCCTGTATTATAGAATATAAGAATTTCACACAATAATGTTTAAAGTTTTTTACTCATACATTTTAGTTTTTAGATCTTAAACATATTTGAGTAGAGTAAATTTCTTAATTTAATATAAAGAAAACTTTATCTTTAATTTATGAAATAATAAGTTTAAATTTATTGCGGGAGGGGGGGGGTGTTCGTATTTAAATATGATTAATAAATTTGAAAATTGTATATTGTATTTATTTATATTAGGAACACCCTTTAGCAAGAGATATTACTTAAATTATTTATAAATATTTATTCAGATATCATTATTAGAAATTCATATGAGTTGCACTAAATTTGAGTTTTAAATCAAATTAATTAATTTTTTTTTTTTTACTTAATTGTCAAAAGCTTGTAATAAAAATTAATTTCTAAAATGCCCTCATGTCATTTTTATTATATTAAGTTAATAAACATTATTTTCTTTAATAAAGGTAAAAAAAAAATAAAATAAAATTGTGAAGTTTTTGTAACATTTACTACTAATTGATAGCTGATATAAGATAATAAATATAAATATAAGAACACAATGAATTTTTTTTTTATAAATATTTAATTTTTAAATATAATTTTTTATTGAGAATGAGATATTCTCTTGAATAAAAAAAAAACACTACAAACTTAGTGAGAGTTATACTTGTTAACCTGATATCAGAATGGGAAAACGATAGTTGATTAATTCATTTCTACGATTAATTGCATAATACAAATAAATTACAGGCATGGCAATTTAGATAATCGAATGAAAATATTTACAGAGTATATTTGAACTCTTGCTCTTTACCGATCATTTATCAAAATGTTAAAATAAAAAACCGATTTTGAAATCAAATATTGGATGTTTTTTTTCTTGGATAGATGTTTTTGTAATTGAAGTAGAAATTAATTTTATAATAGCTCAAGATAATAAAGATATATGCATTATACTTACCTAATAAGTTAGTAATATATTCAATAAAGAAATTGATTGGATACATACCTGAAACAAAAAAAAATAAAATATTAATAAAGAGATATCAAATAAGATAATGAAAAATGAAATAAAATAATTCAAAAGATTTGGAATTTAAAATTGCTATCTTTAAGTAAAAAAAAAAAATTTTTATTATTAATGGTATAAATATTGTAGAAAAATTATAAAATAACTCTTTCAAAAGTTAATATATATTATTTTAATTTTATTTTAATAAAGTTTAAATTAATTAAATTGATTTTGAAAGATTTATTTGAAGGTGTGTTTAAAATATTAAAAAAATAAATAAATAATAAGAATATAATCATTAATTATGTTTCTTGTTTTTCATAAATAAGAGATAATGATCAATGATTACTAACATTAGTGTTAGATGGTTCTATTTTCTAATGAAGAAAAATAATCATATAAATATAATAATAATAATCTAGGACCAATTCAAGGCCAAATGATTTTTAAAAATATTTCCATTTTATTATAGATTTGTAATATATTAACCTCGATTATTTTTACTATCTCATAAGAGATAGAGTATTGCGATCACGAAAATTTTCGATGTTGAGATTTTGATGTTTTTATACGTTTTGAAGGTCCCTGAATCATTTTCACTAAGCTTGAGAAAAATGTCTGTGTGTATGTGTGTGTATGTAGACAAGATTACGCAAAAACGGTTTGAGCTAGTATGATGAAATTTGGTACATGGGTATTATTCAAAATTCATAGTTTTCTATCAACTTTTGAGAAATATGGCTCAACCGGAAGAGGGTCATTACCTACAACGTTTTGATTTTTTTTCCTCTAAAGTGACCGTAAAAATAAAGATATATGTTTGATAATTTTTCCCATGATTAAAAATTGTATAAAACTGCTACATATAGAATTTCAGCTTGATTGATTCGCTGAAATTACCAGAATTAATTTTTTAACACTGTAAATCTCACGCGCGAACACGTGACGTGGTGCCATCAACAAAAAGCAACAACATGCGCTGGTTTAATAAATATTATTTATTAATTTTAATTTATAATTTATAATTAATTAAATTTAATTTAAATATAATATATTATGTTATTTAATCCAATTCAAATTGCTAGACACTCCAGCTTTTTTACTTTTGCAAGGAAAAAAAAATAAATCGTTTACATTATAGTTACATATATACCAAATATAAAAGAGAAAATATTGAAATATTTAATATATATATATATATATTTTATAATTACTTGATTAAGAATATTAATTAATGTATAAAAATAATCTTTCGAAAAAATAGAATGTTTTGTAATAATTGAGGTCATTAGATAAATCCCAAGACATTTTGTTGTCTTATCATTAAGATGACTTAAATTAGTAACATTAACATTCACAGAATTATAATTATGAGATGGCAATGTTCAAATATTATATTCAATTCATCTTAATGTTTGGTAATTATTTAAGTGGAATGAATGAAAGAGAATGAATGAGGTCCAATGAGCGTGGTCGGAGTGCAGATGAACACCCTCCACGGTGGGCCATTTTCCCAGGAACAGCAGGGGTGAAAATGTGTGAGAAAGGTAAAATACCTGTACAAAACCTTCCTCGATTTTTCGTATTGATAGGGGAACAACATGATTGAAAGGTATCTAAATTTGTAAAAAAAAAAAAAAAAAAAAAAAAAGTGGGGGAGTAAAGGTAAACGTTAGAAGAGGCCCAATTTATATAGACGAAGTGGTTCTTGAAGGAAGGGGAAACCTCTAACAAGGTTAAATCTACCTTAAAGCTATCATCTATTCAGTCTAATTCTATTAATATCATTGATTAAGTGGAATTTGTTAACGTTAAGATTATACACATAATTGTAAAGACATACGTTTTTTTTTACAATAATAGGATTTTATTCTTAAATTTCACACATTATTAAATTAATATAATATATATATATATATATAAGAATAATTCCATAATTAGTCAAAGAAAATTATCTTTAGAATATAAAAATTAATAAAAAAAAAACAAAAACAAAAAAGCTAACATCTTATTCTTTATAATTAATTAAAAAGTTATTAAACATTATTCTAATTTTAATTATTATCTTATAATACTGATTTAATTAATTTAGAGGAATATAGAGAAAAACCACACAATTATTTAATTTTGTATAATTTTTTATGGATTATAATAGCTATTTGGACAGGGGAGCTTTTCTTTAATCTGATCTTAATGATCTATGTTTATGATATTTCCCTTCATCCAATTTTTAGAATTCTCCAGGGTAAAGAAACAAAAAACGAAGGAAATTTGGTACCATTTCCTGAAATAGATCCCTCATCCACTGGGATTATGAGGAAGAATTATCCATTGAATAATTGATAGATTATATTAAATAAAAAAAACATAGCCTTTGAAACATTATTATGTAGCATTAGTCAATGACATAAAATATTTGTATATGATTTGCTATTTAAAAAATAATTTGCTAATACATTGATTGATTGACGTCTATTCAAGATAGAATTAAAATAAAATAAAATAAAAAGAATAAAATCTAACTATAAAACCTTCTTGAATAATTTTTAATCAGGTAAGTTTGTTTATTTTATACCTTTTTTTAGACTATCTATTTAATCAATAAATTTCAACAAAAAGTCAATGATTTGTGTTTCATTAAACGTTAGTTTGTTTTTTTTTTATTTTATTTCTTTACCCCGATTAGAGATCGAGTTACTGAACCCCCTTCCCGCTACTTCTTCCCTTTCTATTTCTCTCTCCCTCTCAGGTTTTCTTTTAAAAACCTCTTTAAAGAAAAAAATGAACGCGAATGATAGAAGAAAATCACTAAGGCACATAATCAGACAGGTGAATATACTTGGTAGTCACGCAAGAGCAGATTGATAAAAACAAACAAACAAAAAACAAAAAAAAAAAAACAAAAAACAATGAATGGAAAGATAATCAAATAAAATCATATCACATATATACAATAGATATATAATACCTAAAAGAGAAGGGTAAAAAAATTGGCTTATTATTTTTATATAAAAAGAGAATAACATTAATCGAAAATAGTGAAATAAAAAAAAAAAAAAAACGAAAAGAAAAAATCTTTATTCTTGAAAACAGTTGAAAATAAAACTCCATGGATGTTTTAATAAAGGATTTATTTCCTCCCATTTGCTTTTTATATACATATATATATATAATAATCATAGTAATAATAATCTAATAAATAATAGAAAAATGTCTTCATCGAAAAATATTATCGTATTTATAGAGAGTATTGAATTTAGATAATATCGAGCATTTTTTCTTTATCTATTTTTTATACGTATTTAATGACATATCAATATAATAGATCCTTTTAATAGGCTTGTTGACATGAACTATATTTTTGAAATTATACTAAAACATAATAAAGTAAAAGGGTTTTTCTGGTTTAAACGATGTAATTATCATCCTAAATATCCAATTCAAAATTTTATTAACTTATTCTTTTAAATATAACCTTTATGGAGTAAATTAAAATTAAATGATAGAAATCTTTATTTATTAAAAAAAATTCATAAATATAAATTTAATAATAATTTTTGAAAATAAAATAAAATAAATTATTTTATAGGATAAGATTTAATCTTTATTCTCGTAAAATCTAATATATATAAATGATATATTAAACGTTTTTAAAAATTACCAATTTTCTATTCTATTTTTAGGGCTCATATTTTTATAATCATATTATGTATTTAAAATTTTGTTGTTTATGTTTTTTTTTTTTTTCCAGAATAAACTCTTTCATTTTAGCCTAGAAAAAGTTCTTATATGCATTTTTTTATTTATTCTTTTTTGATTTCTAAATTATAATTTGTATGTTGTTTTTTATTAGAGGAAATAGTTTTCTAAAAGAAAATCAGAATAGTAGGATAAAATAAAAAAACGGTATAAAATATTCATTTAGATACACAATATGAACATAAAATTCAATAGCTCTTCTTTATAGTAAATTTGATCTCTCACGCCTTCGTAATAAAATAAAAAAATTCTCTAAATTAAAAAAAAATCGTTTTTTCTATCTGTTCAATTTAAAAGAGCTGACGAGTGTGTACGGTGGGGTGTTTTTCTCTCGTTTGGAAGAGAGAAAGGAACCGTCCTGACTCAGGTTACACATAGGTGTGAAATTCGAAATAATGGTCTTCAACCCTCCCCCTCTCACACTCCCAGTCAGAAAAAAAAATAGTAAAAAGGGCTTAACGTAATAATATAACAATTTAACCTTTTTTTTCTAAACTTAACAGTCCTTGATTAAAATCAAACCTAAGTAAGGGTTTTATTAGTTGTAAATTATGTTATTTTTTATTATTATTTATTATTTCAATTAATAACAATTATTAATGACCACAAAAAAATTTGATTTTCAAAATTATTTAGATGGGGCCCTTAAGGCTATTAATTTCTAAATTTAAAAAATATATTGTTTTTATAAATCATTCTTTATTTATATATATTTTATAGCAAAAAAACATTAAATTACTTTTTTGTAGTTAAATTCGATGGCTATAATTTGGGTGGCTCGAATTGGTGAAGTGTTTTTATAGTAGAGTAAACCTATTTAAAAAGAACTAGGAACGACAATATATATATTCACCTGAGAAAATTAGAATGAAGAGCCAAGAATTGTCATGTTTCGTATAACTATAGAATTATATGTAATGTATTTTATATATATACTAGCTGCTCTTATTTAAAAAAAAAACAAAAAGTAAACAAAAATAAAAATAAAATATAAAGAAATTAGAATAATAGTAAATTACTATTAAAATAATATTAAAAAATATATATTAAAATCTTACGTGATAATCCAATTATGAGATCAAATTTTCTTAATTAAAATTATTTATTCATATAATCTTAAAAATTAATAGTATTAAATTATAGCTGTAATGTGAATGTTTTCAAAGTTTAATAGGCCAATATGATCAATTGAGATATTGTAAATATCAATATATCAATATATATATAAAAAGATTTTTATCTGCACATTGCTCAGAATTTAAAATTTTTTGAAAATATATTCGCGTTTCATGATCTCTAGAATGTTGACATTCAGCTTCTCAAAGAATACAAAAAAAAGAATGTTTAATATTTATATTTTTATTTTTATTTTTCTAATATTTACAATATTTCAATTAATCATATTGGCATTTTTAACTTATTTAACACACTGAAAACATTAACATTGTAACTACATTTTCTCTTGTAATTTTTAAGATTATATGTACATGATGTGCGCAAAGAATACAATAAAAAGAACGTCTACATATCCAATTTTAAAAAATTAATGTCTGCAGTTATTGATTAGATATTAATATAATTTATAGGCTATGTTCAAATAGAGATATGCAAGAATATTGTGATGTAATTTCATCGACATCGGTTCAGTCAATTTTGAGTCTATATGGTCACCATTTCCTGACAGACAGACAGACAGACAGACATGAAAAATTCTTAAGTCACTTTTGGATTCTAGAGATCATGAAACGCGAATATATTTTCAAAAAATTTTAAATTCTGAGCAATGTACAGACAAAATCCTTTATATATATATATATATATATATATAGATATAGATATTATATGTGATATATTTTATTTATTCTCCAAAATTTATTTGCAAATAAATAAATTTATAAAAAAAAAAATAACAAAAAATAATTGATTAAAAATAATATTTTTGACAAATTTCAACATTTCAATAAAAGAAATAAACAGAAGAATGATAATTATATATATATATAATATATCAAACAAACAAAATATGAAAAAAAAAAAAAATTAAATGAATGAAATAAAGCTATTTGTTATTCAGCATCAACTGTGATCAACTGAGAATAAAACAGCAACAAACTCGAACCATTTCTCTCGTTTTCCATCAATTCACCCTCTGTCTGGCACCCACCACAGCTACATTCATTGCATCATGACATGTCACCCCCACCCTGTGCCATCCGTTCAAACTTCAATGTATTGTCCAATGTCAAATCAATTGCATTTTATAAATGACCAAAAAGCCATCTGCAGACACTTTTTTAAATCATTGTTTAGATATTAATTGCCATTTAATGGGCTACATTTATATATCTATTCTATACAGATACATATATATATATATATATATATATATATAAATTTGTGAAAAAGAGAAACTCAAAGGTTCGATTAATCATCATTTGAAATCAAATTTATTCGGAAATAATCATCAATCACAATGAGAGAACAATCAACTTATTGGAATAAATAATAATTTCTATTTTTGTTTTTTCATTGTGGCCAAGAAATGTTATAATTCAAATAAATCATAGAAACAATTAAGGAAATG
This sequence comes from Labia minor, assembly GCA_963082975.1. Lineage (NCBI taxonomy): Eukaryota > Metazoa > Arthropoda > Insecta > Dermaptera > Spongiphoridae > Labia > Labia minor. Next base: position 79,594,684 of record OY720347.1, on the reverse strand, counting down.
GGAGAATAAAAATTTATTTTTTTTTATTATTATAAATAGAAAATAGAAATAATAATTATACTTTATAATCATAAATATTAAGAAAATCTTACATACGAAAATTATCTGTTCTATTAATAATTAATTAAAAAAAATTTTTTTTTTTAATATATGCTTTTCGATCAGCCTGCATTCTTATACTACACTATTTCTTAAATCAAATTTTCCCTTTTTATATTAATATATATTCTGATATATATATATATATAAATTTAAAACAATATAAATATAATGGTCCAGAACACAAATTATATAAATTTTAGGAATATTAACTATGTATAATATATAGATATTTTTGAAATGAAAAGGGACAAAATTTGTCATAATCGCTTAATTTAAAATTAATAAACAAATTATGAAAAAAAAAATCAATTATCTTTCCATTATATTATTGACTAGTAGAAGTGAATATATATAATTAATAAAATATACATAAATATAACCTGATTTTTGTAGCGTGACAAATATAATTACAAATGATGGGAATCTAAAGCACAATACAATTGATTTTACAATAGAATATATATATAATAATAAACAGATTATAGATATTAAATTTATAATCGAAATTAAATGAAAATATTCATGTTTATATGAGTGTATAGTATATGCGTATACGTATTCACGAAAGTAGATATATTTCTTTTTAAATATTAAAATTTATAAATTGCATAGACGGAGACATTAGAGAAATGATTATGTATTGCTATACAATATTCAAATATAATATATAATAATTTGTACCCTCATGTTTATATATATATATATAAATATTTGTTTAAAAATATTTTAAAAATTAAAAAAAAAAAAACATATTTACGTATAATTATATTTGATGAGTCTATTTGAGTTAGTAAACATTTGATTATTGTTTATATAATCGATTTGAGTGATATTAACCAAACTAATTCAATCAAATAAATAACATATCATTTTATGTTATTTCCAGCTGGCTTTAATTCCCAACATGATTAGTTTTCTATTTTCCTTTATTTTTTTTTATTAATTTGCAATTCTGATTAAATCAGGTTCAGGTTCAAGACGTGGTTTACCTGAACGGGATTATATTATCAATGATCTCGAGAATCTAGATTTAATGATCATTATAGATATTTCTTAGAATTCCCGGTATACATAAAAGATCGAACATTTTTAATATGATATTCTATAAAATTGTAACTCAGATGGTTTGATTTTTCTATACTCCTTTAGTTATGGAAATTTTTCAGTTTTTTTTTTATCCTTAAATAATAAAGCTTAATTTATAGATAATAATAATAATAATGATATATTTCTGAAAGAATAGTATAATAAAATTTATTATTCTTAAAGATTTTAGGCAAAAATTTTTATATTAATAAAAAAAAATTAACATTTAGGTATTTACAATAAATTTACAAATAATGTGAGGAATTGCAAGTACACTAGAGTCTAGAAGCAATAATTATAATTTCGAAAATTTATTATTATTAGGAATCATCCAAATTAATTAAAATAAATTAAATTATCAAAGTTTTTGATTATATTATTTGAAATATAACTCCTCTCTTATGTATAAGTAAATATTCTAATAAAACTTGTATAAGACGGCTCAATCCTCACAAGTTTATAAATTAGAAAATATATATTATTTTGAAATTGGAAAAAAAGGGGCATAGTGCGGGTTGAAATAAATAATATTTATGTATAATTTTCAGGCCGTTCATATTTGTGTACATTTAGAAAAAATGATATTTTATAATTATTCTGATTATCTTTAGAATCCAATTAAATGGTTGAAACAGTAATCTTGAAACATATTCTTCATCTTTTTTTTTTTTAATAAAATTATATTATACATATAAAAATGTATTCATTTTTAAATTAGAAAAAAGCATTTTCTTTTTGTGATAACATTTTTCCAAGATTTTAATCTCACAAGATTATATTATATAAGAATAATAATAATTATATGATAAAATAACAAAGAAAATATAAAAGAGGAAGATGAGAAAAAAGCACAAAAAAAAAAACTATGGAAAGATTTTTATCAGGTTATTTGTATTTCTCTTTTTCCGATGAGAATCTTTATTGATATATATATATATATTTTGGGTTTTTTTTTTTTTTTGCAATTTATTTAATGATATTTTTGAGAAATAGAATCTAACCGTACATCCCATTGGTTGTCTTAACTGGAGGGTTTTTAACCTTTTTACGCTGCCCGGATTTTTCCAATATAACCTGTTTTAATCTTTTTATTATTCTTTTTTTTTTTTTTTTTTTTTTTTTTTTTGTGTAGAGAAGAGAAAGGTAAGCTGACAGCCCTTTTAGAATTTCAAACCACAGCAACTAGTATTTATATATATATATAAAGTATATCTAGTTGTGTGAATATGATTAGCATACCCTCCTACTTTCGCTCTCAACCCTCTCGCTAATGGTGCAAAAGAAGGTAGATTTGATTTATGATAAACGGAAAGGCAAACTGGAAACCATTTCATTTCATACAAGCACGAAAGACATAATCCAACCCTGTTGAGAGTAACAACAGAAATTACAACAGCGACAACATATGCACTTTGCATTAGCATCTCGTCTCTCTTTCCTATTCGCTCTACTTTTCGTATTCTTTTTAAAATATGTTTAGAAATACAACATTTTCCACTTGGATAAAGTTATACAAAACATTAAATTAACAATAATATTTAACGGCTGTTTATATGGATATGGATATATCTTAAGAATATTAAGGTATGAGAATGAATAGATCCTTCTTATGTCCAAATAGGAGATCACTTTCAGTTTAACATTGCTCCTCTCATGTGAGCTCATGCTTTCTCCATTCTGGATTTTTCAAATACAGTTACATATCATGTCTTTTACTATTAACTTCTCCTTTCTAATTCCTAATTCTTTTACAAATGTTAAGGTTACAATTTTAATAAATCTGTTCTGTTGAGAAGTTTTATTTTGTTAATTCAATTTAATTTAAGATGGATTTAGTCAACGATTATTTTAACACAATAAATAATAATAATAATAATAATAATATTAATAATAATGTAATAATATCGTGCGGGTGAGGATACATTTTCTTTACGAGGCGACTGAGGCTAACCCATATAAAAGTAGAGATACAACAGGCTATATGAAAAATTATCAACCTCAATGCTGAAAATTCTGAAAACTTATAATAAACATCTGGGAATGCTAGTGAAGCATTACTTTCAACCAACTTTTATTCATATTTATCACAAAATTGCATAAATTATTCCAATTTATATGATCTTAATATATTGTGAGAATTCCCGGGAATTTTCCCAATGTTCTCGGGCATTTTTTTAATGTTTACACAATAATGTCTAAAAATTTTTTCTTTACAATTTTACATTATAATAACACTAATTACAGTAGTTATAATACATATATGGGAAATTTTCAACTTGGACCGCCGATTGGACCGATGTTCCCAACCGTATTTTAAAAAACCAAGACCACTTTACAATTACACTTTTTTAAGCTCTACTCGAATCCAAAATCAAAATTTAAAAAATCGAAAATTTTTGGCGACAGACATACAGACATATATATTTTATAAACGAACTAAAAATCCGTTGAAAATTAATTTTAGATAATTATGATATATATATTTATATTAAAATTTTTATTACTAATTTTTTTGTTATTAGAGTAATTCTAATGACTTTATTTTATTCTGTAATTAATAAAAGATAAAATAATTATTATTTGTATTATATATAAAAATAATATCAAATAGTATTAAAAATAACACGATTGAAATCAATGCTGATTTTTTTTAAATTTATTTATTTATTTTACTTTTACAAATGAAATCAAAGAGTGATCATGCGGTTGAAAAACATTATTTATATATATATATATATATATATATATATAATTTATTTATATGAAATATAAAAAGACAAATGAATGAGAGGTGGGCTTTATTGGATGTTGAATGGAATGAGACAAAAATAAAAATAAAACAAGAGATAAACACTGTCAATTGATTCCAATAGCCAATTTTCATCGCTCAGCCTCCAATCCACCAATCAATATAAATAACTTTCTATATTTTATGAATTCATTCAATTTTAATTGATTTATATTATGTTATTTTATTTATATAATTGATTTTTTTTTTAAATATATGAATATTTTTGTTTTTTGATTATTATGAAATGCATGAAATGATAGTTATCACATTCTGCTTAAGAGGAAGTCTCACTATAGGCAAGGCTGGTCGCTCTTTTATTAACAATAATTATAATATTATATTGCGCGATGTGTAATTACCCTTAATTAAAATAAACATTCAAAATTTTGAATACATTATTAACATAGTATCTATAAATGGCAATAAACACTTAGCAAAAGGAAAATTTATCAAAATGTATTAAATATAAATTTAAAATAGACATTTTTAAATTCAAAAAGTTATTCTAGTATTATAATGATTTATAATATTTGCATTTTTTAGATTATATAAATTATTGATGAAATTTGGAATTTATTGTCTCTCTATAATAGTATCCTCTTATGATTGCGTTAAAATCCTTAATTACATTATTTCACTTAATCTATCTATCTTTTTAGGGTCAAATATATTGATATATATATATATATATACAATATATTATATACCTATCAAAAAGTCCCAATGACAATTTAATCCATTTTATCCACTTGAATGAAAAAATAAATAATTAAATAAATAAAGATCCCAGTAAAAGATATAAAAAATAAATAAACAACAGTGCTATTCAATTCATTCCAATGGGTAGGTACTCTTTTTCTAATCAAAAATTGTTCAAAATATTATTTTTCCTTCTATATATACCAATATATATATATATATTATTCCAAACATTTTTATTACAGGAAATAACAAAATTAATTATTTATGAAGGATGAATAAATAATAATTAAAAGAATTGATTCAAACAAAATTAGAATAATGAAAATGCTTAGCTTGCAATAGAATTTTTAGTTTTTTTTTATTTTATACTTCTATTTATAATCAATTTATTTTTTTCTAACAGAAAATGTGTATTTATTTATTTATTTACTTATATGAATTAATCTAATCAATTATATTGAATAATATTGGTTTAATTGAAAATAGTTAAAAGATTTCATTTATCATGTATTTTATTAACATTGGATAGATCTTTATTACTATATAAATAAAAAAGTTTGAATTTAAATTTAGATAATTTGTTAAAAATCCTTTCAAAGCCTGATAGAGAATTAATTCCGTTCATTTTGTTCATCATAGTAACTAACAAATTTATTATATTGTTTCTTTACTGTCCTAATTAATATATCGATAAGGTTCATTACTTTTTTGAAATAAAAATAAAAGAAAACTCAAAAATAAAGCAAATTGATTTTTTTTTAATGATTAGATCCTTAATATTTAAGAAAAACAAGGGCTAGAGAGAAATAGACAAAAATATTGAGATAATACGATATTAATTGAAGATATTAATATTCAAAGTTACATGGATCAAGGATAAAGAATAAAGTGAAGAATATTTTATTATATATAATGGAAAATCTACTTAATAAAATGTGAAGAATAAAAATATTTTATATTCATTTGTATGACAACCTATCGGCACATATATCACATATATAATAATAATATATAATAAAATAAAAATCTATATTTTTACCTCAATTCAATGGAATAAACATATAAATATAATATAAATTCCTTAAGGGTTATATTTATAATAGATGAATAGAGGTGGGTGGCAATTTTACGATCAACCAAACACGATCCTGGGATTTGCCTTTGTGCAGCTTGAGATGAATGAAAATATTTACTGAAAATATATTCCATGTCCTCTCTTCCTCTCCTATCTTCTATCTATATATATATGTATATATATATATATATAATATAAATTTATAAAATAAATATTAAAATATTAAATATTATTTTTTTATTATAGTAAGAAATAATTATTCTAAAATAGGTTCTATCTCTCGCACATTCAATATCAATCATATGTCGCATTGAAGAATTTATTGGTTATTTATTTATTTTCTTTCTGTCATAATCTGTCAATAGTCAATAAACAAATAAACATTCAAAGATATTAGAATTTAAATAAAATAATTCTGTTTTTTTTTTAAATATACTAGATTTTGTTACGCCAATTTTGTCAGTAATATATTATTATATATTATTTATTTATTATATTTGTGTATACAAATTTCATTTTTCTTTAAAGGCATTTGCATATATAGGTATTCAAAATTTAAGAGGAAGTGGGACATGTCATAAAAATTCAAAATAACAGAGCAAAAACACTTTTAAGAGAAAAATCTGATTTTTCGTCATTCGAGCAGAAATAATCTTTAGGGGCCAGAGGTTAACACCTATCCAAAAGTTTTTTTCTGAAAATAACATCCTGGAGGCAGACATTTTATTCTTAATAGTAACGGAAAAATAATTTTTAAAGAAAATGTTTGGCCTGTTGGTCAATTTCTAACTAAATATCTAGTTTTTCACATGTCCTAGAAATGTCAAAATAATTAGGCTAAAGTCACCGCCCAGACAAAATCATTAATGATTTATATTTATCAATCATTTGAAATGTTTAAAGATCGAACATATATTGAAGGTTATATTTGATTGTTTAATATTATAGTTTCATATAAAATCAAATAAATTTAAATAATTGATTTATATAAAGTCTATCATATCTTTAAAGAGATTATGTTTAAACAATAACATAATAAATATATTAATATATTTTCAGGTGGGGTGTTTTTATTTAATTTTTTTTTTTTTTTTTTTTTTTATGAAGAACACCTTTTTTTATTTGTTATAAAATAAGTATTAAATTAAATTTGTTTTGAGCAAATATATTTATAAAATAATTTGAAAAAGAGATTCAATTTTGAAAACAAATTACAAATTTCTCCTTTAATTATTATATACAATGTGAGATAAATAAATTAATATAATTTAAATAATTATGTATATTTTATTATAATGATAAATAGTAATCTGTTTATAATTTATTCTTATATACATACATTTTTTATCCCAATTTAATTATTATTTCAATTTAATGATTATTTATATTATTATATATGTAGTTATAAAAATTAAATAGTTTTTAATTATGATTCAAATTCCTATTCTATGTTGAATTAAATAATTTAGAAAATACTCATCAACCTGGTTTATCATAAATTATAAATTAAGTATTTTTTTTTAACTCCTTCCTCTTATTGTCCCCTACACAATCTTCTAAATAAAAAGAAAATTAAAAATTAATTTTCATCATATAAAAAAAAATGTCAAATTATATTATAGAATAAGTGAAATGGAATGTAATTTTAGTTACCAACATAAAGAGAAGGGAACAGAACAGAACAAAAAAGGGAGCATCATTAATTTTTAATGTAATTTTTTTTCTATAATATTTTATCCCCATTTTAATTTTTTTTTTTTTCCTTTGGAATACATTTAGCAGTTTGAGAGTATTTTCGAGTTTAAGGGGAGAGGGAAACAACCTCTCGTGAAAATTTGTAAAGAAATTTGATAGTTCAGTGGGTATTAAGATTAAAATAAAAAAAAATATCTGGGAATTTTTTTTTTTTTTCGATAAAATTCGAAAAGAACATGAATGAATGGATGAGTCAACAAAACATTTTGTTGTTCTATAGAATAGTGCAGTGGTTCTTAAACTGTGGTCCGCGGACCCCTGGGGGTCCGCGAAGCCTTTACTGGGGGTCCGCGGTCCTCGGAAAAAAATCATCGTAAAAATATATACATATATAAATATTTAAAGTTCATTGTTTAACTATATCCTCCTAGAGAATTACGGCTATAATTTAATACTATTAATAATACTATTTTATTTTATTAAATTGATAATTATGTCAATTAATTTTTTGTGAATAAATAAACATATATAAAAAACTATATATAAAATTTGAATTTTCATCCATTCATTCATTTAAAATCATTTTTCGATTGTTCCTTTAAAATAACCCCTCTTAGGGGCTCGGAAGGGGAGGCATATAAGGGAATTTTCTTTCACTTTGTTATTGGGGAAAACCAGGGGAGGGGACAGTCTTACCCGGAAAAACCCAAATTGTCAGCGTCCACTCTGGGGTTTTAAACAGTTTTAAAGCAAATGTTAATTATAAGTTCATTTCTCAACGAGTTGTATCTTTAAATTATTTTTATTAATTTAATTAATTATAATTAAATTATAGCTAATAATAGTTTATTATAGCTAATAATTTTTTTTAATTTTTAGTGTAATTTGCATGATCATTATTTTATAAAAACACTAAACACATTTTGCAATTTCCCAGAAAGGCTGTTTTTGAGAGTAAGTATAAGTTAGTTTTATGAATAAAAAATATTTATTTTAATAATATTTTAGAATCAAATTACGAAATTAATAATATTTTAGAATCAAATTACGAAATTAATAATATTTTAGAATCAAATTACGAAATTAATAATATTTTAGAATCAAATTACGAAATATATTTATTGTATAAATTAATATTCATTTAAAATGATATTAAATCATTTATTTAAAATGATTTAAAACATTTATTAAAATGATTTAAAACATTCATTTAAAATGATATTAAAACATTCATTTAAAATCATATTAAAACATAGCTAGTAAATAATAATTCGTTATATTTATATTATATTTATATTATATTTATATTATTGTAGTTCAATGTTAATAAATTACTCCATAAAATGGATCGTTGGCTACAAACTGGTTCAACACAGAAACGGAAAGAATCAGATGATGAGGCATCAACAGCAAACTCTACCAAGAAACGCAAAACTAGAAAATATTCGGATGATTATTTATCATTTGGATTTACTTATATTTGCAACAATGATGTGGAAAGACCAGTCTGCGTTCTATGTCAGGAAAGTTTATCCAATGAAAGTATGAAACCTGCTAATCTCAGACGTCATTTACAAACAAAGCACAGCGAGCATGTTAGTAAGTCTATCGAATTTTTTAAAATGAAAAAAGAAGAACTTAATTCAAGTCAGAAATTGATGGTTAAGACGGGATCTGGTGGTATGAGTAAGAAAGCAGTAATGGCATCATATGAAGTAGCTCTACTTATTGCTAAAGCAGGAAAGCCGCATAATATAGCAGAGCAATTAATTCTTCCTGCTACAAAAGTAATTACAAATATAATGTTAGGAACTAAAGCAGCAAACGATATAAATTTGATTTCATTATCAAATGATACGGTTAAGAATAGGATTGAAGACATGTCATGTAATATAAAAGAAGAATTAATATCGAGAGTGCGCAAAAGTCACTATTACTCATTACAATTGGATGAAAGTACTGATGTCACTAATAATGCCAATTTGTTAGCTTTCATTAGATATGAGTTTGAAAATCAAATACAAGAAGATGTATTGTTTTGTGATTCACTACCTTCACGAACGACAGCTAATGACATATTTAACAGTTTGAATAATTTTATAACCGAAAATGAAATAGAGTGGCCAAAATGTGTTGGAATTTGCACTGATGGTGCTCGTGCAATGTCAGGTACAAGAACTGGATTGATTGCTCTTATTAAAAATGTTGCGCCTCAGGTTGTTTGGAATCATTGCTGCATTCACAGAGAATCATTAGCAGCCAAAAATATGTCACCAGATTTGAAAAGAACATTAGACGAAGTAGTTAAAATTGTCAATTTCATTAAGGCTCGTCCACTTAATTCCAGAGTTTTTAAAATTTTGTGTGAGGAAATGGGTAGTCAACATACACATTTATTATTACATACAGATGTACGTTGGTTGTCCCGCGGGAAAGTACTCATTCGCCTTTTTGAGCTTCGAGATGAAATACGATTGTTTTTAATAGATGCGCATTTTGAACTGACCGAATGTTTCAATGATTTTATCTGGTTAGCTAAGGTGGCTTACTTGACTGATATTTTTACAAAATTGAACGAACTTAATTTGAGCCTGCAAGGTACTGTTGTAAATATATTTAAAGTTGAAGATAAAATAGAAGCAATGATTAAAAAAATCGACTTGTGGTCGAAACGCATCCAGAACGGTGTATATGAGTCTTTTCCAACTCTCAATGATTTCATAGAAAGCTCCAGTGAAAAATTGCTTAATCAAACGCGTCAATTATTTGTTGAACATTTAATTACTTTGAAAAGCAACTTCAGGAAGTATTTTTCTACTCCTGATCCTTGCAATAACTGGATCAGAGATCCATTTAATATGGAAATTACAAATGCTAAACATTTATCTGCACCTGAACAAGATATTCTCGTGGAATTATCATGTGATACAACTTATAAACTAAAATTTAACAAAACTGAATTGAGCAACTTTTGGTTACTTCTCAGGTCAGATTATCCTGCGCTTGCAAATAAAGCACTTCAACACTTGATTCCATTCTGCACAACATATTTATGCGAACAAGCTTTTTCGGTACTATTTTATATTAAGTCTAAATATAGAAACAAATTAAATGTAGAGCCGGATCTTAGATTAAAAGTTTCCAATATTAAGCCAGATATTGAGATTCTTGTTTCAAGAAAACAACTGCATACATCTCATTAAATATGTAAGTTATATTTAATGAGATAGATGCAGTTATTTTTTAAAATATTTCTTATTTAATATTTTCTGAAAAAAATTATAAAATATTTATATGAATTTAATGTAAGTACCCATTATAATTTGTGAGATTTGTTGCTATGACAATGTTTGTATTTTCTTTCTTCAATATTATAATTTCTAATAAAATGTGTTCTACAATATGCAAAAAAATCGTTATTCACCAATCACTGTTAGAAATATTCATCATATATCCTTGTCCTTATGAGATCGTAAGCCAGAAATTAATTAATAAAATGACGAAAAGTACCTAAAGTTGTGATGGGGGTCCGTCAAAAAAAATTTTTTCAAGTGGGGGTCCGTGGAGTACATAAGTTTAAGAACCTATGGAATAGTGGAATTCATCTGATCAATCGGCGCAGTCGCAATCGCCTTATCAAACTCAGACCAGTCGAACGTGCAACGCAACGCACCGGACTAAATTTATTCATTAATTTTACTTTTATTAGAAAATTATACAGCTGATTTCAATCAGAAGCAAAAATATAAAGAGTGTTGGAGGAAGGGAGGGGCATAGTGAGAAAAATTAACGGTTATGGTATGTTCAGATGCGAAAAAAAATATATAATATATATATATACATTCCATGTAACGATAGAAAAATGAAAGCAAAACACGAGAAAACTCTTTTGGAAATGAAAGAAATGGACCATTTATCGCTCTCGGAATTAATTTGTTATTTTCAAGAAAATAAAAAGCGGAAAATTAAAATGTCCAATGTATCTTGACATAAAAATTATATTCATACATATCGTATATTCAGAATATTCAAAATCATTTTGATAATCAATTATTTCAAGTGATAATATACAATAAACAATTTTTTCTTAAATTACACTAAAATTAATACTACCTATTAGTATTAGCATTTACCTTCAAATTAAAAGATTTACCTATTTGCTAAAATAATTAAATCATTAAAAAACCAAAAAAAAAACAAAAACAAAACAAACAAAAAACAAACAATTATTTGTTATTTTTTTAATATTATTAAAAATATTAATAATTACAGGGCTAATTGATATTTGTTCGATAAAAATATTAATATTATACATAAATAAATATGTATTATAATAAAAATTAAATGAAAATTAAAATTGATCGTAAAGTTATTATTAGGTAGTTACTAAATAAATAATTAAAAATAATTTTTCTTGAAGTATAATTAGTAAAATAATATAATCGATAAATGGATAATAATTTATAGAAATTTGTATAATAATTTTAGAATTTGACAATATAATAATGTATGTATTGAAGCTTAATCGATACTAGAAATATTATATATTCAATATCATATTTAATATATAAAATGAACAAATTATTTTTTCTAGTTTTGTAAGAGATTAATTGATAATTAGTCATATAATAAATTATGAATATTTTCGTCATCTATATTATTTATACATCTAAAATGAAATCAATCTTTAGATTAAAAATGAAAGAGCACAAATTATGATTAGATAAAAATTGTGGAAAATCAAATAAGTTCATTAAAAACATTTATCATATAATAATTAGCTAAAATGAATGAAGAAAAATGAAATATGTGATTTATTAATTTAATCTGTACTATTTTATATGTTTATATACATAATTCAAAATTAATACAAAAAACAACCATCATCAAGATATGTACATGAATTCCAATTTAAGTTTTTAAATATCCATTTAGGGGCTCATTAAAATCTATTTTAGAGAAACAAACATGACATCTAATCATTAATCGAATCATAAATCAATGGATTATAGTGAATATTAGTGATTGAAGCATAATTAATTAATGGTTATTTTCCGGTGTATTTATTATTATTATTAATTTTAATTTACATCCCTTATGTTGAAAAAACATTTAAATATATAATAATTGTTATTTTACACATTACATTAAGAGATTCAATTAATAATTTAAATTTTAAATTCGATACAAATTTATTTTATTTTCGAGTGATTCATTGTAATTTTATTTTTCTAAATAATTTTTTTTTTTTTTTTAACTAACAACCAATTAGTCTTTTGTGGAAATTTTTCTAATCCATCGATTGGATGAAGAACAATGAGAAGATAAAATGTAGAAAAAAAAAAAAAATAAACAAAACAGGTTCTGAAGTCGAGTTAGTTTTTCTTTATAAATTCTCTGGTTTCCGAAGGATCATCAGCATCATGATCCTTCTCATCAACATGCCTCCAACCGGAGAGATGTTTACTAAGATCCTCACGGGCGAATAAAAAAAAAAACAAAAAATACCAAAACAACAACATAGACAGACCAGTGAGAGAAGCAAAAAAGTGAAGAATTTCTTTTGAGGTGTTATCGAAGAGAGAGAGAGAGGATGGGGAATTCCAGAAGATTTTAATTTAAATATCCAAGCTAAAGAGGATTAAAACAAGATACGAAGATCTAATTAATCAAATACTAAAAAATATTTTTTTTTTTGTTTCTCATTATTAAAGAACCAAGTTAGTTAGATAAAGAAAAAATACTTTATATAAAAAAAAAACTTTTTTAAAAAACCACGTTTTTAACGCACTAAAAAGAAGAAAATAATTTTTCTGAAACCCCATAGGTACTGACATTACAAACAAGAGATATGATTTGAAGAAAATTTTCTATAACGTAAAACGTGGGGCGCAACTATGGCTAAAATATTCTGTATCGTATAAAAATTTATAAATAAATGTTATTAGGTACAAATTAATAGGATAAATGAATTCATATTTTAATTAGCTTCAAAAAGTAAAGCTTATAACTTATCGAAATTTTTAAAAGAGGTAAATTTAATTTATGAAAAGATTACCTTTAGATTACTAATAATATTCACTTTTAAAAAATTCTGATAAAAAATGACATCCTAACAATATTCTGGTAAATAATATAAGAAATTTAACTTGAAGAAATCTAAAACTAAATTTTGCTACTGCAAAACTTCTAGCAAATATTTAATATTTATGTTAATAAAATTTCTAAAGTGTAAATTGAAGATGTTTATTTAATATTAAGGAATTAATTTTCCAAAAAAAATTTACATTAATAAAAGTATTCTGTTGGATTACTAATAATATTCCCTTTTACAAAAAGTCTGGTAAAAAATATAAAACTTAAAATATAAATCCATGGATATTGAAATAAATTAATCAAAGAAATTATATTGCATTTAAAAAATTTATTATTATTTGCGCCCCACGTTTTACGTTATAGAAAATTTTCTTCAAATCATATCTCTTGTTTGTAATGTCAGTACCTATGGGGTTTCAGAAAAATTATTTTCTTCTTTTTAGTGCGTTAAAAACGTGGTTTTTTAAAAAAGTTTTTTTTTTATATAAAGTATTATTTTCTACTTTTTAGTCTTCATATATTGCAATCGATTTCACTTGACCTATACTACTTTTAAGTTTTTTGATTGACTTTAATAGTCATGAAATACTATTATCCTGAAAGTAATAAATTTAAATTGAATTATAAAGAGAAATTTTTAAATTTGTCATATTTTAATTCTTTATTGCCTAAAACTCATCATAAATTTAAATTTTGTTTTCTAAATTACAGTACAAAACATTAATATACCTTCTTTCAAATTTATTTACATTTTAAATATTATACATATTATATTATTCTTTTAACGGGTTTTTAACGGTTTTTTTCAAATTTAAATATTTACACTTTTTGTTTTGATTTTCCCATACAAAATTATATTCATTAATTATGCTCTAATTAAACACTTGCAAGCTACGAATTATTATTGTATTATTGTATTGTCATCCAGAATACATTACTCTGAAAAGTTTCAGAGCGATTGGATGACTGGAAGTGGTCGAAATTTCGATTGCAAGATTTGACCCGAACAGATAAATAAACAAACAAACAAACAAGAAAGCAAGCTAAGAAAAACGTGGTAAAATACACTCAGTTAGCAAGAGTGCTAATGATGACTTGGTGAGATGCAGAGAGCAAATGATAGCTGAAAGAAATTGAGGGTGGCGTTTAAGTCGAAAAAAGGTGTGTCGAAACAGGCAACCAATCAGAAGACCCGTTAAGTAAAAATAAGAAGAGGGGAGTTTGAACCTTTTTTCTACCTCCCTATTATATTTTTTCAATATTTTGATTTTATTAATTTTTTATCTCTCTTTGTAAAGACGAAATTATAACTTTAAAATGATTTTAAATGTAATCAATCAAAAGTCAGAAATTATAATTTAAAAAAATCAAAATTCTTCATAAAAAAAAAATGGCTTTTTATTTTTTCTAATACATTTACCGTGTATATAATATATAGAGATTCTTTATTTCATTAGATTGAATATTATTTATTAGTAATTCATTTAATAAATATCTAATCGTTATTTGAAATTTATTTAATTATTATTTTAGAATTTATGATGCTTAATCCAAATTTAATTCGCAGCATGGAACATACGATCAGGACTGTCATTTAGTTGGAGGGGAGCGACCTGAACATTTTTTCAAACTTCTTATTTAAACGGATTTTAATATTTTGATTATTATTATTAATTAATGTATTATATTTGCATCCCGTCTCGTTTTTGTATTAGATATTGTATCAATATTTTTTATATTTAAAATATTTTAAAATTTTTTAATTAATTTCGAAAGAAAATTAAAAATATATTTATACAATTTTTGCTAGTATAATAAAATAAGATCTAATGAAATATATTTATTTTTATCGTCAATTCACAATGTGTCATTTATTATATTATTAATTTGTGAAATGATTACAAATTTTATGTAAAATCCATTCTCTATTCGTTTAGATCAAAAATAATATATTTAATATTTAATATATTGAATATATTTAATACATACTAGAATCAACTCTTGAATATTTTTTTAAACAAGCGGACTATGGACATCTGTATTATTTATTTTTAATGTTTTGACAAAGTCCCTTTTGTTGTTTTCTTCTTTTGTATTATGTATTGAGAAAGGTAAGTTTTGGAAAGGGCCTTTTGTTGTATTATTATTGTTTCTCCTTTTTAAGTTAACAAAATACAAATATTCATTAATTATGCTCTAATTAAACACTTGCAAGCTACGAATGTGTTATTTTATTGTATTGTCATCCAGAATACATAACTCTGAAAAGTTTCAGAGCGATTGGATGACTGGAAGTGGTCGAAATTTCGATTGCAAGATTTGACGCGAACAGATAAACAAGAAAGCAAGCTAAGAAAAACGTGGTAAAATGAAATAAAAGAGGGATAAGGGTTTTGTTTTCTAGACATTCCATGAATTTTTGAATTTTTAATATTTGATGTACTTTGTTATCCCTGAAGTACATATGTAACTTATACTATTGATATCTTTTAAAGTATAATGGGTGGATTTATTTATTTTTTTTTTTAATTATCCAAGAAGAGGGAGGATATAATTCATAGGTCATCTCTCCTTCTTTCACAACGCTCTTAGAAAGGGAAAGAAAAAACTATTGCTACCTGTTCTTTAATAAAAGGACCGAAGAGATTTCTTCTTTCCAAGACCAACAGATGTTTCTTCACTTTCAAATTTCTATTCAATCAATTTTATCTCCCTACTCTTGCATTTAAAAATACAATAAATTTTTGGTAAATTATAGTTAAATAAATATTGATTGCTATTAATAAAATTATAAGAAACGTTTTAATATCAATTAGCGATTAACGGTAAGTATAATTTTTTTTTTTCTTTTGCAATTGGTTTAAAAGTATTATTTTATAAGCACATCTTCTCATAGTTCATTAATACTTAATTAATTTTGTTGTTTTAATAACAAAATGGATACAATTTCAAATATAAGATTTTCTTAATAAAAATAATTTAATAAAATATATAAACAAAAAAAGAGAAATTCTTTGTCTAATAATGTCCTAAATTATACAAAATTTTAATTATTTATTTTTCATTTATTATGATTTATGTGAATAACAAATAATCATGTATTTTTGAGACCCTTTAAAATTTATAATGTAGAGACAGTTCGTAAATTTTATTAATTTTTTTGTTTTTTAAATCTGGTGATTAATCATAATACGACAAAAGAAAATATTTTAACTGAGAGTAAAAGCTAAAGGAATATTTTGTTTATTAAAAAAAAAAATTGCAAAGGATTTTTCTCTTGTTTTAATTGATGCTTTGGAAATGAAAAAGGTTGGTCATTTGATTTTTTTTTTTTTTTTTTTTTTTGTCAATTGACTTTAATTCCCAGCCAACGAGCGATAAAATTGAAGCATAAAAAAAGCATGAAAACCAGGAATTAAATTTCATGAGTAAGGATCATTGAATTATGATTTTTACCTCGTGCTGGCTGATAAGGAAGAATAATCGGAAATTGAATAAGAATATAAAATAAAAACATCCTTCAAGGAATTGGTGAAAGAAAAACAAAAATAATCAAAAATTCTTTATACATGAATTTCAAGTGAAAGAAATAATTATTAAAAGAAGAGATGGAGGGGAAGGACAAAAATCATTATTGGAATCTTTTTTTTTTTCTTATTAGGAATAATAATTGATTCTCATTGAGATGAGAGAAGAGTAAATGTCTTTTATAATTAGAATAGAATATAAGGAGAAAAAGGAAAAAAAAAATTAAGAATATAAAGGAGAACTACATATATTATATCGACCGAAGAATATTATTTATATCAATATCAGCTAAAAATTATATAACTTGAAATTTAGAAAAATAATAAGAAAAATTGATAATGTCATAGAACAGTTGAATATTTGAGATTTATGTTATAAGAAATAATATGAGTTAATCCAAACATAGATCGGAGGTGATTATTTAGAAATTTTTGTAATAGTTCATTTCCTCCAATTGTCTCTATCCAGATTCATCGCTAGACAAAATCTATCCTCGCTTAATCTCTTCATGTCTATATTTTTACGTTTTTAATGTATCAACCGATTGTTTTCCAACTATTAAATTTAATAATATGAATTGATTTATTTATAAATTTATTATTTTTGAAAATTATTGTCTAATAAATATTAAAAATAAAATGATCTAACAAATTTGATTGAATTTATATTAATATATATAAAATATATAAATATATAAATCATTTCAACAGGAGGAAGTATTAGTAATTTAGTTGTTAGTCATTTCTTTATTTAGATATCTAATCAATTTTTTTGTAATTTACATATCGTTGGAATAAATATTGAAAACCAATGAGTAATATTAATCATGATTGATTAGATTGAATAAAATGAATTTTATTTAATATTAATTAATTTTGATATATCATATATGTAATTTATTTTTAGATAGATGGAGAATGAGTAAATTATCATTTATATACATATATATATATATAATATATAATATATACTTAATATTCATAATAGCTTTTACAGTAAGAAAAATTACATTTTTTTTTTGTTATATTTTTCTGAGCAATTTTTAAATTTTGTTTATTACACCCTTCCATTATGTATTTATTATTTTCTATACTTATATATAAATATATTCAATTGAGTGTTGACCGAGAACTTGAGTTAAACGAGAATTGAAAAATATTTAAAAAAGAAAAAAAAATTGCCAGTAATTTTAAGAAAGATTTTTAAACAAATACGAGAGAAATTGAATGGATTTAATGAAATCCAAGTTGGACTGTAAACGATCTATATACATATAAAAAATAACTTCCCAATTGGTAAAGTTTTGCCTTCAACTCTCGAGAGTTGGAAATATTCAACTTCATTCGAGGAAAGGGTAGAGGAAGAAAATTGATTGGCGGCAATCGAATGTGCACAAGGGGCGAGCGAATAAGGGTGGAGTAAAGGGATATTGGAAAAATAACAGCTATTAATTGATATTCAAGATGATCAAAACCTTTTTGAGGAAATTAAACTCTACGAATTAAAATATAAATAAACAAAATTGAATTTATTTAAACATTATTATTATATATGTAGGCATATCATTCAATAATCATTCAAGAAAAATATGCACATACATATACTATTGAAGAAAGAAAATTTTAAAGAATTACTTTGTTAAAAAATTCATAAACTATAATAGCATTATCTCTGAATTTTTAATTTAAAAATGATATTTGTAAAATCAATTTATTCAATGAATGATGATGATTAATGAATTTATTATTTTGCTTATATACTGAAAACTATTAAGTAGATTTATATTATATAATTTTTTATGAAAAAATCTAGTCTTCGAATATGTAAATATTTAATGAAATTACAAATCAGTTTAAAATTTTTAGGAAAAAAAAAATCAATAAAACTAAATTGCCTACCGTTATTTGAAGCGTAATCTGTCATTATTATTTTTTTTTAATTATTAATAAATAAACAAGAAAAAAAATTAAAAAAACAAATCAAGAATCGTATCTAGTAAATGAATATTGGATAGATTCTCTATATGTATAGTATAATTGAATTTTGAAATATAAAAGCAATTAAACTAAAAACAAACAAAAATTCTTTGATTTTAATTAAAAATTGAAAAATTTTAAAAAAAGTAAAAACTAAAAATTAAATATACATATATCATATGCTTTAGAGAATATTTTTCATTTTGATTTGTAAGGAGGAGTTGAATAAAAAAAATACAGATCTATTGGACTGTTTATGGAAGAGAAACTCAACATTTTCCATCATTTCATTTGTAGAATATTGGCAAACGATCGGAATTCGAATCCCGAGAGGCAATTGATTTCGCTTTGAAAAATCCCTGTTTCGTTTATTAAATGAAACAAAAAAAAATAAATAAATATAATAATAAAAAATAGAACATAGTCTGAATGGAGTGAAATGAAAAACGAAGGAATTTATCTGTCTCAGGTTGCGGAGGAGGAACAGGAAAGGTGGTGATAATATAATAATTTTAACGATGATAATATGTTTTGAATATTCCATTCAATCTGAAGGGAAATATTTGCTTACTTAACGGTTGGAGGTGGGGGGGGGGGGTTAGTCATAACAAAATAGTCACATCTTTTATAAATTTACATTCAAATACATAATAATTAATAAAATATATATTTTATCTCTTGAAAATTATTCTATTAGTAGGATAGTTATTGAATTATGAAATTATAGAATTAGGATTTATGATATCTGTGAAAGTTTCCATATAAATCATCCAATCCAAATGAAAACGATGATAAATTTTCATAGAAAGAAAACACATCCAGATGTGATTGAAGGATTACTGCTAAGTCTAAGAAGGCAGAAATAGCAATGATTTATACACCTGTTTCCATGGATTTTTTTAAAATAGCTTTATCCAAGAAGAATTAATCCAGAGGAAAAATACTGAATTGAATCCATTTATCTTTTTTTTTTTTTTGTTTAGTTTTTTATTATTTTTTGTTTTGTTTCTCTTTATTAAACTTTTTCTCAAAATTGAATAATAAAATGTAAATATAATTAATAAATATAGGAATATTCGAATGAATAAAGGGAAATATGATATCTTATCTCTTAAGGCTTAATAAAAAATAATCATTAATAAATAATAATTTAGTAAATTATTAAAAATTATAATAAATATCGTATAATTTATAAAAAAAAACTTTATCTAAATAATTACAAATAAATATTTTTTTAAATTAAATAAATCTGTTCATTTAATGAACGCTATTATTTAACTTATATATTTGTCTTGTAAAATTTGAAATATTCATTAATAAAGCAAAAAAGTTTTAAATGATTTTAAAAAGGTCTCTTATTAAAGTTTGTTTATTAATTGTGTTCGTTTTAAAAATTTATAAATATTTTTATTCCGTGTTTATGAACACAAGTTTTTGTTAAATAATGAAAAAATAATATTTTGAAAACATCAATAATATTAATGAGATTAATCATATTAGAAATCAGGAGTTTATTTATTATTATATATAATATAATATATAATTATTGTTTATTTTTTAGTAGGAAATGGAATTTGAATAGGTCATGTTTTGTATTACTGAACAATGAACTATAGAGATTTTAGTTTTTGAAAGGTTGCCCTAAATTGACGCATATAAATCGGATGTAAATTTTTTACTTCTTTGAGAATGAAAAAAAAAAGGAATCGGAGAGGAAGGCGACTAGTTGGATGACTTCATAGGTTGTGCAATGGGTTTAAGATAACGGAGTGCGGTAAACAAAACGCGAATTCAAAAAAATTTATTCTTTTCGTTTTTATTTATAAAATATTTTTTTTTTGTGATGGGAATTTCTAAACAAAAAGGGTGGGGGGGGGTCAGGGGTGGGGCATCCCATCGATCCAAGAGGGCCAAACGCGCGGCACTTGACGGTACCTATGATCAAGACAACAACAACATCTTGAAATGGACCCGATATTCTACTTACTTTTTTTTTAATTTGTTGGTTATTAAGTGGCGTGATCGTCGTCAGGATACATCCAGAGGGCCGTGGATGCTAGAGATTGCAACACTTTCAGACACACTATCCGTGTACACTGGACACTTGCACATGCACTTTTTTTTTTTTTTTTATTTTTAGTTTGACACTGTAAGGCGCGCCCGAGTCACGTCCACTCGGCTCGACGACCACAGAACAACTGACGGCTCGAGTCGCTCGCGACTCCGTCGTCCCACCCCTCGCCCCCCGCCCCCCGCCCCTTGGGTCGGTAACACTTTGACAGCGACCGCCTCTCGTGGCCAGATCGCGAAACAACCTCCTGGAGCAGCGGGGTTGCCAAGCATAGCCCGAGTGCATTTATTAATTAACGTAATCAGTGTTGATGGGGCGCGATTCTATTTGCTATGCAAAGGGGGTTTGGTTGACTGGCACCGGGAATGGAAGAAAATGGACAAATATCCATTGGGAAATAATAGAAATTATCATAAATATTAATTGAACTCGCTCGCTCGCTCTCACTTTCGAGGAATTTAAACATTCACCAATACACAATAATTATAAAATAATTAATATTAATTGATTAACAGGCATATTATGTAGTTTATATTGCTTTCCAATACCATTCTGATCTATTTACATTTAGATAGGTGTATATTTTTAGGTATATGGAAAATAAACTGCAATTTATAAAAGGTTTTAATATTGAAAATTTAACTTTATTGACAATTAACTAATTAATAATAATTATACAAACTTAAATCAATTTTCCTGAATGCTATTAAAACAATATCGACAATATTTTATAATATATTAAGTGTGTATTTTTTTGGAATTAACAAACATTCATTCATCTGGTAAATTATTTATCAATAAATGCAAAGAACAATTTCAAAAATAAAAATAAAAGTTGATTTGAAAATATAAATTTTAAAAATAAAGAGTACCGATCTCTTAATCATAAACATAAATATATATATATATATGTACACATTTTTATTTCTTTTAATTTCTTTATTATGTATAATGTTTAAATGTAGGTAAATCTGTATTGACATTGAATGACCAAATATACTAGATCCTGAGTCCCATGTTGTTTGCTTTATTTATTTTAAATGTATTAGTTATACAATTTAAAATATTTTTTTTTATGATCATTAATAATAAAAGAAGAAGCCACTCTAACCAGGAAGGAGGGAGATTACTAAATAAATGATTAGCTGTTGTAGATTAAATACCTCTAAGAATAAATTCATCATAGATACATAAGTCATCAAAAATCCCTTTGAGCATTTTTTATAAATGTTTACTTAGTAAAATAGAAATGTCTTTTTTATCATAAAAATTTCAATACATATTACCTTTATCTTTAGAATTATATTAATCTCTCTCTCTCTCTATATATATATATATATATATATCTTATTTAATTCTATTCCCTTTATTTATTTATTTATTTATTTGATAAAATATATTTACTTTTATTGTATAAATTTTTAAATGGAAAAATCGATTCAGCTAGAGACACTGGAATATCTCTTGCGCCTTTAAGTCAAGACATCTGTGTACTTTATATAGGGATATAGCTAGCTCGGTTGCCTAACTAACGCCAAAAGGGGTTATTAAGAGACTCTCCATTTATGTTAGAACTCACACACATTTATACGTCCGTCTAGGACTCTCCTTCTATTTGCTCTTTAATCTAGAAAAAAATTATTAATCTGATATCTACATATAAAACTAGACGAGATATTTAGTTTTGAATGTTAAATACACCAAATAATGTATTATAATTGAACAGTAAATTATTTATTTACTCTACAGATTTTGACAATTTAATTTTTTCAATCATTTTCATTCAAGAAAAAGAAGAGAGAATGATACAATAGTAGATCTATTGGTTACAAGAACATCACTAAATCATTAGTTATATGAAATAATGATTTACACCATTGAATCACAGTATAAATCGTTCTTCTTTAAACAAAAATAGGCATTAGAGACAAAAGTAATGAAAAAATGTGGAATTGTGCATATCATTTCAATATATGCTCAATATTTTATTAGTTTAAATATTTTTTAATATATTTGAAATAATTTAGAAAAATCATATCAATCTAAATGAAGAAATAAATTTAAATTTAAATAACTATATCAATTTAAAAAAATATTTACTCCTATGCAACTTAAACAAATTTGATGAAAATTGATCTTTCCGTCGTTGTCGAAGTTAATTGGTAGAAATCCCTAACAAATAATTTTGATAAGATAAGTTAGATAACTTTTATCCAACTCTAATCTAAATATGAAATGATATCTGAAAAAGAAATTAGTTTTTAAAAAAAACATGTTAGATAATGGATTAAAAACATAGTATAGTACTGGTAATAATATAGTACTAATAATATGATAATATATTTTAATATAAATCTAATTAAATTATTTTTAGAAGTTGGAGGAATGCGTTTGTTACAGCCAAATCTTTTGAGATCAGTAGAATCACAAAGAAAGATAGTTTTTATGGCTTTTCTATTGGTACTCTTTTTATACTCTTTTTTTAAAATCAAAATAGTTTTCTGTCTTTTAGCATCCCCTTTTTCTAGTTTATTGGAAAATTACAAATATGATGATATATAATGTTTATTTAAAACTAATATATATATACCAAAATCGATCTCATCAATAATATGATATAATATAATTTTAGTTATATATTGGTAAATAATTAATAAATAATAATAATTAATTCAAAAAAAGACAATAGAAACGTAAATCAAATTATTTATTTATTTATTATTTTATTATATTGATAATGAATTCAATAAAAATAAATTAACTTGAAGTGTTTGTTCATATAGAGTATAGACAATGCATTTCAAGGGGTGAACTTTGCGAATTGTATTATGGTGGGTACTGCTGTGACTCAACAACGAGTTAGGGCTCCCATACTCCTATAATTGACCTAACATTGGAGTCATCTCAATAAATTAAAGTCGTTGTGGCTTTAAAAATTGAAAAATTAGTTAAATAAAATAAATTAATTAATTAATAATAATAAATTTATTTTTTTAAATAATAAATTTATAAATTACGATTTTTTACTCATAAAATTATATAATTTCATTCAACAAATATTTTCTCTTGTGCATATTATGAATATACTATAAAAAAAAGAAATTGAAGAGGTATTAAAACATTCCCCTTAATTTCAATAAAAATAAGTTGACCTGTGGCCAGGTCCGAACCGACCGACGGTTTGAAGTAAATTAATTAGCAGCTACAGAAACAATTTCAAATAATTTTAATATATCTATTAATGTAATAAAAAACAGATATGAATATAACATAAATATTTTTAATTTTATTTTATTTATAATATATATGCAAGACCAGGCTGTGACGTCATGAATGGCTGGATGACGTCATATAATTTTAAATCAAGAAAAAACTAATAAATATGATTTTCCCGAGGATAAAACCAGTAGTAAGTGCATGATTCGTGGTGATATATGAAAAAATCTCCTCATGTGAAATTTGGTGTGAAAATAACCCTTCCCTTCCTATCGCTAATACTACCACTTCCGGTTTCCGGATTTGCACCAAAAGTTCATCCCACTGATGCATTAAGTAAATATACCAAATTTCATCAAAATCGGTTGAGCCGTTCAGGCTGTACACATCTATACGGACGGACGGACGGACGGACGGACAGACATGATGCTAAAAATACTTTTTTCTGTTAAGAAAATGCATGATTCGTGGAGATATGTAAAAATCTCCACATGTGAAATTTGGTGTGAAAACAATACCTCCCTTACTATCGTCGGTCGGTAATAATAAGAAGAATAACCTTAGAGACCTGAGTCACATATAACTTTTGTATTCTTCAATTTTTCCATTATATGTTTCTTTTTTTTAACTAAAAAGCTGTGTTAAGTTTTTGTATCTTGATCGAGTAAAATGAATATTTTTTTATTAATTTAGTTAATATTCATTTTATTGGTAGAGTGTTAGTTAACTGTGTTAAGCCACATTCTCGTGGTCCCGGGTTCAAGTCCCGTCCTGGCAAAGGAGTCAGTTCAGCCTCCAAAATTAGAAAGTTACTTGATAAAAACTAGCGTTTTCGATCAAAAAAATCAAGGTAAAGGCTGATAGGACCCGTTCTACTGATCAAAGGACACCTAATTAATAGGACTGACTTGATAGGCACTGTCCTTGCGTAGGATATACAAAAGTTTGAGGTATTTTTTATATTCATTTCATAGATAATCTTGCATATACTTTTTTTTTTATAGATTTTATTATTTATTAATAGATAAGTATATGATATCGGGCATATTATAGCTATTAGATAAAATAAGTAAAAAATTCCTTGAAAGAATTAGTAAGGGGAGGAATTTGCAATAAAAATGAGTGGATTATTGGAGATACATACAATATACTACCATTTTGATTATATGAAATATATTAATGTTAAAATATTTTTTTTTCTTATTATAGTATTTACACTATTTATTTTAATATAATACTTTCTATTAAAAAATTATAATTAAATGATAATAAAATAAATATAAATTTGATTCTTTTAGAATAGATGAATATAACCAATTAATTTAACCGTATACAATAGCAGAAACATTTTAATAAAGTAAAATTTAACTTAAATGAATAAGAATCATTTTTAATTAAATCTTAGAGATATAGTTTAAAGTGATTTTATTGATAAATTTACGTTATGCGTATTTCGCTTATGTAATTGTCCAAGTATTAAAAAAAATATTCTTATTAAGCTTTATAATTTTTGTGTTTAATTTTAGTTTTCATAAAGATGAATATATATGTATATAAAAAATATTTTTTTATTAAAACTAATGTCTTTTCAAAATAATTTACGTATAACTAGAACCATTACGAAAAATAATTATAAATGAATTAACACGATTTCATCTCCAACTAAACTTAGTTAACAGTTTCTTCATTTATAAATTAAAAATAATGAATGTTTCTTTTTCCTCTGTGTTTGATGTCAACAAAGTTGCCGCCCTCAACACTCATGCGGGACTACGTTTTCAAGTTGGAAAAAAAAATTTCTGAAATGCTGCTGGTATCTATTAAACAAGAAAACAAAATAAAAAATTGCTCTGGGGCTGAAAAGACAAAAGAGGAATTGCAAATTGGAAGCTATCGTGAAAATAACACTAATAATCATAGTTTAATTGTGTTTAATAATATATTGATTTATTCTATAAGTATAGACAATTAACATCTACATTACATCTGCTGATAAATATATTTTATTCTTAACAAGTGGATATATGATCGCTTTGAAATAATCCATCCATGTTGTCGATAAATTAATCGATATATTCCACTATACATGAGATATTAAATTCATTTGAGTAATCTTTTTTAATGGCTTACATTATTAATGTTATTATTAGTAGTTGAGATATGTATATTCGAAGCCTCAGATTGAAAATTTACGCAGATTATTATTTAAGTGTGTCTACTTATTAACGTTTTTGCCGTTTTGATATAACCATTCATTAAAATGATTACATAGAGCGTAACATATATAAAAATTAAACTAATCTTATTATGACATAATAAATAATGGAATTAAATTCATTACTTATACAATTAAAAAAATAAATTTCCCCTTATCATTGTTATCAATTATATTTACCTATATTTAAAATTTGTTTGTTGATAATCTAACACTAACAATAAATTATATAAACAAATACTGCTAATATAGAGGTCGGCAAGATATTATCCGTGGGTTTCCATGCGACCCATTTAGTAATTTTAAATGGGATCCGAAAATAATATTTATAAATAAAATATAAATACAAAAATGCATCAAATACAAAGATATTCTCTGAAATGAATTGCACTGTTGCAGTTGCACGTTGAACAAGTTGAACCTTGTCAATTTACCAGAGCTTAAAAATATTTTATCATAATAACAAAAAAGATAATAAGATGTGTTCACGGAAAAATATGAATTTGTCAAACTTGATAACTTCTTATAAGAAAATTTAAAATTTTAAATCAAAATATAAAATAAATTTTAATTTTTAAAATTATTAATTATTAGTAATTATTTTTTCAATAAAATATACATAATTTGTATAAAAATTTAAATCTCTCTGACCATAAACGTTTTCAAAAAAAAGTACTACCTATACTTAGTTAATTTGGACCCACAAATAGAAAGGGATGCCGAGTGCTGTCTTAATATTTTTTAATATTTTCAATATATAAACAAATTGATTGCAGATTGATTTGATTGCTCTTTGAGTGATTTTTTGAGTTTTTGAAACAGCCAAAAGTCCTTAAGGGGCTATGTCGGGACTGTACGAAGGTTGTCAAAGCAATGTGTTTCCAAAACTCAAAAAACCACTCAAAGGTCAGCGATTCGATGACAAAAAGACGATTCAAAATAATGCGACGATCGTACTCAAGACCATCCCTAAAAGCGAGTTCCAGGATTGTTTCGAGAAGTGGAAACATCGCTGGAACCATGTTATTCAATCAAGTGGGGATTACTTCGAAGGATGCCACCCTCCCGATGATCCAGAATAACGACAGCGGGGAGATATAAAGGTAAGCGCGATTCTTTCCGGACAGACCTCGTATATAATAATATATATATATTCAATATTAAAAATAACCAGATTGAATTTAATAATATTAAACAATTTTTTTATTGCTATCTATCTATCTATCTATCTCTGTGACTCTACGGAACTCGAAAGTTCTTGGCCGCAGCAACCACACCCCTCCAAGTATTCCTATTCTGAGCCACAACCTTCCAGTCCCTATCCTCTCCCAACTCTCTCACATCCCTTCCCACATTATCCACCCACCGTGTCCTTGGTCTTCCACTCGGTCTTCCTACCAATATATTTTTTGCCATTCTATCTTCTCCCATTCTAGCCACGTGTCCTGCCCACAGTAGTCTTCTCGATTTTTTTAATTCTAACTATATCTGGAGATGCATAGAGGTCATACAATTCCTCGTTATGCAATCTTCGCCATTCCCGGGTGACCTCATCTTTCTTTGGTCCATAAATGCTTCGCAGAATCCTATTCTCAAATACTCTAAATCTACTCTCGTTACCTATGCCACCATGCCTCACACCCATATAATACAACCGGTAAAATAATTGTTTTATATATTTTAATTTTTATCCCCTTTGATAATAATTTTGACGCGATAAGCCCCTTTACGACATGATAACAGACGCTTCCCGATTGTAACCTCGCTTTAAACTCATCTCGAATATTATTATCTTTCATTATCACAGAACCTAAGTATTTAAATTTTTCTACATCTTCAAATTCTATATTTTGTATGTTAAGACACTTTGTGTGTTCCTCTCTGTTACTAAATACTTTGTCTTAGCATTATTAATTTCTAGTCCCACCTCTTTTCCTGCTTCAATTCATTTTTCTATGCTATCTTTAATTGCAATTGCCGAATCTCCTATTATATTTAAGTCGTCCGCGTAACCTAATACTTGAATGTTTTTGTTTAATTCGATTCCGTTTGACCTCTCCCCAATTTGTCTAATTATATATTCCAGAACTAAATTAAATAAAATTGGTGATAATGCGTCTCCTTGTTTTAAGCCATTTCGAATTTCGAAAGTTTCTGACAATTGATTCCCGCATCTTACTCTTCCTTTACTACCTACAAGACAAATTTGAATCATACGTACTAGTTTTTTTGGAATTTCCATTAAAATCAAGATTTGAAAAAGTTTTTATATTGCTATAATTTGTAAATCAATTCATATTGAGAATTCAACTACCCTTTCTAATTTATAATTTCGAAAGTTTCTGACATATATATATATATATATATATTTAATGAAATTTTTGTATATAGATTATTTACAATTTTTTTTTTGAGAACTTCATCATTAATGAAATAAATTCAATACACTATTTTATTATTATATGATATGATAATCGATTTTAATTTATTTTTCATTAAATATAAAAACAAAATCACATAAACAGATTGAAATTATAAAATAAATATTTAATTAATTGAAACTATTTTCAATTTTTAATTAAATTTTAAAATTAAATTGAAACTTCAACGCGAAAAAACTTCTTAATTATCTCTTCCATCAGACAACCCTGACAAAGAAATGATACGACAAATGAATTCCGAGACTAAAATTAAAGTTTCTATTCAAATTTCCGTGCTCTGCGTTTCAATTTGAAACTATCCTATTTTTTTTTCTAACTTAAAAAAAACTCATTAAATCTTTTCAATGGTTTATATTTTTTTATGAACTAAAATGAAGTGGATTCGTATTAAAAAAATCTTTTTAAATTATAATAATATGTATGTATAATTTTTTAAGATTGTTAGATCCCCTCTCTCTGATTACCCCCTCCCTTTCCCTAAGGTCTGGTTCTATAATTTCGATCGTTCTCAGATTCGTTCTCCTTTAATCCTGCCACTAAGAACTATTCATCTGATACGAGACCCAATTCTATTCCATTAGTGGGGCTCTATTCTCTAAAATCTCTCTATATACACTCATACAACAACACTAACTCCCCACCCCGGCCCTTCAACTCCCCTCATCAATCCATTTCTCTCTGTGCTTGATCTCAAACCAATTTCATATATTAACTGATAAGATTTCAAAAAAAAAAAACAAACAGACAGACACAAAAACTCTTTCAACTTTATAGTATGTCTGTCGGGAATTTAATGATGAAACTTTAATGATTAGGTTAATTGTTTTTTCAATTTATACATATTGGAGTTTTCTCTTAAATATTCGGTAGTCGCCCTCTTCACCTCACCCCCCCCCCTTCACCATCTGATAGTCTCGTTGACCTCAATTTTCTTAAAGAGGATATATGTATAACTTACAAAGAAATTTCTTATCAATATTTGTATGATTAATAAAAAATGATTAAAATGTAATCTTGTGTTTATGATGACATCAATTTTAATATAAAACTTTTTAAATAGCATATTAGACAATAAAATATAATAAAATTGAACTAAAATGATTAAATTTCATTATTAATTAGTGTTTTTGTCAAGAATTATTTAGGTTTAATTTTATTGTGACATCTTGATGGAAGGTATGTAACATTTAGCACAGATCTATTTTTATTTTCCTTTATATCTTTTATTAAAAAATTTATAATTAAAACGAAAATATGTATATAGTTCAATTTACCATAAAAATTAGTAAACTACATATATTATTTTCTTTCATATATGTTATAGTAAATATATCAATAACTCTTTATAATTTTAGTACCGGGGTCCCGAGTCTCGGCTCGGTAATTAAGTTAAAAAAAAATAATTCATTATTATTGGGTTTGACTGGTAATTTTAATACCTGGGACACCGAGTTCTCGCTCGATCCTTTAAAAATTATTGATATACAATTCTTTAATTATTTATTACAAATATTAAATGTTGCAGCATTGCATCAATCTGATTAAAATGAATGGAACTGGGGTCCTCAAAAATGATGCCTGGTTCACCGAGCCATCACTCGGTCAATAAAAAAAAATGATTCTTTATTATCGAGTTTGGCTGATAATATTAATACCTTATTCACCGAATCGCCATTCAAATAATAACATACAAACTGAAAAGTAGGCGTTTTGTTATAAAATATATATCTGGGACACCGAACTATCGCTCGACCCTTTAACCAATTTATACAATTTATTTTTATATACTTTAAAAATTTCACAATTTTTTAATTATTTATTATAATTCTTATATGGGATTTCTAAAAATGACCCATTAAAAATTTGTTTCCTAAAATATTTCAAATTAATTAAAATAAATTGTATATATGTTCGTTTATAAAATCTATATATCTGTGTGTCTGTGTGTCTGTCGCCAAAAATTTTCGATTTTTTAAATTTTGATTTTGGATTCGAGTAGAGCTTAAAAAAGTGTTAATGTAAAGTGGTCTTGGTTTTTTAAAATTCGTTTGGGAACATGGTCAAGTCGGCGGTCAAAGTTGAAAATTTCCCATATATTATAACTACTGTAATTAGTATTATTATAATGTAAAATTATAAAGAAAAAATATTTAGACATTATTATAGACATTTTCATTCTGTAAATTAAATAATTTTATTTCATTTATATAAATATCTATTTTTAAATACATAACATGTATTATTTAGAAAAAAAAGGTTCTATATATATATATCGTATGTCTCACTTTGAATTTATTCGATCATGAAGGCTAAAATGTTTAAACTTAGTATTTCGCTTATAAGCAATATCTTTCATTCATATATAAATACTATACGTATATGCCATCAAGTGAGATGAGCTTCAGACGTTAGTAAAGGGGCTATTTATATTTTTATCGCAATTTTTCGTCTTTATTGACAGTGTCAATGTTGAGGCCACGATGAGCCGTCAGGAGGAGAAGAGTGGCCTCTACTTTTAAAGATTTATCCATCTCTCAACAAGGAGAGGAAAAAAAATGTATATTTATATCATACATATTCAATAATATATGATCGAGAAGGGACGATATATCCCTCACCTCGGAAATGGAACTTCACCTCCGTCAGTTCTACCCTTGAAAATGAAATCCATTCACTTGCATCAGACGACTCGCCACGATTTATTTATTTAAAAGATTCTCAATTCAGATGACAGTGCGACGGGTTAAGAAGGAGTGGGTTGCCCAGAGAAGGGGTCGAAAAACCGACTGAGTAAACGATGGGCAAAACAAGATACAAAAAAAAAAGGATGGATTTTAATTTATCGCCCTTCATTCCAACCACTGAGGAAACTTTTCTTTTTCGGAAATTTTCTAATCGCATGGAAATTTATTGTTTTTTTTTTTTTTTTTTGTTTTTTCTGGGTGGAGAAATGAAAGTTGGAGATGGATGATGGGGGGGAGGGTATCTCTTGTGGTAGCGATGAGGGTTTATAAAGAAAATCATCAACACCACTGTGAAGTTATTTATTTTCCAATTTCACAAGTAAAGAAACTTTTAGTCTGTTTCATTATTTCTAATTATTTGACGTTTCTGTAGTGATATATGTTAAAACTTTTCAGTGGAGGATTGATTTTTTTGGGAATTTAAGTTTATAGGCACTGGGGTGTTGTTTGTCTTATTTTCTAATGAACTACAACTAGGAAACCGAGAGTTGTTCTTTCTTAAAATTACTTACTGTTAGTCACTTTACAAAATGGCTTTCTAATTATTTCTTATATATAGGTATACATATGCTCATACCAGTGGCGCAACCAGGGGGGGGTTTTGGGGGTCAAAACCCCCCCCAGGAGGGAAAAAAATATAAATTGCTGTATATTATGTACTATATTACAAATAGAAAAGAAAAAAAAATTCTAAAAGTATAACTTAGTGTATAATAAGTAAGTTTATTTTATTTTAAAAAAATTTTAACAAAAATAAAAATTGCTTATTTTTTCGTACAGAATTAAATATAAGAAATAAAAAAGTATTTTATTATTTCTCCTAAATCAGAGATTCTTAAACTTATGTACTCCGCGAACCCCCACTTGATAAAATTTTTTTTGACGGACCCCATTCCAACTTTAGGTACTTTACGACATTTTATTAGTTAATTTCTGGCTTACGATCTCATAAGAACAAGGATATTTGATGAATATTTCTAACAGTGATTGGTGAATAACGATTTTTTTGCATATTGTAGAACACATTTTATTAGAAATTATAATATTGAAGAAAGAAAATTCAGCTAAATATGAAGATGGAAACGGTAGCAATAGTTTTCTTGCACATTTCGTTGAATTTGGGTATTTGATCTCTGTTTCCTCACAAAGCCATGCCATCGCTCCTTTTATATTAAATAAAGTTTTAACGGAGAATCATCATTTTCTCGTGCACCTGTACGGATCCACAGTAAAGGCTTCGCGGACCCCTGAGGGTCCGCGGACCACAGTTTAAGAACCTCTGTCTAAAATCATAAAAAACAAAAGACTTAATATAAGAATACTAGATGATTGTGAAATTTTCCAATTTGACTATTATTTAAATATAAAATAAATAAAAATATTACTCAAATTCTAAATATTTTTTATTAATATTACATTAATTGCTAATTTCATAAAAATTATGAAGTGAAGACTAATTTTTTCAAAATGGAAACGAGTAAAAATCCCTAAAGGAAAAAATCCATAAAAGTCAAAAATCCCTAAAACCGAAAATCCCCAAAAGCGAAAATCCCTAAATAAAAATATCGCTGACTGAAAAAATCTCTAAAAGAAAAAATCACTAAAAACAAATTTTTTCATTTTTGTATTAATTTTAATTGTGACTCAAAAAATTAAATCACAAGGTGAGCATGACACCCAGTTGCCTGAGACACGATCTCCCAAGGAGATAATCGGGCCTGGGCCGAAAGTTGGGAAAAATAGGTCAAAAAATACATACATTGGGCCCACACACGTGATTTTTCCAAAAAAATTGGGGTGTCAAATTCGTATGTAAAATAATGGGAATTTACTCAAATTCCGTTTATTAGCTTACGTTTTAATAGCTTAATGATTCCAAATACAAAATACACCATTTGTATATTTCACGCAATTTGTGAAATTTACAATCATCAGAGGTTGTCTTTTTCATTGTGCTCAATGCATTTATAGAAACATCAAATCAATGCCAGAAGTTTTGAAGCTCTATAATGATATAGATAATCCTGACAACTCCACTCATTTACAAACTCTTGCAGCTTTGATTTTGGTACCACCATCAAAAGTCATTGTAGCCTACCAAGCATTAGCTGGACGACCAACAGGGCAAAACTTCGTGATCTTTTTTCTTCCTTCGAGCGCACTTGGCTAAATGAACAATTTTTGGCTGGCTTTTATGACCCCGAATTCGACATTGGAACATCTACGATGCCACTTTGATGGGTTTACCTCGAACAAACAATGCAGTAGAATGTTATAAGACATCAGTATGGGTCACCTGATTAAGCAAATCCATATTGAGCATAACCTTATCTCTTTGGAAATCTGTCGTGATGTTCTTGGTAAGAAGCCTGATCCACCAAGGAAACGATTCAGCGACTCGCATGATGAGCTTCTGACCATAATGAAGGCAAACCATGAAAAATGGGACGCTAAAAAACCAGATGGAACAGATGTGATGACACCAAGCATAACTACCTCATTCAAGTCTCTTCGGCTTTTCATTATTAAATAAGTAAAAAAAAAATTAGGGAAATTTTTTATTTAGGGATTTATTCTTTTAGAGTTATTTGCATTTAGGGATTTTTTCTTAGGGATTTTTACATGATTTCTTCCAAAATAGACGAAAAGCTTTCGAAATCTTAATGTAGTTTTTTATAAATAACTCCTTTATTATTAAGTTTAGGTAAAAATGAAAATAATGAAACTTTTAGTAAATTCGATTCCCTATAAATTTTATACGATAGTATGATAAATCTCATAAAAATCGGTATTTATTGAGAAAATCAATAAAATCTGCTTTAACACCACTTTAAACTACCCTTACTTATGGTCCGATCTTGTCCAAAAACAATCCAATCCCCGCCCATCATTCCCAAAAAAAAACATCTAAATATCAAATTTCAAGACAATATCTCATTTTGTTTAGACGTAATCTCGGTAACGAGCCGGTTCAAAAATTTTTTTTTAAAGTTTTGTATTCAGAACCGTCTGAAAAGTGGAAATCTCGAAGAATCTCGGAGCAAAAATTTTCAAAATTTTCCGATCATCATATAAGCTATGCTTATTTCATGAGGAAAGCTAAAATGATTTACTTATACCTGGAAAAAAAATATTTTCTTTCTAAAACTGTGAATATGAGTAAATAAAATACAAAATTACATTTTTTGCTAGATTTTGTAAAATCAGTGTTTCATTTACAAAACTTTTTTAAATATTTAATATAAAAAAAAAATCTTAATGAAAATTTGTCTTTGAGAGAGCCCCCGGGGGGGGGGGGGGCGCGCCATAGGAAGGTGGAGCGGCTAGTCAAAACCCCCCCCAGGATCAAATCCTGGTTGCGCCACTGGCTCATACTCGTATATATTCATATTTAAGACTAAAAGAGAATCTCTCTCTCTCTCTATATATATATCTTTATAGATTATCAATATGTGGTGGCTCGAACATTCAAAAATTTGGCCATTGCATTGACTGGATTAAGAATATAAATAAATATACAATTTCTCTTTAACTCTTAACTTTATATAAAATAATATGACATTTATATATGATTATTATAATTTAATATGATAATAAATATTGTATAAATAAATGATTAAGTTAATGAATAAATAAAAACAGAGAACAACTGAAAAAAACAGATATGGATATAATATAAATATTTTTAATTTTATTTTATTTATAATATATAAGGGCTGGCTGTGACGTCATGAAGTGCTGGGTGACGTCATATAATTTTAAATTAAGAAAAAACTAATGAAGATGATTTTTCTCGAGGATAAAACCAATACAAAGTGCATAAAACGTGGAGATATGTCCTCACGTGAAATTTGATATGAAAATAACCCTTCACTTCCTCTCTTCGATCGGAAATACTAGCACTTCCGGTTTCCCGATTTGCACCAAAAGTTGATCAATTCATCCTACTGATGTATTAAGAAAATATACCAAATTTCATCAAAATCCGTTGAGCCGTTCAGGCTGTACACATCTCTACGGACACACAGCGGACAGACGGACAGACATCATACTAAAAATACTTTTTTCTGTTAAGAAAATGCATGATTCGTGGAGATATGTACCTAAAAATATCCACAGGTGAAATTTGGTGTGAAAACAATACCTCCCTTGCTATCGTCGATCGGTAAAAAGGAAACGCTACTTGTATAGGTAAAATGTCACTTCCGGTATTCAGATCATAATGAAATTTGGTATCTGAATTTTTTTCATATTTTTAAATCTATATACAAAATATGAAGCAAATATCTCAAAGCAAACTGGTACTTTACTTGAAAGGTAAACGCAACCGGTGTAGGTAAAGTACCACTTCCGGTTAACCGATTTTGACGAAATTTTGATAGAAATCTACAAACTGTGAATAATATCGGTGTACCAAATTTCGAAGTTCTAGCTTGATTAGTTTTTGAGTAAATTTGCTTACAGACATTACATACATACATACATACATACATACATACATACATACATACATCCACACACACAGACATAATTCGAAAAATGGTATTCTCCGACTCAGGGAGGTCTAAAACGTCAAGATCTATCAAAATCTCGAAGTCGAAATTTTTGACGATTCCAATACTTCCCTTATACGAAGTATGCGGGAAAGTAAAAAGGAGCGCACCCAATGCCAGACACGTGGGTCCGAGGCTTGGAGGCAGCATTTTTATATGAACTCTGTGGAACGGACGCCATTAGAAAAAGTTCCACATTTTATTTAACCCTGTATCTATATTTTTGTAAAAAAAAATATTATTCCATTAGAATTTGAACCACTTTTATTTCTTTATCTATTATAAAATAAATAACTGTGTTAAATGTTATTCAAATCCTCTTTTAAATTGCGAAGAAACAAGAATGATCAAATACAAAACAAAGAATTTAAATAATATACATGTATCTTATTAATATTGTAATAAATTAACGAAATTAAATTTATGATATATGATTTCAATCTCTCTCTCTTTATATATTATTTAACATCTATAAAAGGGTGCAATAAAAGTAACATAAACTATTCTGATTGACCAAACAATTTTTGTGGGATATTTGAAATAAGTTTCAAATTATTTTATTTTATATCAAAGTTCAGTAGTTTTCACATAATTTTTGTACAGCTATATAAAATTGGACAACAATAAAATCTCTGGGATATTAACAATCTTTAAAGGGTTAAAGCAATCAAGTAGTTTGCTCTCTAAACGGAGTAGAGAGTAGAAGAGGTATTGTAAGATCGTTACAACAATATTCCTCACCAGTATTATATGTACATCAAAGAAATGTCAGAAAATACATTACAATACGATGCGATACGATATTTTATTAATTAATTTAACATTCATATAATAATATTTTAATTGATATTATAAATATTCTTATTTCTTTTATATTATATAAATTAATTAATTTGATTTAAATCATATGGCAATCGTTTATTATTATTTTTTAATATTTTATTTTGTAAATAAAAATAAAGTATGATTCCTTCGTTCTAGTTTATTAATTTTAAGTGTGTGATATACAAAAATAATAATATTTATATGTATATGAAATAAGAGTATATGAACATGGAATATTCATACAAAAATACATAAACATTTATATGAATTTATATGAATATATTTGATGTAAACTTTTTATATAACCATATAAGGTAGAATGATCTCATTAAATTAGCAGCAAAGTGAAAATGCAAAGGCTTTGTATACCAAGTAATTAGGCCCTTGGATAGAGCGGAGGTTAGATGAAGTTGGTTGGGGAGGGTGCGAGCGAGGGAATGAAAAGGACCAAAATACAATTTGTGTGCGACGTGCGACTCTCAAAAAAAAAAAAAAAAAAAGGGAGAAAAGAGAGTCATTCACTTTTGGCTTTGATGAACATTCTCAACCTTTGGTCCTGTTGCATCTCTCTTCTCTTTACCTGGTCACTAGGAACAATCAATAAATCATGGGCAGTAAAATGCAGTGATTAGCCGATAATGGAATGCGTTTCCGCGTTCTCCTTTTGAAGGTTCCCAGCACAGCTGACACCAATTAGTGCCTCTTTTGCCTGGATTTTTCACTAATTTCTTTTTCACCATTTCCTACATACAAATAGGTTTTCTATATATATAAATATATATATATAAAGAGTTATTAAGGGCTATTAAAGTTTTAAAAAGCAATAATTAAATATATACTATATATATATATATATACGTATACATCATACAAGTATCTACGTAAAATTTAATACTTCTTTCTATATGTCACGATCTATTTAAAGTACTTGCAGTTAAATGTATTTAGAGGATAATTATTCGATTTCAGAAATTTTCTAATTGCATGAAAACAATTTGCTTGAAAACAATTTTGAAAATCGAAATTTTTTCATTATTACCATATATTTTTAATAAGTATATTGAATTACTACAATTATAACCCCCCAGTCAGTTAACTAAAAGAATAATTTCTCACGATATTCATAAGAAACTTTTAATTTTTTTTAAATTATTTTTTTTTTTCATTACTTACAATATCTATCGTAGTTTAATATGTCTTACGAGAAAACGAGTTTTTATCATTTTATTCTATTAAATTTGAGCGCATGTATTTTAGTAAGAATGTATTTTTTTTTTAAATATTTAATTCAATTATCAGCAACCTTTAATGTTTTTTTTCATTTATACTTAATTTTGACAGGAGTGATACTCACTATTTTTTTAAGTTTTAGTGAAATCTATATTAAATAAAATATGGTGTTAAATAAAAATTTTGAAATTAATTTGATGTTTATTTAGTTTTTAATTAAAGATTTGAAATGAAAATTAATTTAGTTGTAAGATTATGTATAAATATTGCTATTAAAATAAATTATAAGAATATTTGCTGAATTATATATAATAATTATATATTTTTAAGATGAGTATGAATGAAGGACACGCATTTACGATATATTATGTTATAATTGTCAAACCAACAGATTAAATAATACTTATTTATTTAATAAATTCGGGGAAAATTACCGAATTTCATTAAATTATTTTTTTTAATTTTTG
Source organism: Labia minor (assembly GCA_963082975.1). NCBI lineage: Eukaryota > Metazoa > Arthropoda > Insecta > Dermaptera > Spongiphoridae > Labia > Labia minor. The sequence continues at coordinate 79,555,871 of OY720347.1, read as the reverse complement.
TATTTATTTGAAATATAATAATATTTGCATAGGAGACAAATAAACAAAAATAAAAATAAAAAAAAAACGATTGTGATGATTCTTTAATTAATTATATTCTACATATATAAGTATATAATTATATATATATATATATATATATATATATATATATATATATTATATAATTTCCATTGTTAAAAAAGATAACGCAAGATACAGCTAGATGCGTTAGCTAGTTTAATTGAAAATGATTTATTTACTGATTTATTTTTTTCAATTCACTTATAATAATAAAAATATACGATGAAAAAGGTAATCTTTTTTTTTTAAAAAAAAGCAAGTATAAATGGAGTTTAGTTAAATTAAAAATTGTCTTAAAAGCTAGAGCGCTTCTTTAATGGGATATGAACAAAAAATAAAAATACTTTTTTCTGTTAACAAAATGCATGATTCGTGGAGATATGTGAAAACAATACCTCCCTTACTATCGTCGGACGGTAATTATACTTTAATAAAATTTTAAAAATAATATGTCGTCTAAGGGGGGAACCTAGAAAGTATAATTCAGTATTCAATGTTCAATTCAGAGTGACATCAAATTTTGACCAAAACTTTAATTTATTTCTCAACATCATTCTAATGAATGATAATATAGTATGTTTGATAGTAATTATATATTGAAGTATATTATTTATGTCAATTTAAAAATTAGATAGAATTTCATAAGACAAGTGATTTATAATTAAAATAAAATCCCACTGTAGAATTTATTATAAATAGGTATTTATAATCTTTTATTTCATCGCCAGGTTGTTCTTCTCTCCCTATAATCGTCTCTTTAATAATTCCGGCAATTCAACTCATCTAGGTGTTTATCAAAAGAAAATGGAACGAATCGGGTATTCAATTAACCACGACGATCCTAATCCAACCATTAATCCATTCATTATTCTGTAAGTTGGCGATTACCGAGTCATTAAAAATTAATCTCGAAACATGACAAAGATCGATTCCTCCTTCTACTTTCCTCTTCTCTTTTCGTTCCAACGAATACATCAATAACTAAATTGTTGCTTTGTCTATTTCCAAAAATAGATCAATCAAATCAATTTATGATCAAAAGAAATGGCATGTTTTTATGAAATATTCATATTCTCCATTGAATAATCAAGCGGAGAGTTGGGCTTTGATGGAGGTCGGGGGATAAAGAAAATGATAACTACTAAAAAAATAGAGATATCTATGAAATGTTTGTTTTATGTTAGATAATTCTTACATATACTAACCCCATTGTTTTTTGTTTTTTGTTTTTTGACTTTATACGCGAGCATATTAAAAATATTAAATATTTTATTAATAATTTTTATTATTTCATATGTAAATATTATTCTATTTATAAAAAATAAATTTTTCTCTACACATTATTCAGAATTTCAAGACTTTCATTTACTAAAAAACCAAATATTAATTTTTTTCAGATGTGTCTATCTGGTTTATTATATATCAATAATTTTATGTTTACATTTGTAAAATTTTCATTTATTAATATATATATAGGAAGATTTTTATACTTCCTAGGACCGTTTACCTCATCCCAAATGTCACCGCTCCTTACCTTGTTCTTTTTTGTCAGCTCCCATGTTTCAGAAAAGTATGTTTAAATGGGTTCGACAATGGTTTTATATATTGTGACTTTTGTACCACAGGTTCCACAATTCCCTATTTAACTGTCTAAATAGCTCTTCTACCCTGGTTAATCTAATAGTCAATAGACCTCTTCGTAACTTCCTGAAGACTGCTTAATATCACGCCCAAGTATTTAAAGTTTTGAACGTTTTTTATTTCAGTGATCGTCCTTCTTCACCCACAATCATATACTCTGTCTTTTGTGTATTTATTGAGAGAATCTATTAGTTCCTTTATATAAATATCTCTTACTGCATTAATACATATATAACGGGTCAATTTTATTTACAAACACCATAGTTTTCCTAAAGGGACGCTTTTATATAAGCCTTGAGCAGATGCACCAGCAGTAAATGGTCAGATCTTCCACGCTCCGTAAAAATGTAGTCGATGCAGGATCTTCCAGTCCTCAAACCACTTTGTTCTTTGGAATCTGAGAAGCTATCTTCTATTCTGCTTTTTAAAATTCTACCATAAAGTTGATCTAAGGAGCTCAAGACACGTATGCCTCTATAGTCCTCGTAATTCTGTTTATTGCCTGTTTTATTTCAAAGGCCTTCTTACGTTCTTCTTCTTAGAACCAATCTTTAATCGAATTGCGTGTAAATCTAGTGAATTTAAAAATTCAATTGGAAAAATTACACTTTCATTTTCATCAACAACAGTATCGATTGATTTAAAAGACATGAGATCACCTGGTAACAACTGTTGTATCTGGAAGTTTATTTCGTCAACATCAACATTTTTGGTTGCCCAAATCGCCCGATGACTGAGCCAGTTATAATTCAAGAAATTATTCTGTATCAATTCATTTTTTTCATGAAGAACAGTGCAGAAATGTCTGGTAGTATTAGTAGTATTGGTATTTACATATTAATAAAATATTTTTAATTATCATTTTAAATGAATATTAATTAAAGAAATTATTAAATTATTCTTAAAATGTTTGCAAAACAATTAATTTTAAATATAACAACTGTGTCTATCGTCATTTAAATCTTTATATAAAAAATATAAATGAATATTAAATTAAATACACCTAGAACCCAAGCTCTGAATTTTAATAAAAATTTGCAAAAACCTCTTCGGGGATATACCTAATAATTTCCCAAATTTTCACGGTGATTGGATGTATGGTTTTTGAATCCATAATCGACAGACAGACACACATTCATTTATATATATATATATAGATTATATATTTTATTTTAAAATTTATATATTTATATTATTATATTATTATATAAAGTAATAAAAATATTAAAATTGTTTTTTATATAAATAGATGACCTAGATTACGGGTGAGTAACTGGCCGCTTTTGGATGATTATCTAGCTCTAGCATATAGAGTTTTTCGGGATATTTGTTGTGATGGAGTACGTTAAGTCATAGTCTGCTTGATGTGTGTATTTATATATAATATTTAATCTTCATCATTTATTAATATATAGTATTTTATTTAAAAATGTAATATATGCAATAATAAGTTTATTACAATAAATTATAGTTTATTTACAGTGGCACAACCAGGGGGGGGGTTTTGGGGGTTAAAACCCCCCCCAGGATTGAAAAAAATATAAATTGCTGTATATTATGTACTATATTACAAATAGAAAAGAAAAAAAAATAATTCTTAAAGTATAACTTAGTGTATAATAAGTAAGTTTATTTTATTTTAAACAAATTTCAACACAAAAAATTGCTTATTTTTTCGTACAGAATTAAATATAAAAAATAAAAATTTTTTTATTATTTCTCCTAAATCATAAAAAACAAAAGACTTAATATAAGATTACTAGATGATTCTGAAATTTTCCAATTTGACCATTATTTAAATATAAAATAAATAAAAATATTACTCAAATTCTAAATATTTTTTATTAATAATACATTAATTGCTAATTTCATAAAAATTATGAAGCGAAGACAAATATTTTCAAAATGGAAACGGGTAAAAATCCCTAAAGGAAAAAATCCATAAAAGTCAAAAATCCCTAAAACCGAAAATCCCCAAAAGCTAAAACCCCTAAATAAAAATATCGCTGACTGAAAAAATCCCCCTTCATTTTTGTATTAATTTTAATTGTGACTCAGAAAATTAAATCACAAGGTGAGCATGACACCCAGTTGCCTGAGACACGACCTCCCAAGGAGGTAATCGGGCCTGGACCGAAAGTAGGGAAAAATAGGTCAAAAAATACATACATTGGGCCCACACACGTGATTTTTCCAAAAAAATTGGGGTGTCAAATTCGTATGTAAAATAATGGGAATTTACTCAAATTCCGTTTATTAGCTTACGTTTTAATAGCTTAATGATTCCAAATACAAAATACACCATTTGCACCGTATATTTCACCAGGGAATATATAACGCAATTTGTGAAATTTACTATCATCAGAGGTTGTCTTTTTCATTTTGCTCAATGCATTTATAGAAACATCAAATCAATGCCAGAGAAGTTTTGAAGCTCTATAATGATATAGATAATCCTGACAACTCCACTCATTTACTAACTCTTGCAGCTTTGGTTTTGGTACCACCATCAAAAGTCATTGTAGCCTACCAAGCATTATCTGGACGACCAACAGGGTAAAACTTCGTGATCTTTTTTCTTACTTCGAGCGCACTTGGCTAGGTGAACAATTTTTGGCTGGCTTTTATGACCCCGAATTCGACATTGGAACATTGGAACATCTCCGATGCCACTTTGATGGGTTTGCCTCGAACAAACAATGCATTGGAAGGTTACAACAATGCTCTTCGTTCACGCTTAGGAGGTTACAAGACATCAGTATGGAACCTGATTAAGCAAATCCATATTGAGCATAACCTTATCTCTTTGGAAATCTGTCGTGAAGTTCGTGGTAAGAAGCCTGGTTCACCAAGGAAACGATTCAGCGACTCGCATGATAAGCTTCTGACTATAATGAAGGCAAACCATGAAAAATGGGACGCTAAAAAACCAGATGGAACAGATGGGATGACACCAACTACCTCATTTAAGTCTCTTCGGCTATTCATTATTAAATAAGTAAAAAAAATTAGGGAAATTTTTTATTTAGGGATTTTTTCTTAGGGATTTTTACATGATTTCTTTCAAAATATCCTGCCACTACGGGCGGACGAAAAGCTTTCGAAATCTCTAAGTAGTTTTTTATAAATAACTCCTTTATTATTAAGTTTAGGTAAAAATGAATATAATGAAACTTTTAGTAAATTCGATTCCCTATAAATTTAATACGATAGTATGATAATTCTCATAAAAATCGGTATTTATTGAGAAAATCAATAAAATGTGCTTTGACACCTCTTTAAACTACCCTTACTTATGGTCCGATCTCGTCCAAAAACAATCCAATCCCCGTCCATCATTCCCAAAAAAAAAACATCTAAATATCAAATTTCAAGACAATATCTCATTTTGTTTAGACGTAATCTCGGTAACAAGCCGGTTCAAAAAATTTTTTTTGCAGTTTTGGATTCAGAACCGTTTGAAAAGTGGAATTCTCGAAGAATCATTTTCAAAATTTTCCGATCATCGTATAAGCTATCCTTATTTCATGAGGAAAGCTAAAATGATTTACTTATAGCTGGAAAAAAATATTTTCTTTCTAAAACTGTGAATACGAGTAAATAAAATACAAAATTAAATTTTATTGCCAGATTTTGTAAAATCAGTGTTTCATTTACAAAACTTTTTAAAATATTTAATATAAAAAAAAAAATCTTAATGAAAATTTGTCTTTGAGAGAGCCCGGGGGGGGGGGGGGTGCCATAGGAAGGTGGAGCGGCTAGTCAAAACCCCCCCCAGGATCAAATCCTGGTTGCGCCACTGTTATTTATAACTATTTAATTAAAAATGAATAAATGTAACTTTTAGAAATATTTATTTACTTTGTAAATGCACACATTTATTTTGTTTGCAATTTATTTGTGTTATTTGTTATAAAACCTCCCCAAATAATTTAGTTTATAAAGAAACATTATATTTACAAAAGAAACATATAATATATTCACAAAATATACTTAATTAGTAAATATTATAATGAATTGAACTATTTATTTTATTTTCAAATAGTTAAGGGTTTACGGTGGATACCTCGACAGCTTACCAAGGAAATTTTTCTCTTTCTGGGGTCTGGTACGATGTCCTCCAATTGGATCAAAATTGGGAAGTTTTATGAATTAAGAAGTAGCGGCCACTGATTACGAAAATCAAGACAACGTTTAAGATTTGTGTTGTACTAATCCTGCATCACCTTTACACCACTGATGGGCTGTAACGCCAGGGAGTGAGTGACTATACTTTTTAATTAACAATATGAAATTAAATTTATTAGAATGAGAATGTTACCAAATATCTGATATAACTCCTTAAACCGATATCTTTACTTAAATTTCAAATATACTTGAGGAATTACCATAATTTTTACATAATTTGGATGGATTATTTTTTTAGTTTAGTATAAGCTGTGAATATTAACTTGTAGTGAAACCTTTAAACATTATCATTATTGAATCTTTAGTGAGCTAACAGTGGACAAAACAAATACAAAGTTTGTGTTAACTCTTATTAATTAATTCTCTTCCCTGATTCACACATGCAAATAAGGAGAGATGGTTGCATGGTTATTTAATCATGTCATCATTTCGGTACTCCGATATTCGAGTTATGACTCTATATACTAATTTCATTTGTTTTTATCACTTTAATAATTTATATCTAATGCCTCGATTGTTTGTTTGATGGAAATAAATTCTGTTATAAATTAGAGTTTTAATATACTAGTATAAAATCCTATTGTGAGATCGTATGTTTGCGTCAACCATTTAAATAAGATTGTCTTTTTTTTTATTTTAAAAAATTTTATATATTTTAATTAATTTATTTTTCTAAAAAAATTTACTTTTCTTTTAAGCAATAAATGTGTTCTATTTTTTTTTATTTCAAAAATATTTTATCAAGTTGTAATTGTTTCCTTATTTGTTGTAATGTGATCTTTTTGTGTTAATAATTTCACTAGCAATCTAACAAACTTGGCATTCTTATAGGTAATTGTTTCCTAATTTCCTTTTCTATTTTTAAATCATCACTTTTATAAGAATAGTGGCAGTGAGTCTAAATCGATTACAAAATAAATAAAAAGTTAAACGTTTAATTCAAATTTATCTTGAAATATCGATCTCGAGTCCAATCTGAACTAAATATCTTTTAAAATAATGTTGTTGTTGTTAGTTTGTTTGTTTGTTTTTTTAATGATACATAATATTGTATATTATTACTTTTATATAATTTAAAAAGTATAAGAAATAAGATTAAATTTTAACATAAGTTTTTATTAAATTAGTAAAAACGTAAAAATTATTTTAATCCATTAATAAAATTGATATTTATAATATTTATTAATGATATTTTTATCCAAGCATGGCTTGTGTTTAAAATTTGTCAATTGTCGATTCTCCAGTTATCTGAATAATTAATTAGTTTATCACCTTTAGTTACTTTGGTTCTAAAACGCCATAACCTTAAAGGAATTACCGCTGACAAAAGATCGCGATCCCTGAAATTAGAAAATAAATCTAAATTGATAAATTTACAATTATTTTTATTAACGAATTTTAATTTTCTATTATATATGTGATAATATAAATTAAATGAATATTTATTTAATATAACTTTTTAAAAAAATATTTTTTATTTAAAATAAACTATCATGTAGGTAAGATAAAATTAATATACCTTATAAAAAATCACTTAATTTATTTAATATTAAACGATTAACCCAAATATCTTTTTTTAATGATAAAAAGGGATAGTAAGACGTTATTATATATATATATATATATGTATATAATTAAACAAACAAATTTGTCGGCCCTGTGCTGATTAAATCTCAACCTTAAATAACATCTAAAAGACAATGGAGTCGTTTAAACGATTATAGTTTTAATAAAAACATTTGCGCTCGCATTTTAATAGCATATTAAATGTGTAGAATGACTTTGGTTGGGAGTTACTTTCGAATGGGGTAAGAATTTCTCATGCCTTTCTTTACCCCACAGAGAGTAAGAGTGGGGAAAGAGGAACGAGAGGAAAAGGCAAGGACTTTAACGAATCAGAGTGTGATCCATTTTAATGAACTCAACACATTAAAGTAATCGAAATATATGAGTAAAAATATTGTTAATTCTATGTTAGTTTTGAGAGTTTTGTTTTCACTTTTTGGATAATTTTTATGAATATTTAATTATCGATTTATCGAATCTCTCAGAAAAGAAAAATGAATACTTTATCAATTTTATTCTTGTATTTATTATAAGGATAAATATTTATTATTATATTCATTTATATGTACAGTTAATAATCAGAATAAAAAAAATCATGGTAATTGATACAAACTAAATTTGTGATTATAATTATAAAAAAAATTTATTTTCATATTATACTGATTAAGTCATATTAAATTATTTCTTATTTTATTTTATTTAATTAAAATATTTTAAATATAATATTTCAGAATATCTGACTTTTATAAAACAAGGTAGACTATTAATATAAAATATAATAATTATAATAATAATAATAATAATAATAATGAAAAGAAGATATAACGAAAAGATTAAGAACAATAAGAAAAAAGCAAAATGTGCAGCATCGTACACGTGGCGGAAGTGAAACTTCTTACAATCTAGAGAATAAGATAAATTTTAGTTGAGAGTGTGAGTGAGAGAGAAATAGAGAAAAATAAAGGGATCATTTCGAAAGACATATAACAGTATAAAATTTTCGTAACAAATATTCGCTTTATTATTATTATTATCTACTCTATCATCATATCTACATTGCCTGTACTATTGTCGGTTGGTGCTTCAATTGGTAATACTGATATTAATGGCTTGTGATAACTAAAATAAGATATATATGTTCGTGATTCGATATTTTCTATATAACGTGTAAAAACAGCATCTATTGTAGTTCCAGATTTTGTTGTTGATTCCTTGGGATCGTTATTTAGAAGCAGACCAAATGTTTCTCGAAGAAAGTTGATCAACGGCAACGAATCATCAGATCCAAAATTTACATTAAAATCTCCCCCGAGAATTAGAGGGATTTTATCTTCGCCTCGTTCAAGTGCATTAGCACCTGTGTGGCTATAAACCAGTAGTGAACGGTGTATGAAATAAATAATATCGTCTAAATTTTGGTCGTTATTTTTTTTCGGCATAGTGAAATCTGTGGAGTAGAGAAAAGCAGTTTTAAATGCAATAATAATTTTAAATTGATTTAGTAGTGTTAAAGTAATGTTGAGATTCGGATAAATAACGTGAATGGTCATCGACGCACATAACTGTATGTGTTGGCGTGTGAATCGCCGACCATGTTCACACACACAATTACATGCGTCGGTATGCGTGCACGCTTTATATTTGACTTGAGAATTTTAATTATTTCACGATATATATATATATATATATATAAATATCAATTTTTACTATCTCGCCAGAGATAGTATTGCGATCACGAAAATTTTCGATGTTGAGATTTTGATGTTTTTATACGTTTTGAAGGTTCCTGAATCATTTTCACTAAGGTTGAGAAAAATGTCTGTATGTGTGTGTGTGTGTGTGTGTGTGTATGTATGTAGGCAAGATTACGCAAAAACGGTTTGAGCTAGAATGATGAAATTTGGTACATGGACATTATTCAAAATTCATAGTTTTCTATCAACTTTTGAGAAATGTAGCTCAACCGGAAGAGGGTCATTACCTACAACGTTTTGATTTTTTTTCCTCTAAAGTGACCGTAAAAATAAAGATATATGTTTGATAATTTTTCACATGATTAATAATTGTATAAAACTGCTATATATAGAATTTCAGCTTGATTGATTCGCTAAAATTACCAGAATTAATTTTTTAACACTGCAAATCTCACGCGCCAACACGTAACGTGGTGCCATCAACAAAAAGCCAAACATGCGCTGGTTTAATATTTATTATTTATTATTTATAATTTATAATTAATTAAATTTAATTTAAATATAATATATTATGTTATTTAATCCAATTCAAATTGCGAGATAGTCGAGTGGAGACACTCCAGCTAATTATATATGACTTAACTAGCGCGCATGCGCGTCATGGACTTTGGACCTAGAGTGGGGATTAGAACGAAAGACAGCACAAAAGGGAGACGCAGATAGAGGCTATCTCATTCTCACTCGTTATACCTATATCTTCTTTCTCTCTTGCGTTACGTTACGAAATTTCAATTTTTCAATTCACTCTCCATTCTCAACCAAATGCCAGGACGCCGCTAAAGAAGTTTCACTTCAAAATAGTATTAAAATTTGCAATATTTTTTTTTCAAAAAAAGAATAAAAAATTGTGTGAAAAAGTAATTTAATCAAATATACTATTTGAAATTTTAATTAGTTTTAACAGACACACACAGTGCCGTTTTCCCCTTCGCTCAGGAAACGCCCTTTCTTTCTATTGCTTCTCATTTTCTTTATTTCAAAAATAAAGAGAGTTGATAATTTGCTTTCTATAGAAGAATAATAATCTAACTACAACAGAATTAATTATAGAAACGAAGAGTATTTAAATGAAAATTGTTTCAAATAAATACAAATTAATTGACATTGAAAAAAAAGAACGAATTGACAAGATAAGAGGTTGACAATTTTCCATGCGTTATTAAGATAATTAAATTACATAAAAAAAATGAGAAATTTTTATTTAATAATTTAGATATAGATTAATTGAGGTTACAATTTTTAAAATGAGATTTTTAATTTAAATTTAAACCGCTCAATACTTTAAAAAAAAATTCCTTATGGACACTGAATATTGTTTTAAGATTATTACGAGTTATGCTGGGAATAATAAAAATTTCCTTGACGAGTTTATAATGTCTACTATTCTTGTCTTATAATCTCACTCTTGTCTCCTTTGTAAATACATAGAAAATAAAAATCAAATTGTTTTTTTGTAATTGTGATTATTAAAAACTCCGCCCTGTTGAATCGAACCTCTTCTTTTTATCGATTATGAGAACCCTTCCATTAATATTTCACACAATTAATACAAAATTACATATATTAATATTAATTTAAAAAACAAATTTTTTCAAATACTTATATATATTTTTTTTCATAAATTAATAATAGTTTATTTTATTTATAATAATCAAATATTATTAAAATTATATAATATATATATAATTGATTGTAAAAGTTCTCATTTTAATTAATATAATATAATATAATATTATTAAATCAGATTTATTCAACATTTTATTTAAAATAAAATATTATTTAATTATTATTTTAAATGATTATAAATTAAAGAAAGAAATTGCTTTTAAAATAACATAAATAATATGTTAACAATTTTCAAGTTCAGAATGAAAATAAGTTGACCTGTGGCCAGGTCCGAACCGACCGACGGTTTGAAATAAATTAATTTCCACCTACAGAAACAATTTCAAATAATTTTAATATATCTATTAATGTAATAAAAAACAGATATGGATATAACATAAATATTTTTAATTTTATTTTATTTTTAATATATAGCTGAAGTAGCCGGCGTTGCCCGTGATCATAATAAGGAGACTGTGACGTCATGAAGGGCTGGGTGACGTCACATAATTTTAAATTAAGAAAAACATAATGAAGATGATTTTTCCCGAGGATAAAACCAATACATTCGTGGTGATATGTAAAAAAATCTCCTCATGTGAAATTTGGTGTGAAAATAACCCTTCCCTTCCTATCGTCGATCGCTAATACTACCACTTCCGGTTTCCGGATTTGCACCAAAAGTTGATCAATTCATCCCACTGATGCATTAAGTGAATATATCAAATTTCATCAAAATCCGTTCAGCCGTTCAGGCTGTACACATCTATACGGACGGACAGACGGACAGACAGACGGACAGACATCATGCTAAAAATACTTTTTTCTGTTAAAAAAATGCATGATTCGTGGAGATATGTAAAAATCTCCACATGTGAAATTTGGTGTGAAAACAATACCTCCCTTACTATCGTCGGTCGGTAAAAAGATGATAGTAGTAGTATATACTTAAAATATTTTGTAAGATTGCCAGATTTTGCTAGACTAATAAAATAAATTTTCAAATTTTAGATGGCTATTGATTTATATATTCCATTTTAGATTCAAAACACATTTCAAAATTTTTTAAAATGATTTCATATGGCGTTTACATACTATTTTTCTCTTACTTTTATTATTATCAAATTGTTAATTAATTTTTTGGGCATAAAATTATGAATTAATTATTATCTAATAATCTTTTATTATACAGAGAAAAAGCGATTTTTGCGTTCAATTACAAATAAAGAAATTGAAATTGAATAGAATTAAACAATTCTCTTTCATTTATTTATTTAAACTCACTAATAATAAGTAAAGTTCTATTAGATAGTTTTGATTCAAAAATTAATATTGTAAATAACCAGAAATCAAAATTCATGAATGTGAATATAACTTATTCTTAGGTATTAATTATCCGAAATTCATTAAAACTTAAGTAATCAGTGGGAGAAAAAAATAATTACTTTGTGCTGTATGGGTGATATGTTGAGTGCTAAACTAATTAAAATAGCCAAGAGAGAGAAAGAAATGTTAGCGATTGGAGAGGAACAATGACTGACTTGTTCTGATTTCTTTGAAAAAGGAAGTTGCACGTGTGCTTGGGCTTGGGCTGAGAGCAAGGTTGCTTCTTATATGGTATACACACACACACACACACACACACACACCAACCAACACTTCATTCACATATTTCCTTTTTGATATAAGCAGGATTCTGTTTCCTTCACCTGATCACTCGACAAACCTTCAATGAATCCCTTTCATCGTATCGTTTCCTCCTTAACGAAAACAAATAATTAATTGATTTAATAAAATGAATTTCATTCTTAAATTGTAAAAAAAACACTATTTAAGTAAAGTAAAGTAAAGTAAAAGTATTTATTTTAAGTCTTTTTAACTTACTTCGCACATCTATTATAAATCCTTGTTATCTTAAGGTTCGAATCCTCATCCTTATGATCAGTAGTTCAAGATTTTACTTACTGTCTATTGTAAGATTATTAGAACTTAATTTATAATTTTATAATTTTATGTTCAAATTATATTAGATAAGAATTTTATAATAATAAATTGCAAATGAATTATTTACATTTTTAAAATTAATGAAAAAAAAAAAAAAAATTATTATTCATGATTAATAAATAATAAAATCTAAAATCTAAAAAATCGTTGATTAAATTAAACTTGAGAGTGTATGCTTTCACTAGGCAATTCTCCAATGCTAAGGTGACCACTCAAGAAGACACCACAAATGTTGACCAAATAATCATGCAAAAGTTTTCTTATAATATTAATTATTTCATAGTAATATTATATACATATCAGTGACTCCCCGGGGAGCCGCGATGCCGTCATTAGGGCACCGCGAAATTTCCTAATACTTGAAATTTTGCTCCAACAATCTTGTGAGCTTTTTAATTTTTCGCTATTATATGGGTAATTGCTTTTAAAAAAGGAAAGTTTTCCAATTTTTCAAGAAAGTAAAAAATTTATATAAAAATCTGATGTATTAAGGGAGCCGCAAACCAGAAAAGATTGGGAACCTTTGATATATATTGTCTCTTGGAGGGAAACTTAGAAATGTTGGATAGTTAAATTTTACCATTTCTAAAGTCAAAATTGTTAATGTTTTATAAACATACATGTTTTTGACTATAACCATTCAGAAATATTAATTATATATTATAATTGATTGATAATGTGATATTTGGTATTAATAAGAGTTGGATAAATATAAAGGAAAAATATTTCAAGTTTATATAGTGAAAAAAGATTCTAATAGACTTTTAAATGTGTGGGCAAAATAATTATCTCACGTAATGACGTAATAATTAATTATTCCTTACTATATACTGACTTAATAGCATATTTATACCAATATAGTAGTCAACGAAAAATTAAAATAGAACTATTGAACTTGAACAATTTAAACATCCCGAAACTTGAAAAAATTTGCAAATTAGAATCAGAAAATTTGTAAGTATATATTTTATAGATTGTATTTATATATTATATAATAATTGAGGTATTAAATATCAAAAGATATCTAAATCACTTGCTATATTGCAGATAATCAATTTTATTAAATATTCAAAAAGATACGAGGGTAGCTCAATAAGTCCGTGACTTTTTGAATGAAACACAGGTTTTTGGATAAAAAATTATTTTATTTTTCAACGTTGTCTCCTTTGAGCTCAAATCACGAAGTAGTCTGCTGTTAATCGATGTTAAGCAAAAACTAAAAGACCCTGCTTGTTGAAATTTCGACAGAAGCAAGCTTTTAGTTGCCTACTGACAGGAGCAGTCCTGCCATTTCATTTAAGAAAGGGGAATTTCAAAAAGTCACAAACTAATTGACCTATCCTCGTAATTTTCCGAATAAATAAAAAAAATCTCCTTTATATTAAGAATTTTTTTCAAAACAATTAATATATTAAAGATTATTTGATTGCTAATGCATGTTCGCATTGTGATCAATGATTTTAATTCTCTATTCCATATCAGAAGAAAGTCTTTCTTATTAATGTACCATTCGATTATAATTATTTTTACTAATATTTAAGGAAGTTTGTTTTATCCTTCTTTAAATTTTTTATTTATTTAGTTTCTCCAATTAATCACAGTTTATTTTACGCTTCTCCCTTCAGCGGTCTATTTCGCCTTTTTATCCGAGTCTCAATATTTATGAAATTCATTAAATATTTTCAAAAGAAAATTATTCATTTTAATAGGGCTATTTATCAATATGTCTTAGAAATATACACAAGTTTTATATTCTTTCTCTCTTATTTTCACGCACACTCTCATTCTTTAACATTTAATGAAACATCCTTGCAATCATCGAAAAGTGGATACAATTCTAACACATAAAGTTTTCACTTTAAGCAAAGCAAGAAGATCTTTATTTAATTTTAGTAATATATTTAAAGAAAACATTGGTAACATGTGTTAATTGTAATTTAAAAATTAAAAATATTAATTTCTAAATTAATAATTTATTTGCGAGAAAAAATAAAAAGAATAATAATATTTTTAAATAAAAAAAAAATCTGGAGTTTTTTTAAAATAATAATTTAGTTGTTTCTATATTATATATAACAACAATAAAAAGTGATATATTTTTGCAAGATTTAATTATTTTTATATGATTACGAATGTCGTAAAAACATAATATAAAATCATATATATCAAAGCATGAATTAGTCGAAATGGTTAAGGATGGCTGGAGAAATGTCTAATTCAATTAGAAAAAGGTATATAATTAAAAATAGTTATTAATTTTTTTTATAAATAAAATTTATTTTTTTCTTTTATTTTTAACGATTAAATACTTCTACAACTGTGTTTTTCATTCTAACTGTTACTTTCCATTTATTTTCTATGGTTTTTATAATGTCTAGTCTCCAATGGTAGAATAAATTCAAATTATATTTAAAATACCTATACTAGAAAATTTAAGGGGTTTTACTTTTATATCTACTAGAAACATAGAATTAGAAATATAGGTATTTAATGCAATACGCATTTGGCACGTTTATCCAACTGAAACATTCATTAAATTGGCTGATAAATAAAATAATTGTTTTTATTAATTATAAATTTTGCTTATTTACAAGATACTGTAAAACCAATTAATTCGTAATTCACTGGTTTGACAGATTTGATAAATCAGATATTTGATAAGGTCTTCAAATAATTATATCTGTTTTATAACAATGTTCTAATTTACTTTATTATTTTATTTATTGATTTGTGCATTCCTCTTTATAACTTTTAGTCAACACTTTACACACCATTTTGTATTATAATAATATAATATTTATCAGAAATTCATAATTACACAAACACAAATATATATTTATATAATTAAACTTTATTTATTAAATTTAAAATACAAATAAAAGCTAAAATAAAGACTATTTTTTTTATATTTCAATTAAATTATATGAATAATAATCATATAATTATATGAAAATTAAATAAAAAATTTAAGAAACAAAAATCAAGGTAAAAAATTGTAAATATATTTTATTTTAAATATATATAAATGTGTTTGATTGTCAATAATTGTCTCTAGATATATATGTAAATTACTTTTACTAAAAATAATAATTAAATAATTTTATATTTTTTAGTCATAATAATAAAAAATAATTAATAAAACAATCTCTTTGAAAAGGAAATAAATTATTATTTTAAATCACTGAAATCTAAAATGAAAACAAAAAAACATTTAAGCATTGATATATTATATAAGATTATATTTCAAAGGTACGATTGTTCTTCAAATGAGTAACTAAATATATATATATATATTTGTGTTAAGGTGTTCATTTTAAAAAACATATCAATCGACAGGATGTTCTTTCTGGAATGGAAAAATCAAAGTCATATTAAAAATGCTTTAATTTTAAAGGTATTATAAAATTTATATCATGTGGAAAAAAAATGTATGTTAGGGGAAGAAACCACTGAAGGTGCTCTGAAAATATAAAAGAGACCTGAAACGAAGGACGAGCGGGGGGCCAAAAAAAGGTACCGGAAAACCGAAGGGCAGGCAGCTGCACGCGCCTCCTGAATTCATTAGTTTCAAGAGGAATGAAAGGAAAAAAGGGCCACCAGCAAAAACAACCCCACTCTACCATCTATTCTGAAGAGTCATTTTGGACTCTGACTGACTGATTAGACCTGAAAAATATTAGCGATCTATTAACGGCCAGGTCTATTCAAAAGGGAAAGGGTGGCTCACACAAAGAGAGGGAAATAAAATAATAAATAAATTTCAGAGGTCATTCAAGGTAGTTCAGTATAATGGGAATTTATTTCCTGTCAAACGAATAGGCATTTAACATAATATTTAGGTACTTCCCTCTAACATAATATTTAAATTAAGAAATTTTGGTCAATTGACTCCAGTTACAATTTAATTAAAATTTTTTAAATGTTTATTACTGACAATGTTGACGTTCTTCTTACCCAACAAGATGCTTCGCCCCATGTATTCCCGAAATGGTGGATACAATTTTGTTTCATTGAGAATAAAAAAAACTGATTTTTGCTTATTTTTAATTTTATCAGGAAAAATTTATGTGAAATGGTTAAAATAATATCATCTTTTTTGTTTTTTAATATATAGTTTCAGATTTCCCATTCAAACTTCAAAATAAAAATATGCCAGTACTTGTCTCTTAATATTAAAATAAAGAAAAAATTTCGCTTTTTTTTACAAAAGAATTAAACATTAAATTTATAAATCATAGAAATTAAAAGATTATAATTTTAAATTTTAACTTTTGATTAGATTTACAATTCGTTTATTTGTTTAGTTTAGATATGTACATTTCTATAGTTTCACTATCAGGTCAGCAGACAACTGAAATCCTTATAAAAATTTCAAATTCATTCCTCAATTATTATTATTTATTTATTATTTTTATTTATATATAAATTATGTCTGCTAAATATTATTTATTAAATACATATTTAATGTATGGTACTTTAAAAATAACAGAAGCAAATAATGTCCTTTCTAAAACCTTTTCGCATTAAATTTAGTTGAAACAAATGACAGGCAGGCTTTCAAGTCGCTATATATCTAACCCAACCATTACTTACTATTACTTAATAAAAAAGAGTGACTCTTCATGTCAGTGGATGATTTAAACGAACGAAAATGAATGATAATGAATTATGACAACGACTCTTGCAAAATTTGTATTTTAATCTGCAGCACGAATCTTTCTTTTTTTTCCACCCATTTGTATATGTTTGGTATATGATTCAGGGTTAGAAGACATCTGTTTTGAATTTTCTTCCATCCATCATGAACTAAAAAGCATGTCATCATAACTTAATAAATTAATACGTTTTTTTCTACTTCAAATATTTTTTTATTTGTTTAAAAAATTCAAGAATAGTAGTAAGTAATACTAAATTATTATTTCTTCATTCTGATTTTTCTTATTGATCGTACGCAAAAAAAAAAAAAAAAATAAAGAATTAAATATATTGTACAATTTATTTAATAAATAAACATATAAATGTAAATATTTTTAAAATTTATACAATATATATAATTAAATTGGTAATTTTTCATTATAAGTACAAACTTTTTTTATAATTTACAAATTTTTTATTTAAATTATTAATTATAAATAATATTTATAAATTTTGAATATTTCCTTTAATAATTTAATTAAATATTATAATAATTTATTATATACCATGTTAATTAAATAAAAGAGATAATTTTAAATGAATTTAAAACAAAACCAGGTGGAAATAAATCAATATTTAACATCAGAATAATTTAATTATTTATATACATATAAAATATAAATCGAAATACATTTATTAATTTGTAATTATAATATGTTACATATATATATATATATATATATATATATATATATATATAATATAACAGTCTCATTTATTAGTGGTAGTATTAAATAGTAGTTATATAACGGACAATGTGTTATTTGCAGTTGATAAGGGGATATATGGATTTGTTTAATTTTATATTTTTATTACATTTAATTTTTAAGTTCTATTTTTAACTTTTTAACATAAAGGTGGATTGACAATTTATATGATTGACTTGACTAAATACATAAAAACATCTGGGTATGCTAGGAAGCATTACTATCAACGAACTTTTATTCATATTTATCACAAAATTGCATAAATAATTCCAATTTATTTGATCTTAATATATTGTGAGAATTAGATAAATAATGTAGAAAGCAAAAAATATTTAAAAAGATACGATCAAAGATGCGCTGAAAACATCGCTTATTTATAATTATGCGCTGAAAATATGGGAAATTTTCAACTTTGACCGCCGATTGGACAATGTTCCCAACCGAATTTTAAAAAAACCAAGACCACTTTACAAGTACACTTTTTTAAGCTCTACTCGAATCCAAAATCAAAATTTAAAAAATTGAAAATTTTTGGGGACAGCTTTCTTGGTTATTTTATATTACTATTATAAAACAAATTAATTCAAATATTATTTTAAATTGAAAACCATAGATTTCTTTTAATGTCTTTCTGCATTCATTGATGGTAAATCAATTTCTGGTTTTTAAATCGATAAAAACATTTCAAGTTAATGAAAATGGATATTAATAAAATGATGTAAAAAATCTATTTCATTTATGGTTTGTGGATTTTCTATTGATTGTATAAGAGACAATTTTTCATTTTTTAATTTAGGGTTGCTTCTTAATTGCAAAGCAGACAAAACAAAATTAAAAAATAATTTTCTATTCCTAATTTGAAGATGATGATGGTCTCATTGGATGAACTCCCAACAATACAAGTTCTTCTCGACCACTTGATTTAAT
This sequence comes from Labia minor, assembly GCA_963082975.1. Lineage (NCBI taxonomy): Eukaryota > Metazoa > Arthropoda > Insecta > Dermaptera > Spongiphoridae > Labia > Labia minor. The sequence goes on along the minus strand of OY720347.1, from coordinate 79,536,721 downwards.
TTTTAATATCGAGTTGATTTTGCTTCTCTCTTTCTACTGTAGTTTCGAAACAGGGGGTCATTATAAAACAATTGGTCCGGCAAGTATTAATTGATCGGGTGGTGATGTTGCTTCCCATTTTATGCACGAGGGATGAGGGATGAGGGGTGAGGGGCTCTAACGATATTTTAATGCCTCCGCATCGGAAGTGTCCCCCATCCCCCACCTTTCCTACCACCACGCGGTACCTCTTCTAATTATCAGCCGAGCGCATTAATATTCATTCCAGGACGTGGGCCAGAATGAAAAAGAGACCATAAGAGAAGGGAGAAAGTGAGAGAGAGAGAGAGAATGCCAGCCATAAGTCATACCCAAGTATAATGGATTACTCTGGTTGGCTCTTTCAATTTTCCTGAATTCTTAATAAAGCTTAACGTTTCAGGTTTTCCAGATGAGAAACTCTTAAGACGCTTACTCGCTGGTTGTGTAGTTTGTTGATTATTTGCTCGTTATTTGTGCCCCTTCCCTTCTTCTGGAGCATATTCATCCTCTTCCCCTTACACATCTTCGTATACAGGGTTGTTTTTAATTTATAAACGACAAAAAACCCTTCTTCCACTTCCTTCTAGAAATTACCTTCTAATTCTAAAGTTAACTTAACTTAAAAAAAAAAAATTATCTCCGACGATACTTCTTTGAATAAACCAAGTCAAATGAAAATAATTTACATGCTCTTTCAAAAAGAATTAAATTGAATTGAAAAATTATCATTAATATCATTAATAGGAATATGTAGATTGATAATAAATAAAAATAAAACATTTACAGCAACAAAAATCTGTTTGGATTCAATATTGTTATATGTAAGTATTTATTTATGTTTTTATATAATATTTTAAAACATTAAATTTTCCTTGTTAATAATAATTCTTTCAAACTTTTCAATATTCAATGAATCATCACCATTCAATTAAATTAAAATTTTTTTATATACGCACAAGGTTAAATTTATTTTCTTACTTGACTTCGTTTCTCTAATTATAAATTTTATCCGTACATAATAATTTAAACCAGATTTAAAGGGAAAAAATTTTAAAAAAACTGTTTTTTTATATTTATAATGAAAATTATCGTAAAATATTTTATATTTTTTATATTAATTTGAAAATTGATAAGTTTTTGATTTCTGATATTACCATAAATTTAAAAGTAATTTTTGTCAGTTAATCTTCTAGGATGGGGATTTCAATTCCAGTTGGAAGATTTGCCAAGTATCTTAATATTTTAGAATGAATTTTTTTATTTTAATGAACATTTAAATATTTAATTGTTAGAAAATAATACTCTAGAGCAGGGCTTCTTAAACTTTTTTCATTCGCGACCCCATTTATGATTACGAGTTTCCTGGCGACCCCGTATAAATATAATAAATATTTTTTGATGATTTATTTATTAGGTAACAATAATAATATACATACATACATACTTACTCGTATAAATCTAAATGCGCAAATATACATATATGTAGAATCTAGGTGTGTATTTGTATAATTTGTAGATTCTAGATGCTACAAAATCGTGCATTTAAATATTTGACATTAAAATCTCTCGCGACCCCCTTTTAAGAAGGCCTGCTTTTGAGCAGCTATTCTGAGCATTTGTGGTCCACGTCATTTCTCCTATCCACGGAAAAAATTACTTTTTATTATATGTATGTATAATTATATATCTTTACATTTAAATATTGCTGTAGGGAAATGATAATAAAAATGTTACAACTAATTTACGTTGTAGTTCTTTATATTTTAAATACTTGGTAAAAATTTGTTGTTAAGAAAATATCACTGGTCTGCAATTTTTGTTTAACAAATCTACCGGTCCGCGAGCCAAAAAAGGTTGCGAAACGCTGCTCTAGACAATTTATTATTTATAATTTGAATTTGAAATCATTTGATTTAATTAAAGTTATACCTTTAGTTATGATATGATAAATTTTAAATTAAATTTTTGTAATATATACTTTCATTCCTTATTTCAAGTTATGAATAATAAAGATTTCTTCTACTAATTTTTTATTTAAGAAAATTCTAATAAATGAACTAATATGTATAAATTTTAAAAATTTTAATTATTAACTAAATTTATTATAAAGAGAGATTTTTCGTTAAAAAAGCATGCTAGTATTTTTTAATTTTAATTTAATAAATATTTTGAATTATTTTATTTGATACATATAAACCTATTAAAATATTTCATTTAAACTGACATATTAAAAATACTTTAATATTTAATAATGAATTAGTAATTAAATGATTTTTTAATTAAAATTAATTACTTACTAATTTGCAACATCAATTTTAATGGTTGAATCGTGAAATATGTTAAATCATTCTCGATTTTTGTAAATAGCACATACCTGTAACAAAATAGAAAAATATTAGATATAATTAATTATATAATCCTAAGTTATTAATAATTAGTTTTTTTATATGTATTATCAGTATAAATAATATTAATAAGAATTTATTTTCAATGGGTTTAATAAATTAAGGAATTTATGTATTATATAAATTTAATTTTAATAAATTATACTATATTTCATTTTATAAAAAAAATTTATATTTATATTTTTTTAGGATTGATAGCTATTGTAAATATTATTCAGTTTATTTTGAAAATTATAACCTAGATTAGTGTTTAAAATAAGTAATTTTAGAAAAAATCGAATAAATCTCAAAATTATTCAAATAATACATATAAGAATAATTTTTTTCTCATAAATTCCAACTGAGTAAGTCAATGTTGTGAATATCTCGCAAATTATAATCACAGTCGTGATTGTTATAATAATGACTTTGACGGTAGCACTTTACTTAAGAGAGAAATGGGCTCTCAAAGAAACTAATAAAAGAAATATGGATTTATACAAATCTTCTTCTAAGTTTGCTGTTGGATGATTGATTATAGAGCCATCTTTTTCCGACCGCAAAGATCAAGTCACTCAAATATTATACTAGATAGATAGAATACTCGAATTTTTTGGACTCAAAGCAGAGTTATCGTGCATGGATGTAGTTGATTGAATTATAAGAATATGAAGATCACCAGATCAGGAAAAATTGTACTTTTCCTTCCAATGGAAGCTATAAAGCATTTGAAATTGTGTACCAGAATCATGGTGATAAGGAGGATTGTTATCCCTCTCCCAATAAAAATGATATTTGTATAAATATGATAGAAAAAATTGTATGAAATTCAATAGATGTAGGAAAAAACATACTGACAAAAATATGATTAAAAAATTGATTTAATTTTAGCTTTTTGTGTTGAAAAATGTATAGGTAGAAAATTAACTGTTGGTTGTTTAGTTTCAAGAAGTGAACTTAAAGTAATAATAAAGACATATTGTATATTTACTTTATAATTTATTAATTAAACAAGAGTTCTAACATGTATAAATAATTTTTTTTATTTTTTGATATAAAAATCAATATTAGTCAATATTAAATATCTAAAATATAAATAAAAAGGTAAATATTTTTTGCAAAATTCTATTATATTATTATGATATTTTAACTTTTAATGTTGTTTTTAATTATAAAAGTCTAATTGTGTAGTATATTATGCACAGTTTAAAATATAGATATACAAATTTGATTACATTAACAATTTATTAGATTTTTTTTTAAGAATTACAATTGTTAGTAATTATCGAATTAAATTATTATATAACAATTATTATTTTTATCATGGAAAATACTTGAGGGTTCATAAATGAAATATTTATAATATTTATTTATTATATTGTTTTATAATTAATTAAAGCAGCTTGGAAGATGGGTTAAGGATGCAACAAAATGTTCACTGAAAATTACATGCTTCGAGGTAAAGGTTTTTTTTTTAGGGTGCTGGGGGGTAAAAACGCGAATCATTTTTATTTTAAAGAATGATACAAAGAGAAAAACTCCTATAAAAGAGAGATTTATAACACCAGAAGATCCATTGGCCAAATTGGGGTTTACGAACCACCCCCGATCGGTGAAATAAGTCGTATTTTTTTCACCCATGCTCAGTCTATGCAATCGTAGTGGTGAAGTGGCCAGTACATTTTGCTATTTTGCTGAACTCTACAAAAAAAAAGTCTTTTTTTTTTCTTTATTCGACTGAAGGAAAAAGAAGATGCGCCCCTCTCTCTCTTCCACTGGTTGGACCTACGTATCTTAATGCTATCTCAACCGAGTCCAGATCATTTTTTATTATTTCCGTTGCATTTGCGCGCGGCCGAAGGAAATAAATAAAAGTTAATCTGAGGAGGACAAGCAGCACAAGGGATGGGGAGGGGGGGGGGGGGGGGGGGTTTAAAAGCGTTATGACTCCAACTCACTTGACTTATAGTTGAGTATTATTTGATCCTATCTGGATGGAGATGGTGTGGCTTTACCTCTTCAAGAGCTTAACTAACCCTTAAAACTCTTCCATTCTCCATCAAACTCAACTCAACCTTCTTGATAGATTCCAAAAATTTCAAGCGTGTACCTACTTCAAATGATCTTCTAACTCTTTCGATTATACCAATACTAAACTAATAATAATAATAGATCATTACTTAAGTCTTTTTGCACTTTTATATCATTCATGATAAGAAACAAGTTCTAAATGAAATTCTACTTTTATTTGTCTATGGTAAATAAAAATTGGACACGCTGTGGAAAATTAAAATGTTTTTCATCAAAATAAAATAATAATTTGCCTTTCTATTCTCAAAGGTCTATTTACAATATATAAACGACATTCATACATTATTGATATAATAAACTCAACACTTAATGAATATATATCTCTTGTTGAAAAGAAGAGCCCCCAGAGACTCTTTTTCCTCCCAATTCGCAATATTTATTTTATATTATATATATTATATTTGAGGTTAAATAAATATAATCCTTAGAAAAAGAGCTGGTACGAATGAGAATGCAGGTTGGAGAGGGAGAGAGGGGGATTGAGCCACAAACTGACACCCTTGAGAATTGACCAAATGGTCCTCTTGATGGAAAGAGCAGTTAACTTCATCTCAATTCCCAATTGAAAATAATAATAATATTAACAACACTAACAACTGTTATCTGGGTGAATATAAAATTCATATTGGATTGACGTAATAGAGAACACAATGCAACGGATAATAGGATTTGTTCCAATTATAAATTCCTATCTACGTATTATCAATTTTCTATATTTTCTTAATTATATCTAACCCACATTATTAAAATAATCAGTTTATAATTATCATAATATATATATATATATATAATATTTAAAATATAAATATTGCATATAATTAGAATAAATATTGAAATTAAAAACACATCAAGAAATTGCCATTATATCATAGCGTTTCAATTCAAATATACATGTTTTAATTGAATATCTGGTTTAAAGAGATAAAATATTTATTTCTATATTCATGCTCGTAAATGATCTATTTAATTAATAATCAGACAAAAGAAGCAATTTAACATAACATTCGATGATTCCATGTAAATAAAGTATCTTTAAAATTATATATAATTAAATTAATATAAATGCCAAAGTGTTATATTATCAGTTAAAAATAAAAACATTATAGTATTAGTCAAAAATTTGATTTAATATATAGACATAAATTAAATTAAAACTCTTTTAAAAAAGATGTCATTCTAAATTAATTGAAATGTAATGAAGCTGAATTAATCTTCAATAGAGGTCTTCAAGATCTCAATCGCAAATTTCTTATAGTGGTACAATATCCCTACATTTAGTCTTGAAATTCGAAAAAAACAAAATTTATAGATTAGTCAGGTGTTGTCCAAAAATAACAAAAAAAAACAAAAACATAATTAATAATAATAGTTCATAATTTTTTTTAGAAACTAATTTAATAAAATCTATGTAGACTAAATGCCAGCAATTAAGAATAAATCATGTTTGTATTTGAAAATATTATTTTTTTATGTATATTAATTAAGTATTTATTTTATTTGATAATTATTTAAATTTTTATTATAAATTAATGATTTATAAAATAAACTTAGTAACATAAAAATTAAAAAAAAAAAATACTGTTCTTTTAAGATTATTAAAAAGATTAAACTTTTTAAAGCATGAATTAAAACATTTGATATTAAAAATATGGAAGAGTCCAGATCACCTCAGTTGAAAGACGGAAAACGATGGGAATATGTAATCGAGGCAAAAATGGAGGTAAGAGGTTTGAGAGAAGAAAAAATGGGCTTGCCAATAATATTCTGTATGTATGTCTGAAATTAAAATTAATTAAAAGTATCAAATGTAAAAAAAAAAAAAAATTGATTTTACTTTTGCGACACTTGATAAGTTTAGGATGTTCATACTTTCCCCTCGTTTTTTTTTCTCCCCAGACAGATAAACAATAAATAAGCCAGGGGAAAAAAAGAAAAACCAATCGAATATTTTAATTGAAATGTTTCTTTTGACGACTGTATTGTTTTAAATTTTTTTCTACTCTTCTGTCTGTCTTTTATTCGTAATTTAAAACTTTTCGATGAAATATAAATTAAGTCTCTTTTAGATCATTAGGAGCCAGACATTGATCTCGCTTCTGTTGTTGTTGTTGTTGTTATTGTTTTTGTTATCTTTGTCTTCTTTTTCTTGTCAAAAAAAGACTGATTGATTTCAAACAATTAAAATTCCATAGTCTTAATCTGTATTTAAAACTAAAAAAAAACTTAACTAACCTCCTCTCTTCTGTGTCTAATCTTTATCTTTCTTAATGTAATTAATAACATACAATCGGTCCCTCATATACTGTGTTTAAAGAGCAGAAAGGGGTTCTATATATATTAATTCAATTCTAGTTTAGAACAAACAATACTGTGAGTTGACTTATACATTGTTTTTTTTAAACCAATATTATTTTGTTTATCTGTCTTGCTTCTATTACAATTACCAAATCTATCAATCATCACTAATATTAATTTAAATTTTAATTAAATCCAAATAAAGATATACCTATATAGAGTGTTAGTGTTTATTTATTTAAATATACTAAACTTTTGAAAAATTTCGAAATAATGAAGAAATTATAATTGGAGAATATGTTGTTGTTATTATCTTATAAAGTAGTGATACAATGACATGGGGATATTATCTTATATATATAATGAATAAAGAATTAAAATTAATTTTTAAAGCAAATAAATTTCAATGAACTGTGAAATAATAATTTTAAGTTATCATTATTTTTATTATCCGTTACAAATACAAAATAAATATATTAATAATATTTTTAAAATATATCAATCTTATTTTTTTCTCTTTTTCTTTTGCCTCTTTGTATCTTTCTCTTTCTCTCTCTTGCACACACACACACACACACACAAAATCACAAACTGATTTGAGTTCGATTTCTTTTCACTTTTCACAATTTTTTATACCCTCATCCTACTTTCCATCATCTTTTTTTTTTTAAAGTGGGGTGTTTGAGGACAATTTCGACCACCGGTCATTGCAACAGCAACCTCATACAATACGAATATGAATATAAATAGAACCGTGACATCACTTGCACGTCATCTTGATCTTTTTCCAGGGTTGGCCTCTTTTCATAGGTGACAGACAAGAGATCAAGAGATCGATGGAGGAAATGGTTTATTCTCATTCTTTGAATTGCTCTCTCCATTGATCCCTTTAGAGAAAATGAAAATGAAACTTCGGGAAAAAATTGCAATTTCAAAAAAAAAAAAAAAAAAATGTCAACTTGTCAAAATCTATTGACATAAATCTAGGACTAAATATTTATATATAAAAACTAAAATTTAACGAATAAAAATAGTTTCTTGAAGAGGACATAAAAAATGCAGATTAAAAAAAAATGTTGGTGGTAATTTCAGGAAAATATTATTAATTATTAATTAATTACTAAATCTTTGCGGTTAATTAAATTAATTTATTATTAAATGAAAAATGTATTAATGTAATCTGAAAAGTGACTTTAATGGGTAAAGATTATTAAAAATATTAATAATCATTTTTGTATATTTTTACCGACCGACGATAGTACGAAAGTAAGGGAGGTATTGTTTTCACACCAAATTTCACATGAGGAGATTTTTTTTTATATATCACCACGAACCATGCACTTTGTATTGGTTTTATCCTCGAGAAAAATCATCTTTATTAGTTTTTTCTTAATTTAAAATTATAGGATGTCATCTAGCCATTCATGACGTCACAGCCTGATCTTACATATATATTATAAATAAAATAAAATTAAAAATATTTATGTTCTATGCCTATCTGTTTTTTATTGCATTAATAGATATATTAATAAAATTATTTGAAATTGTTTCTGTAGCTGGAAATTAATTTACTTCAAACCGTCGGTCGGTTCTGCGCCTGGTCACAGGTCAACTTATTTTTTATAATATTCAATTCAATTTTCAAATATAAACTCAAATGTTTTTATAAAGTCAAATGTCAATTGTAAGAGTGCGATTTTATTTTATTTTGAAAACGACGCAATGGGATCGTTACTATATCAAATATAACCCTACAGAACAACCAATTTGCCTCTTACCTTCGATATCTACATCTATGTTTGCATAAAAGACATCAAAGCAGTCGTCAATTTTTGTTTCCAAACTCAATTCACGACCCTTCCCCATGTAGAAATCGATTGTTGCGATGATTCCAATAATCAATAATCCCCAGCCGAATTGTGATTGTAACTATCTATAAACAATTAATGAAGATTAAACCCTAAGTTTCTAATCTTTTAAGGGTTGGTTATATGTACATGTAAGCAAAGAGGAAAAACAGTAAAGCAAAGCGATTTTTATCTCATTCTATTGTCTTTTGCTTTTTGTACAAAGTGAATTAATACAATTAGAACGTTAGAGAATTGAATCAGTTAATCACTTCAAAGTAAAAAACGAGAGAAAGAAAAGAGAAAAAAGGAAAGATAACATAAGTCAGTTAGAAAAGAGCTTTCCCGAAATTGTTAAGAACAATTTATAGGTAGTTTTATTTCTCAAAATCAGTTAAATGTTACTAAAATGAAGTCACTTTCAAATATTTCAAATAAACAATGCTTAATTCTATCAAGTAAATTAATTTTCTATTAATATACTACCACTTTAGTATAAGCCCAAATCTTGATTTGATAGGTATTATATGGAGACCTGTTATTTTATAATTGCGATTCCCTGTTATTATTATTATTCACCGAATTGGCCCTTATTGGGGATATGATATATTTCGTTGTTCCTATTTCATATAATGTTTTATTTTAATACAAAGACTATAAAACAAATCTTATCTTATTATGCTAGCTAAAATTGTATATAGTACCGGGACCCCGAGCCTCGGCTCGGTACTTAAGTTAAAAAAAATGATTCATTATTATTGGATTTGGCTGGTAATATTAATACCTGGGACACCGAGCTCTCGCTCTACCCTTTAAAAAATATTGATACACAATTCTTTAATTATTTATTACAATTATTAAATGTTACACATTTGCATCAATCTGATTAAAATTAATGAACTTGTGCTCCTCAATAATACATAAATATATAATATATAGGTACATATATTTTTTTTCTATAGTGTTTTTTTGAAAAACTGTTTAGCGCCCCAAGTGGTTATAAAACAAACTAAAGACAAAAAAACGTGCTTTGCAGCTTTTCGGAATTAAAAAAGCAAAATTGGCAGTCGTGGGACTGGCCGACAGAAGTGAAAACTTCTGCGTAAGAAATTTTAAAACAGACGAAATTCGCGCTATTTCACGAGAAAGATGAATTTCATATGCATGTATATATATATAACTTATATATTATTTTAAACATATATTTTAAACAAATTTGTAACTTATATTTATATATATATAAATACACAACTTTGTTTAAAATATTGCAATACGAACTGTTTTATAATTCTTATCTCTAACATAAAATATATATTTATTATGTGAAGTTCATTTCGTATAATTTTGATTATATATGTATATATGAAATGAACTTTACATAATAAATATATATTTATATGTTAGAGATAATTTATAAAACAGTTCTAATGACAATTCAAATTTCGCGCTCTGTTATAAGAAATTTGAAAGCAGATGGTTTCATGGTGTTGGTCACGATCACGCGAGTTCTATACTTTTTCCCCATCCCGCAAAAGTGCTCAACGCCGCTAAAGAAGTTTTCACTTCAAAAATTATTTAATATTTGGAAATATATCTGACTTATAGAAAAAATGAATATTAATTAAAGAAAGAAATAGTTTTTAAAATATCCTGAATAATATGTAACAATTTTCAAGATAGAAATTTATTACAATATTACAATTATTAACTGTTGCATCATTGCATCAATCTGATTAAAATGAATGGAACTTCGGGTACTCAATAATAATAAATAAAATAATATTAATAAATATATTGAATAATATTTTATTGAAAAAATATTAAAACTTATAAAACTATCTAAAACTTTATTAATAAAAGAACAATGAATAAATAAATATAGAATAGTAATTTATTAAAAAGTAAACAATAGATAAAAAGAAAAAAAAATAACAAAATCATTATTTTCATTTTTAAATAACGATTCACCCGGCGAGTTTCGAACCGACGAAATCCACTCGTTAAAACATCAGTCCAACCGCTGGACTATATGTATTTAGATAAAAAATTGTCATTTTTTTACTGTCTTAGCAGGCAGTATTAAAAATTTTGACGTTTTCCATATAATATATAATTTTCAATTAAGAAATTAATAATGAAGCTGTATGTTTCAAGAGATATCATCAATAAAACTTAATTTTTCTTTATAAATACTATATCTAGTGTGAATTTGAAAAAAATCGTTAGAGCGGTTTTTGAGAACCATGATATATAGATAAATACATATATACAATTTTAGCTAGCATAATAAGATAAGATGTATTTATCTATATATATTGGTTCTCAAAAACCGCTCTAACGATTTTTTTCAAATTCACACTAGATATAGTATTTATAAAGAAAAATTAAGTTTTATTGATGATATCTCTTGAAACATACAGCTTAATTATTAATTTCTTAATTGAAAATTATATATGGAAAACGTCAAAATTTTTAATACTGCCTGCTAAGACAGTAAAAAAATGACAATTTTTTATCTAAATACATATAGTCCAGCGGTTGGACTGATGTTTTAACGAGTGGATTTCGTCGGTTCGAAACTCGCCGGGTGAATCGTTATTTAAAAATGAAAATAATGATTTTGTTATTTTTTTTTCTTTTTATCTATTGTTTACTTTTTAATAAATTACTATTCTATATTTATTTATTCATTGTTCTTTTATTAATAAAGTTTTAGATAGTTTTATAAGTTTTAATATTTTTTCAATAAAATATTATTCAATATATTTATTAATATTATTTTATTTATTATTATTGAGTACCCGAAGTTCCATTCATTTTAATCAGATTGATGCAATGATGCAACAGTTAATAATTGTAATATTGTAATAAATTTCTATCTTGAAAATTGTTACATATTATTCAGGATATTTTAAAAACTATTTCTTTCTTTAATTAATATTCATTTTTTCTATAAGTCAGATATATTTCCAAATATTAAATAATTTTTGAAGTGAAAACTTCTTTAGCGGCGTTGAGCACTTTTGCGGGATGGGGAAAAAGTATAGAACTCGCGTGATCGTGACAAACACCATGAAGCTAGCACATTACATCTGCTTTCAAATTTCTTATAACAGAGCGCGAAATTTGAATTGTCATTAGAACTGTTTTATAAATTATCTCTAACATATAAATATATATTTATTATGTAAAGTTCATTTCATATATACATATATAATCAAAATTATACGAAATGAACTTCACATAATAAATATATATTTTATGTTAGAGATAAGAATTATAAAACAGTTCGTATTGCAATATTTTAAACAAAGTTGTGTATTTATATATATATAAATATAAGTTACAAATTTGTTTAAAATATATGTTTAAAATAATATATAAGTTATATATATATACATGCATATGAAATTCATCTTTCTCGTGAAATAGCGCGAATTTCGTCTGTTTTAAAATTTCTTACGCAGAAGTTTTCACTTCTGTCGGCCAGTCCCACGACTGCCAATTTTGCTTTTTTAATTCCGAAAAGCTGCAAAGCACGTTTTTTTGTCTTTAGTTTGTTTTATAACCACTTGGGGCGCTAAACAGTTTTTCAAAAAAACACTATAGAAAAAAAATATATGTACCTATATATTATATATTTATGTATTATTGAGGAGCACAAGTTCATTAATTTTAATCAGATTGATGCAAATGTGTAACATTTAATAATTGTAATAAATAATTAAAGAATTGTGTATCAATATTTTTTAAAGGGTAGAGCGAGAGCTCGGTGTCCCAGGTATTAATATTACCAGCCAAATCCAATAATAATGAATCATTTTTTTTAACTTAAGTACCGAGCCGAGGCTCGGGGTCCCGGTACTTTATTATTATTCTATTAGTTATAATAGTTTGTTAAATGATAAAATTCTTTTTTATTTTTTTTTAAAGGTCATAATGGCTCGCAATAGAGGGAAAAAATGAAAAAGAATCCAACTAAGATTTTTAATAATTTCTCATTATGATTAAAAATACAAATCTGTATAATGTTTCTCCTTTTGCTATCCAATGATAAATTATTATACTGATGGAGAAGAGATTAAAAGTATTTAAAAAAAGTTAAGAATTGGGGCACTTCTAGTAGAATCCCATTTAGAAAAAACATAAAATTTAATGAATATGAAACTCCTATTAATATAAAATCGGATAAAAAATTTAATTATTCGAAAAGTGTCATTTTTTTTTCTTTAGATATATTTGAATTTAGAATAGTGTCGAAATATTATAATATGCATTACTTACAGATGAACTTTCAATTGATAATTAACGAATGGATGGATATAACTTAAATAATTGAAAACAAACAAACAAAAAGAACACTCCTCTTCTTATATGGTGACCTTTGCAGCCAAGATATAACATCTAAAATTAAATTAAATATGGATTTATAAATCCTGAAATAAGATTATATTTATGTCATCATTTATTATAAAATAAAAGTGGTGAGGCCAGGAGCCCAATTTATGGTGATACAAATCATAAATTAAGGTCCTATATACCAAATGTCTCCCAATTGTAAATAAAATTATAAAACCGATACATATTCACAATGTACACTTTGTATTAAAAATAAATTGATTGATTATATAAAATTAAATAAAATTTCATTTAATGATTTCAAAAAGTAATTTATTCAACAAGAAAGAATTAATTAATTAATGAAAAAATGTATTCTCAAATAGCCAAAAATACCAATAAGAGAACATTTTGTGAGAAATTGCAACAAACTGTGTCTGTTCTTTATAATCAATTACAAACTTTAACAAATCAACAAGAATGAGAAAAGATTGTAGAGATGAAATTATTAGAGGAAACAATTGGGACTGGTTATTAGATCAAATAAATAATACTGATAAATAATATTATGTATATTATATATATGATATATAGGTAAATATAAGGAAGTTGGGTGAGGATGAACATGGCTCCGGATTGAGATAGTTGGATATACCTTCTCGTAGTTGCTACAGCTAAGAAATTTGGATTTCAATAGTATCATATTAAGCACAATAATATTGTACATCGTTTTCTTATTTTATTATATAAAGTTTCGTTCAATTTATTGATTAATAAAATAATCTTTTAATAATAAAAAAAGAGAATTTTTTATACACGTATGTAGGCTATATATTAAATGATAGTATGAAGGATACAAGTCCTTTTTAAGGAGATCAAATATCCATGTCGAAGCTCATTAGTACAGGGTTAACTTAATGCTTATTACATATTTTTCTATGTAAATGTACCTCCCTGAAGGCTTAAGTATCTTTCTTTCATCAGGGGGGATAAACATAAATTCTCCCTTCTACCTCTATTTAAATATATTATAGCTATAGTCCAAAATATCCCGTTAATTCTCTTACTATTCAACTTTGGAATGGTAATAACCATTCTGAAAAAAAAATGATGATCCAATGTGAGTTAAAGCAGGTGAGAATAAAAATAACTGTTTTTTTCTAATAAATTAGATCATGTTACACAAATACCTTCAATTTATTAAAGCATTACAAGTCTTGATGTATTTAATAATAATTCGTATAATAAATATTAATATATTTTTTTCATAGATGAAAATTTTGTGACATGTTTAATATTAAATTTCTAATGATATTCAGAAGATTTGAAAATGGAATAATTTATAAATAAAATGAAATTTAAAATAGACTAGGTTTGAAATGAAAGAAGTAGTTTGTGCCTCGAGCCATGACCTTTTTAATTTTTAACAGTGATTACAATAATTATAACTTAATTTTATTTTACCCGCCCTTTGATTCATTTTAGCTATTTTTAAACTTGTTAGCTCGAAACCCTTAGGCAAATGAATTAAAGAAACATCTACATATGTAAAAATATATTTAATATATTATTATAAAATTTTAATAAAATTTTATAATAATATAATATATGAATGGATATAAAATTTATGCATGGATAAATTAAAGATTAATTCAAAAGAGTCAATTAAAAATGCATTAAAATATATTCTAATTTTTTATATGAGCGATGATTTTGACGTGTCTCATCTAGTAAACGAGAAATTAGAATGTTGATTTCTTAAATTACGAGAGCTTAATTTATAAATAGTTTTTTTATTTATCAACACATTTAAAATTTTCATTAGATGATTATAAAAATAATGCTTCGGGCTGAAATCGATAGAAAGATAGTAGACAAAAAAGATCTAGATTTTTTTTATTCTGTTAAAAATGTTTTTAGAGAATATAGGTTTAATTTTATTTAAAAACAAATAAAAAAATGAAATTTAAAAACAAAATAGTGTCAATCAGCATTTAAACTTATATTTTCGGATTTAGTATAATTTTGTATTATATAATTTGGATAAATTTAATACAAATTATAGGTATATAATTAATTTTATAATATCAAATTAAATAAGATTTAATTTCTGCGCGGTTATAATTTTGCTCCGCCGAACTTGAGTTCGAGTGAACCTCGCCAAGTTCATTTCGATTTAAATATTATAAATAAAATTAATTCATAATAATTTTGGCTCTCATACGAAAGCTGGCTTAAATGGGGATTTATTCCAAGGCCAATTATAAAAAAATAGGAAATGTTTCATATCATTTAAAAAATGAAAATAAAATAGAAACAATATACGTATTTCTATTTAAATTCAATCATTAATAAATTTATTAAGATCACAAAATTGAAATATAAATGTTGATCAATTTGAAGGAAATTCAATTATAAAAATTACAGGCATGAGAGAAAATAATGAAATAAGTATACGAAAATGTATGAAGAATAATTTAAGAAAATTTCAATGGATAGAACTCCAAAAAATATTAAACAACAATTTCTTTAAAAACAATAAAACTAATGAATAATTAAATCTAATAATTTACCTACATATTTTACCATTTCTGTGTATTCTGTTATTTTAAATTAAATTATAATATTATTATTATATAATTTAATTATGATAATAATTATATCGACAAAATAAAGGGAAAAATTATTTTTTGAATAACCAATACTAGTCAATATTATGTATTGAGAACTGACATTTTTCAAACTAACTTTTAAATAACTAGATAACAATTTTCAATTTTAAATAAAGATATTACCAAGAACTATTAATCAATCATAAATTACATAATAGAAAGGAAATTTTCTCTTTTGAATTGTTTCTGAATAAAAAATAACATGAATCAAATTCAAATACCTATTATTAATTTAAAAGTAATTATACACCTTTTTTTGTTATAAATGCATATATAACAATTTCCCATCATTCTATAGTCTATAGCAGAGGTGGCCAACCCAAATGATCTTACGGGCCACTTTGGAAATGTATCATAACTTCGCGGGCCGCATATAAAATTATACATACCCATATTAGATTTAGACCCATTATAGATATTGTTTGGTGTGGCAAATTTGAAAAATAATGAATTTTTATTATGTTTACTATTATTTTTACATATAAACATATATAACAGGGGTGGCCAACACGTCGACCGCAAAGGCTTTAAAAGTAGCCCGCGAAGCCAAAGTTGGACAATTTGTTATAACTTAAATAAATCTTTGAAATTCTTTATTCTATAATTTAATCGTACAATAATAAATTATTTGTGAAACATAGACATACTGTTTATATTTATCCTGATAAGATAAACAATGTAGTAATACTGAACGCGCTCTGTCGCGCTAGTTGGTAGCTGTGTGGCCGTGGGTCTCCAATTGCTTTTTCTCTGTAGCGAACATAGTCAGGGCGCATATCCGTATCAGTGTGTGTTAGAGAGATTGTAAAGTGACAGTCAGTGATAGAGAAAAGAAGTTATTGTTTTAAATATTCCGTAATAATATCTTTAGTAGGTAAATTCTAAAATAATATTTAACCCTGTTATTTTAGAATGAATAATCCAAGTACAAGCCGGAAAAAAACGTATCATTATCACAGTGAATGGGAAGAAGATTATTTCTTTACTAGGATGAATGATATGTAAATGTATCTGTTTTATTTGCAATGCAACACTAGCTTTGTCTAAGAAAGAAAAAGTTAAAAGACATTATCTAACAAATTATAAAAATTACGAAGAAGATTATCCACGTGGCACTGCGTTAAGAAAAGCAAAAGTGTAACAACTGAAGGCACAAATAACTGCACAACCAAATAGTTTTTCAAAATACAATACAAATTCGAAGACAGCTACGATTGCTTCATTCAAAGTTGCTGAAACAACAAACCGTTTCAAGATGGGGAAATATGGAAAGAAGCATTCATTAAAGCTGAAGAAGAATTGTTTCAGAATTTTAAAAATAAATCTGAAATAATAACATCAATCAAAAATATGTCGTTATCGCGAAATACAGTTATGCGTAGAACAGAAGGAATGAGCCGAAATCTTGAAGACATTTTACATAAAAATATTAATAAATGAGTTTTATTATCATTGCAGTTTGACGAATCTATGGATTATACCGGTACTGCACAATTATGTGTTTTTATTCGAATTGTTTTCGATGATATGTTGGTTACAGAAGAATTATTAACTATTATTCCAATGCATGATGATGATGAAAAGTTAAAAATCTATATTTTATAAAATTAAAATTTTATTTGAATCTTTTCTAAAATATATTAAATTTCATTTAAATTAATAGGAATAAATAAATTTACAATTAATTCTTGATCGAGGGATGATTTAGGTGGTGACGCCGGTCAACGTCTTCGACTGGAAAGGGAATGCGAACTGAAGCGCTCGAAACTCACCGGCAGCCAGGCCAGGAGGGAGGATGGGTGGGGGGAGGTGAGGTGAGAAGAGGTGGCGGAGGGGGTCAACATGGCGGCAAATCTTTTCAATCTGTCAAAATTCAATAATTAATATTTAATCAACGAAGCACCGTAAAATTATATAATAGTAGTGAAAATTAATCTACATTTCATGATGAATCGATTCGTATAGGTTTTATCTGTTGTTATGAGGCAAGATTTTTGTTGAACTGTAAAAATAAACCAATATTAAAATTAATTAAAAATTTCCATTTAATGATACAAAAAATCAATTTTATTTAGAATCTGGCTAAAATTATGCTCAATGGATTGGTCTTGGTCACAATTTACAAGATTTAGTCAAAAATTTTAATAAAATGAAAAACATTGATTTGATTGGTTTTTTCTAATTCTCCAAAGCGTTCTATAAATATGAGTTCCAAGTTTTTACTAATATGAAGCGTAGGAGAGGTGGGTCCTCTCAGAGGCACATAAGACATGTCTCACTCGTGGATATAATGGGTTTTGCTAGTCGGAGAATTGACGTGATCTGGATATATTTGAATTACCCCCCTTCGGGGGGTAATTCAAATATATATAGGAGACTCTAAAGAGTCTCCTATAAGAGACAAGATTTCAATTTTTTTTCTTTTTAATGAAGCTATGCTAGGTATTCTCCTTCATCCAAATAAATTTCATTTTTTGAATGATCAGGGGAGGGGGGGGGAGAGTAAGAGTAAGGGAATGGATGGAAAGGCGTCAATGGGTAAAGGACATGATTCCTCCAGGTAAAAGAGGGATTTAGAAGAGATCATGAGCTCACGTGAGGGCAGGGACGCCAATCCCTGAAATAGAATTCTTTTCTACTGGTTTTATAGAAAAGAATCTACTCGCTACCCGGGATATTATTTTTAAATTTATTAAAAAATAATTTTAGATCATAATCATCCTATATGTTATTACATCTTTTATATACCATATATTTTATTATATTTTTCTTATCCCGATAATTTATATACTTATTATCCAAGGGCTTCCCTTTCTCAATACACCCATTAGTCCTAGACTACTCTACTCTACCCAAATTTCGCCTCTACCTCTCCCTCCTCTCATATCATATCCATTCCAAAATGAAGTATTTATTTTAATTGAATATTAATATTAATTGAATATTTAATATTATTATAATAATTCAAACTAACAAATCTTTCATATATCTAAGAACATATATAAATATATTATTGATTTAAACTTTCTATATTTTAGTATTTGACTATATAATTAATAATATATAATTTTTTTTCCCATTTTTTAGCACTTTATTACAAACATATTATATATTTTAATTTTTTATTCTTTGATCAAAAATAATATATATATAAAATATATTTATTTATTACATAATAAATAGATAATCGTATTATTATATAAGATAAATAAATAAAAATAAATTCAATTGAATTAAAACGATTGTGTCAAGATTCAACATTTCAATTCATACTTGTTCGCTCAATCAAATTGAAAGAGAACACAAATGAACTGTTACTTCATACTGATGTAAGATGGTTAAATCGTGCTACATTTTTAGCAAGATTTAGAGAACTTCTGCCACAAATAACCTCATATTTACAATCTAAAGGTGATTCATATCCGCAATTAAATGATCAAGAATGGCTTCTTGATCTTGCTTTTTTCTGCAATGTTACTGAAAAATTAAACCAATTAAATTAGCAGCTACAGGGAAAAGGTACAACAATAATACATATGATTAGCATTTTGAAGTCATTTAAGGAAAAATTAAATATGCTTGCAATGCAACTAAAGCGTCGTAATTTAAAGCATTCATAAAAAATATCCTCGGCTTAGATTGCAAACCTGCTAACTCATATTCAGCATATTTTGCACAACTTTCTTAAAACACATAAATTTTTTGCTTGTCACGTGATTTCAATTAAATAGGTGCATAATAGCGGTGTTTCATAGCCAATGTAAGGTGTTTTTCTCTTTCTAATAGTGTGAAAATGTAATTTTTGACCAAAAGTGAAGGTTTGAAATTAAAATCGGCGATATAACTTCTTTAATTATCTTCTAAAATTTTAAAATTATTTGCCCATATCCATAGTCGACCGCAGACTATAATTTATTGAAAAAGTAGCCCCTAAAAGCTAAAAGTTTGGCCACACCTGATATATAATATAATAATAATGATACTCAATGCACATTGTAAAAAATATATAATACTAAAATAAAAAAAGAAACAACGAAATAAAAAAAATGAAATCATATTTATTTCACTAGTGCGATATTTGTTTCATGAGGGCGCACAATATAAATCTCGCGGGCCGCTAAAATGTTAATATCGGGCCCCATGCGGCCCGCGGGTTGGCCGCCCCTGGTCTATAGTATCCTCGACATTTTTCAACACGAATATATATCACTTATAATTATTCATTCCATCTTTTTTTCTTCTGGAGTGTCAACGATTGGTCACAATAACAATTTATAATAATTAAATAGTTAATGTTAATATTAATGTATAATTTCTTTTCATTTGATGATGGGTGTTAGAAAGAGAGAGAGAGAGAGAAAGAGAAAGAGAATGAAGGGTGAATAGAATAAAAAATGCCCTCTTAATAATATGCTAATATTGAGAGTGATTAAAATAGAAATAGAATTAGAAGGGAAAAAGTGAACAAGTCTCGGTTGACATTTAATGAATCTGAATAAATGAGAGAATATGTTAACAAAAACGAGGGTGTAGGGGCGGGTAAATGATATTTAATTGATAAAGAAGAGGACGGACGGAGGGGTTAAAATTAGTCAAAATAATGGCTCGCTATTTGATCCCTTTTGATTCAAATGCCTTTTGGTTTTAAATCATTTTCTAATTATATTAAAAGAGAGACTATAATATACAAAAATACCATAAAATAACTTTATTTATAATTAATGAACATACATCAAATACATGGAGATATCATTATTAAATTTTTGTATATGATAAGAGCACATATTTTCCACCTTAAAAAAAACCTCTGACTTTTGTACGTCCTACGCAAGGACAATGCCTATCAAGTAGGTTATATCAATGAGGTGAGGTGTCCTATGATCAGTAGAACGAGTCCTATCAACCTTTACCTTGATTTTCTTGATCGGAGGCGCTACTTTTTATCAAGAAGCTATACCTCAATGTTGATCCTGGAGGCTGGGTTGATTCCGTCCCATAGACCTCAGCTAGAGAAATTCCCTTGCCAGGCCCGGGACTTGAACCTGGGACAATGTGAATTGAGACAGCGAGGCTAGCCTCTCACCCAATGGCGCCTTATATTTTACACCTTAAAAATATTTTTTTGTTTTTCAATCCAACTATTTCTACGAATTTTCATTAATTTACTAGAAAATAAATCTATCTTGAAGGTTTTTTTAGGTTGTAATTATGAAAGAGGGGGGATTTTACTTATAAAACAAACTACAACTAAATGCTAAATAACAATTATTGCTTATTTTAAGATATTTTAATCAGATTTTATTTATTATCAAATAAGAAGATTAAAGAATAAGCATTTCATATTTGTAGTTGTATCGTTATCTATTATCGGCTTTAAATATAAAATAATGTAAAATCCTGTTTCATTTAAAATGTTTATTATGAATTTATGTTGATAGGTAATAATCTAATAATATAGGAAGATTTAAGTAAACATACTTTCTACAATTTCCACTACAATTTAATTTACCAAAGTATTACAAACGTATTATTAACTTTTACAATACGATCCAACTTTAATTCTCAAATTACTTTTGAATAATATATGTGTTTAATACTTAAATAAATGCTTTCTATATTTCAATGAATAATTATTATAATTTTGTTTGAGGAATAAAGATATAATTTCGTTAACAAAATGTTTAATTGATTTTATAGGTAAAATTAAAAATTTTAAAATCGACTATTCAAAAAAT
The DNA here is from genome assembly GCA_963082975.1 of Labia minor. Classification (NCBI taxonomy): domain Eukaryota; kingdom Metazoa; phylum Arthropoda; class Insecta; order Dermaptera; family Spongiphoridae; genus Labia; species Labia minor. Next base: position 79,515,338 of record OY720347.1, on the reverse strand, counting down.
ATAAGTGATATGTTATTAGGATTATATTGGTGTGTTTGTGTATTCTTTAGGAGTGAAGCAGTACATTGGAGACTTGAGAGAACCTATTAAATTGCAAATGCATGTTTTGTAGACACACATTTCCATGTCGCCTCTTTAGATCGAAACAAATATTTACTCACGAAAGTTAAAGTATACAGAGGTGATAATAATAACAATAATAATATGGTTGTGCTTGTTTATCCCGAGCCACAAAATATATATCTAATTTGATTTATATCATTTGGTGTTGAAAAATATATGTATATTTATTGGGAAATATTTATTTCTTGGTCATTTTTTAAGTGAAAGTATCCCAAAGTTACTATATTCATAAATTTATCATGTTGTCTTTACCAATATGATTAGTTTAACTTTTTTATAGGAGCTTTTACGGAAATTTACACTGTATATATATAGAATAAAACTGATATTATGGACAACATCTTGAATATCAGAGGATGAAAAAATACTAAATATATATTATACTACAAAAAGAATATACATTATATATATAATTTCATAAATGTAATTAATTATAAATGGAAATTAATTTATTCTTAAAAAAAATATTAGTTTATAATTTTGGCTTATTAATCTAATTTCAAGATTAAGGTTCTATGATAAATATGTAATGGTTTTCATCTTTAGGTGGATATTGCGCAATAAATGCTGATTCAAATTTGTACAAATCCCAAATAAGTATGTCACTCAAATTCAATTGCATTTTGATTGGGTGTTAGAAAATGAAGCTAAAAATATTTTACTCATTTAACTTCCCTCTCAAGAATTAATTTTCAAGCATATTAACTTAAAGGTATATATTTTGGAATGTTGATTATTTAAAATAAAATAAATAAATTCAATAAAATATTTTGAAGCAGATAGGTACATATTTAATAAATAATCTATATTTATCATATAAAATGAACTCAAAAATTAATTTCTGTTTATCTTTCTAAAGGAAAACTAAATTGAAACATTTGATAAAATGATAAAAGATTTTTTTTTTAAAGAAACATAAAAACCAAATGAAATTTGTTTATTTATATAAGTGTAATCAAATAAATGGACAATTTATATTTGAATCGTTAAATTGATATTCAGATATATATATATATATATATAATATAAGTATATTTATATGTGAATCGTTTCTATCTGTAATAAATTATTACATTAGGAAGGATTGCATCAAATAATAAATAATAAGAAAGTCAATGACAAACAATCAATAAAATGGAGTCCTGTTTGTAATTGTGTAACATCATATACCATTTAAAGGGTATATATTCTCACAATTTGTTTTAAGATCTCAATAACCCAACCTGGGGTATGTAATATGTTGTTAAGGGGTACAGAAAAAATTTAGTTATAATAACAAAAAAAGTTATATATTACAAATTAAAGTTATATAATATATATATTTATAATTGTTTTTTTTTTAATTAATAAATTGTGAGTCGAATACTATTAAACGAAGGAAAGTAATGATTTTAATTTTTTAATTTTTATCGACTTTTTTTTACAAAGAATGTTTTTGATTTTAGAGAAAGAATAATGAGATATTTTATTTTTAGAATTATTATTTTATATATTTCTTTAATAACCTAAATAATTCCAAATTCAAAGAAAATTGTAGGAAATTAGTTATTTTTGCTTTTTTTGTAAGATTTTTTTTCTAATTGATCAATTATTATTTTTATTCCTGATTCTTCATAGTCTTTGTGCTTTGATTATATATACATATATATATAATGTATTAAAATTTAAATATTTTTTAAATTAAAAATAATATATTAAATTTTCCATTTGAAAATATTTTTTAAATTATTTGTTATTAACAAGTTGTGTTGGAGGTAATCTTTATTGTAAGTTTATTATACAAACTTTCATTATTTAATTTATTGTTTGTTTTAAATTTAAAATTCTATATGTTACTTACTACTATAAATTATTATTTATATATAAATATTGCATATCAAATATATGTATATTTAGTTGAATTTTAACTTATCTATATAGGTATATATTATGGATAGCCAATGATGAAATAAATCTATAAGATCTGGATAAGGATTTGCATATTTGATTAATAACTAGACTGTAGTTATATATGAAACAACACAATCTCAAATTGACATTAATATAGATCTACACACGCCTTATATACTTTGTGCAATATGCATATGCGAATAAGGAAATAGATTTACAAAAGAGAAAATAGAAAACAATTAATTGATCGTTTTTATAATAAAAATTCGATCTATAGTCAAGAGAGAAGAAAATTGTAGACAAATAAAAAAATAAATAAAACAAAATATCTGTAACAAAAAATATTAGTGACATACATACAAGTACATACTCCTACATAGAATTAATTTAATGAAAATGAACGAATGAAAAAGACACTGAAATATATATTTAAGTTTATTAATAAAAATAAATTTAAATCTTTGTTGGGTGCCGCAGTTGGCTTAACAAAAGCCACATGCAACAAATATGAAAATTTTTTGTGATTTTCAATAAAATTTGATTCCAACCTTCCATATCGATAGGAATTCAAATGTTACTCTTCATTTTCTAAACCAATAATTAAATATTTATTAATAATTATAGTATAATTATAAGTATAGTATCTAAATATGTATCTTCATCTTTAATAAATCAGAGAATTTATTCAAATATTTTAACAATTCCTATCTAATGTTTCATCGGAGAGAATTAATTTATTTTTCATATATATATATGTATATATTTCCCTAGAAATATCGAATAGGATATACATATATCATTAAATTGCCAAATGTAATAAATAATGTTAGCAAATATTCGCTTATATATGATGATGGGGGTGGATGAGGATGACTATATAAAATTAACTTAATGAAAATTAACGAGACTACTATTCCTTTTGGTAACTTTATTTATTAATATATTATATGAATTTATAACATAGCTAAAACTAATCACAATAAGAAAGTATTACAATAGGTAGGTATATACGTACATTTATAATGAAACCAATGTAGGTAATAATTTAATTTATCTCCTTAAATAATTCAATATTTATAAATTAAAGACAGTAAATTTAAAACAAATACTTATTTTCTTTATCCTGAAATATACATATATTTAAGTTGTTGTATTGGGGAAACATGTTTCCTTCTATCATTACAAATTTCTAGACCTTTGTTGAGTAGTTTAAATACATTCACCATATTCTTCAGACATAGTCCCTCAGAATAAGAATTGTTCTCTCTCAATGTAATTATAATTATGCTTGTTTCAAAAAATGCCTTTAATAACAACTTGACTCAGTATTTTAAACAGAGATCACAAAAATTCTTCACCCAAGATTTTACTAAAACAACGCTGTATATATTTTTCCATTGTGTTTATATACATATATATCTTATTACATTTATATAATATAAAAGGGATTATTTTTAACGAACTAAATGTTAGTATTTTTATTTATTTATTTATTTTTTATAATCCATTTGACTGTCGAGTGCAGCCTCCGTGACTTGCACCAACAGAATAGGTATGTGATTAATCGAGTGCAGCTGAGAGTTAGCTAACTAGCTCATTCTAAGAGTCACTCAGGACCTTGGTCCTTTCGAGTGCTCGATACGGAAACGCAAAGTCAAGGCAGGCCATTCACTAGTATGCATTCAATACTATTAGAATTTACAGTATAGATTCCATCCCCCTTTCATCCCCGATTAGAATAGTTCAAAGCAATCAGCCGCCTTTCCTTTTATTTATTATCTTATTATAACAAAAATGAAAAAGTAGAAAAAAACCACGGGCAAGAAACTCATTTTCATTTCATCCATATATGATTCGAGGTTATTATATACCTATATATATTATCAACCAGTTTTTACATCTCTATTTAAAAAAAAAAAACACAGAATAATATAATTAATAATATTAAAAATAATGTATTTAATCCAATTATAGAGTGAAATTTTAATATGTTTTTAAAATAAAAATTAATTAACGGATTACCTTGAGATCAGCTATAAATGAAGTAATTAGATTTGTTTTCGAGATATTAAAAGTCAATAAAATTACATTTATGGTTTAAAATAAATTTATTATATATTTAATACGTGGGTATTTTTCATCTTTTAATAATATATAAATGTGATTGACCGGTTTTTCATTTTAGAATTAAACTTCTAAACATTTATTTACAATTTTTTGTATTAGTTTTATTGCTATTAAACATGAAATGTGTCGCATAAGTTTTAATATTTTCCAAATACTAGAAATTATTTGAAATTTTAAATACTTAATTAGAATTTTCTAAGTAAAGCCATATTTTTTAATGTTAAAATTTTTTAAATTTTGAAAAGATATCAATATATCATATATTTAAATGGTCTTGAAATATATTATTATTATTAATAATTAATAAATGTACTCTTTAAAAGCACGGAGGTATTCATAATATGAACATTTGTTAAAAATAATACAATATGCTAGCAGTCAAAGTACATTTCATCAGAAAAATATTCAAATTATACAAATACATAGAAATTTTTAAAAAATCGATAATACAACAATATAAAGTTGGAAATGGGCGTCAATAATGTTGTTGATGTTGTTATTTATAAGAGAAATGTATGGGTAATGAGTAGTAAGCAAATGACCATGTTTGACATCCGTCCAATCCTCTTGTTTCATTTGCATTGCTTTGATTGCTCAATACGTACCGATTGGTGGAGATATGAGGGATGGATATCATAATTATTCAATAACATGGACGGATTGGCATTTGTTCTATAGTACATAGGATGCAAGTGGAACATCTGATGTTATGCATCGTCAGCAATTCAACTTTATCGATAAATATTATTATTATTATTATTATTATTATTACACCTATGGAAATAGGAAAAATAGATAGTACAACCCTTAAGGACAACAATAGTGAGCAAAGAAGAAGTACTCATAAAATCAATATCAAATGAAAATAAATCTAAGCAAAATTTTATAACTAATATTAATTATTGATTAGAAAATAGTAAAATTATTTGTATGAGAATAATTATCTTTTATTTTCATATAAGTGCAAACAACCCCCCAACCTCGTAAATAGGGTATTTTCGATGACAGCTTCAATTTATTTAAAATATTCAAATTATTTTAATCTGCCAATAATGTAATCGCCTAATCACAAATAATAATAATAGTTTTAACCAGAAAATCATATAATGAGAAAATTTTGACATTATGGTATATGTATATAATTATATTTACTGATTGTGAAGAATCGATGTAAAAAACTATATTAGAAAATTATTCCTATTTAAAGTTAATACCTTTGTTATAATTACAATTTTATTGTTTATTGTTGTTTGAGACATAAAAAAAGGTACATTTTTTGTTTTTATTTTATTCTCCCCATTTTTATTCACAGTTAACCGGAAGAAATTTGACAAAGTTCTTTGTATTTATTCATTTTTTTTTTTAAATAAAAAGATTAAAATTTCTGAAATTTGAGAGATTTTAAAAATAATTCCACCTATGAGATTTGATATGAATGTTTTTTTCTTTTATTATATTATGATGATGAATATAGGAGTGGGGAGTATAAATGTTGGGGATAGGAGGGGTTCAATTTCACTTTATGCCTCTTTTCCTACCTTACTTAGGTTTGATTTGTGAACAAAAAAAAAAAAAAAAACCGGAAATGCTTTCAAGATTTATTTGAATATATTTTATTTTTTATATTTGAATTTTTGAAATTTTAAACTTTTATGTCGAAAATGTAAGAGTCTGGCATTTTAACAATATTTCTTTCATAATCCACATTAGCTTTTATGAAGCATCGCGACACAAGAAAATGCATCTCGATTCACTTTTGCCACAATTTATTATAAATTTTATTTTATTAGTTTGTTTAAGAATTCAAGAGAAAAAGACATAAAATTAATGATCTCGATTTTTAATTAAAGTAGTACCGGGACCCCGAGCCTCGGCTCGGTACTTAAGTTAAAAAAAATGATTCATTATTATTGGGTTTGGCTGGTAATATTAATACCTGGGACACCGAGCTGTCGCTCGACCCTTTAAAAAATATTAATCTACAATTAATTATTTATTACAATTATTAAATGTTGCATCATTGCATCAATCTGATTAAAATGAATTGAACTGGGGTCCTCAATAATACAAACAAACAATTTTAGCTAGCATAATAAGATTAATCCAAGTAATATCGTCTATTTCTATTCGACACTATTTTCAGTTATGAAATGAACAGTCAGTAGAGAGTAAAAAAATTGTAATTGAAGACCGTTGTTTTTAAAAATAATTAAATTATTTTATAGATTATAAAATAAAAATTATTGTATTAACATTAAAAATATTGAAATAAAAAAATAATAGTTTGATTTAATAAACTAAAATATTATAAACATTTTTAATGTGAATTTCTCAGGGAGGTAGGGAGCCCAATTCATTTAACCATCCATGTTGTATAAGGAATCTTAATTTCTTAACACTCCGTTTTTTCAAATTTAAAATAGAGGGAGAGAAAGAGTTTCAATTATATTCGAATAGTCTATATATTCTATATATGAGTATTTTTTTTTTCTGAATTTAATACCAAGTTGATTTTCAAAATTTTTTATTCTTTATGCATATGATTGATTACATGTGTTAAAATTTAAACAAATTCAAATATTCTAATTTATAAATTTATATAAAATTTAATATTATTTTTTCGAGACTAATGGCAAATACCGGTGGCCCTAGTCAGAGCAAGAGAAGACTCCTTTTGGTAGCGGCCCAGTCGATGATGTTATATGGATCGGAGATTTGGGCTTTACAACTATATTTTAAGTGAAAAAATGATTTCTTGGTTATATAAAAATTAAAATATGATTCTTTATATCTTTATTATACAGAAAAGTAGGCGTGTTAATATAAAATATATACCTGGGACACCGAACTATCACTCGACCCTTTAACCAATTTATACAATTTATTTTTATATACTTTAAAAATTTTACAATTTTTTAATTATTTATTATAATTGTTAAATGGGATTTCTAAAAATGACCCATTAAAAATTTGTTTCCTAAAATATTTCAAATTAATTAAAATAAATTGTATAAATGTTCATTTATAAAATCTATATATCTGTGTGTCTGTTTGTCGATTTTTTAAATTTTGATTTTGGATTCGATTAGAGCTTAAAATGTGTAAATGTAAAGTGGTCTTGGTTTTTTTAAAATTCGTTTGGGAACATGGTCAAATCGGCAGTCAAAGTTGAAAATTCCCCATATATTATAACTACTGTAATTAGTATTATTATAATGTAAAATTATAAAGAAAAAATGTTTAGACATTATTATAGACATTTTCATTCTGTAAATTAAATAATTTTATTTCATTTAAATAAATATCTATTTTTAAATATTTTTTTCTCTCTACATTATTTATCTAATTCTCACAATATATTAAGATCATACCGGGACCCCGAGCCTCGGCTCTGTAATTAAGTTAAAAAAAAAAATTCATTATTATTGATAAATATATATCGTAATTTATAATTATAAAATATTATTAAAATATATATTTTTAATTTTATTTCGAAATTAAATAAAAAATTTTAAAATATTTTAAATATAAAAAAAATATATATTTTTAATTTTATTTCGAAATTAAATAATAAATTTTAAAATATTTTAAATATAAAAAAAATATTAATACAATATTCTTTAAAAAAAGGCGGGAGTCAAATTTCAATATAAATGTCATTTGTGATGTCATCAATATATAAATTAATAATAAATAATATTAATAAATATTAAATTTAATAAAAGAACAATGAATAAATAAATATAAAATAGTAATTTATTAAAATGTAAACAATAGATAAAAAGAAAAAAAATAAGAAATTCATTATTTTCATTTTCATTTTTAAATAACGATTCACCCGGAGAGTTTCGAACCGACGAAATCCACTCGTTAAAACATCACTTTACCATCTTGACTAAATATATTTAGATAAAAAATTGTCATTTTTTTACTGTCTTAGCAGGCAGATTTGATGTTTTTTATTTTATTTTTTTTTTTTTGAGAGAGATTAATAAATATCTATATATATTTTATTAAAAATAAATATTTTTAATTTTATTTCGAAATTAAATAATAAATTTTAAAATATTTTAAATAAAAAAAAATATTAATACAAATAAAAATGGAGGCCAATTTTGACGTTTTCCATATATAATTTTCAATTAAGAAATTAATAATGAAGCTGAATGTTTCAAGAGATATCATCAATAAAACTTAATTTTTCTTTATAAATACTATATCTAGTGTGAATTTGAAAAAAATCGTTAGAGCGGTTTTTGAGAACCATGATATATAGATAGATAGATATATACAATTTTAGCTAGCATAATAAGATAAGATTATTTTCTAACATTTCTGGAAAAACAAGTGTATATTAAAAACAAAAATACTGGATATTATCCCTTGGATAAATTCTCTCTTCGTTTCTAAGGCCAATACTTAATTGATTTATTTTTCCCTCCTTTTTCAATTTTAGTTCATTTTTTTTATTTGTCTAGATTAAAAAAAAATCTCGATTCTATTCGCTTCAATCCAATTCTATAGATTTATTTCATTTATAGAAAATGAATGTTCGTTTGTGTTAACTCTGCTTCGATTAGCAGCTGTTTTGTTGTTGTTGTTGTTTTCATTTTTGACATGTCATTCGTTCTTTTCCTTTTATAGCGAATTAATGCCCAGCCGGCCAAATGACACCCCAACCGGATCTTTCCTTTCCCTCCTCAGCGATTTTTTTTTTCCAACTCCACTATCGGTATTGTCGCCAACAAGTCGTTCGTTTGATTGCCATTCGACAAAGGAGAGGCGGCTTCTCGTCACTAAATGGAAGAATCCGCTGAAATCCAATATCAAACCCTGGAAAGGACGAGAGAATCTGGACCACGAGAGGGACCAAAAAGAGTCGGCGGCGCTTTTCAATTCTAACATTTCCCCTGATGCCATCCTAAAAAGGGAAAAAGAGGGTAAGAGGATACCCTTCGAGATAAATGAATTCACCCTTATTATTATTACAATCGTCTGGTCTTATTATTTAAATATTTTTATTAAAAAAAATATAATCTTACAAAGTTAATTGTTTTTTACCCGCCGACGATGATAGGAAGGGAAGGTATTGTTTTCACACCAAATTTCACATGTGGAGACTTAGATTGAACGGCTCAACGGATTTTGATAAAATTTGAAATATTTATTTACTTAATGCATCAGTAGAATCCACTTTTGGTGTATATATTCATTGTCTCAAAATATTTCACTTAAAATATTATTATATTTTTTGAAAATATTTGATATAATATATTTTATTGCGTTAATAAATAATTAATTAATATTTATTTAAATTTTTCCAAATTGTCCCTACTCTGATTAATACTAAAATGTAATTTACACAATTTATACATTCATTAAATTGCTGATTAATCATAGTTTCCAATAGATACTATTTTTTATATAATTCCAATAAAAAAAAATCTAATTAAAAAGAAAACTTTGCGACTATTCATCCTCTTTTCTCATCTTTCGTCATTCACTGGCGCCAGCCTATATATAATATTTATTCCCAACCTCTCTCCCCTTGGTTACCGCTTAACCCGTCACACTATTTTATATAATAATAATCCATGTAACTATACCTAGAAACCATATTAGTCGCACGAGTCCAACCAAGAAATATTTAATCGTTCTTTTTTCCTCTTGCATGGTGCTTTATAAAACGGGCACATTACAGAATAATTACTTGTCATTATTTTTATTTAATTGGTTGTCTTTGAGACATTCTTTAACACGATTTCAAGCATCATCAAACAAACAGCCATCAACATCAATTATATTTAGTGTATATAAAATATTAAACATCAAGGCATTTAAATAAAAAAAAGAATATAAGCATTCCTTTTTTTGTGGGTAGATTTTAAATAATGAAAATATTAAAAAGAACAAAAGAGCAAGGGAGAGAAAGAGAAGGAGCGTGTAATAAAAGTGAAATTAAAAAATCATTACTTTTATGTAAGAAAATTTTATAAAAAAATATGAAAAATTTTCAATTTTTTAATTTCTCTGTAAACTCACATTGTAATATTGTAAAATTAAAAAATAAAATAATCTGAAGGATATCTTTCATTAAAATTAATTTATTTTAAATTGTAATAATATTGAATGTAAAAACAAAAATTCGGGAGTGTTCTCCCCTAGACTTTCCCGCATATAAATAGGTAATTAGGTTATTATTATTATGTTTTAACAACAATAAAAATAAACAAACTAATTAATTTAAATTATAAAGTAAAATGGTTTAACACTATTATATATATTTATAATTTACACCTAACGCTACTTGTATAGGTAAAATGTCACTTCCGGTAGTCAGATCATGATGAAATTTGGTATCTGAATTTTTTTCCTATTTTTAAATCTATATACAAAATAGGAAGCAAATATCTCGAAGCAAACTGGTACTTTACTTGAAAGGTAAACGCAACCAGTGTAGGTAAAGTACCACTTCCGGTTAACCGATTTTGACAAAATTTTGATAGAAATCTACAAACTGTGAATAATATCGGTGTACCAAATTTCGAAGTCCTAGCTTGATTAGTTTCTGAGTAAATTCGCTCACTGACAAACATTACATACATACATACATACATACACACACACAGACATAATTCGAAAAATGGTATTTTCCGACTCAGGGAGGTCTAAAACGTCAAAATCTATCGAAATCTCGAAGTCGAAATTTTTGACGATTCCAATACTTCCCTTATACGAAGTATGCGGGAAAGTAAAAATGTGAATAGATAAGTTAAATAATATAAATATGAAAAAATATTATAAAATAACGTTTTTCTCTTGGACTAAAGAGTTTAAAATAATTTTTCTATAAGCCTGACAAAGTTTATGGATGAATTGCTTCATATGTCATTGTCAGGCTATTAGAAAAATTATTTTATTCTTTTTAATCCATGAGAAAAACGTTATTTTATAATATTTTTTATATTTATATTATTTTATTTTTGTTAGTGCAATTTTAATTCGATAAATTTATTTAATTTAACAACAGGAATAGAAAAGATGATGTTTTACGAGAATTTTCAAATAGAATAAAAACAAAAAGAGAATATTAATCTTCAAAAACGATTACAATTATAGTAAGTAAATGTTATTACTTTTTGAAGTAATGTTTTTAAAATATATTTATTATAATTATTATATAAATTGAAAATTCTTCTTTTAATGTTATAAATTATTTTGAATTATTGTCAAAATGAAAACCAACTCAGATGGCGTGAATACTAAAGACAATTAATCGTTAATTGCATTACAATTAATTAAAAATAATTCAAATATATTTCTTCTATACCTTTTAGGAATCCATTGAAATATTTAAAAAAAATTTCAAAAGTTTATCTCAATTTAAAATAGATGAAAAATCGATTTCAATTTGTCATAAGAGCGGACAGACAGACAGACAGATTGACATAAAGCGAACTTGATAAAAACGTTATAATAAAAAAACTTAAACTATCAATTTACAAAACGGATCGGATCTGTTTACAGATTTAAAATTAAATAATTAAAATAAAAGAATTATTCATCAAATTGAATATATAAAAACAAATATTCTATCGAATGCTAGAATGTACCTACTGTATATCAAACAGTTCAGCACGGGAAATCTTTTATATTTATATGATTTATGATTACGAATTATTCTTAGCACGTATATTTTATTTTATTTGAACGAAATAGATCGCGAAAGAGATGGAAGTAAGGGTTGGAATAAAAACAAATACTTTTTTAAAAAATAAATATTTGTGTTAAAATTTAATATGACGCAAATTCCTTTTCTCTTTCGTTACATTTTCTTCCCTTCTGAAACTTTGATGTTTACATTGGGTCAATATTAACATACTAAATAAATCAATACAATTTTTAATCGTCATTTTCGAAAATATTTTTTTTATTAATTGATTTAGAATTACTTAATTAAAATTATTTTTTTAAAATTAAAATATTATATATATATATATATATATATTAATGTCAATGTTATTTATTTATTTATATTTAATTAAAATACATAAATAAAATAAATACAATAATTAACAAAAGATTAAATTAATTGAAATTTTTTATTGTTTATTTCCATTTAATATGTATATCGTATATCATCTATTGAGCCTTCTTTTTGTAACTCATCAAATTTGAAGAACTCAATTAAACAACACATGTGTTATTCAAAAATTTACCCAAGTTTTCTAGTAATTGGCTCTTTTGAGTTTTTTTATCAATAAATTATAATTAAATTAAAAATTTAATAGAAATAAACCTTTTTTTTTATAGATTAATAATATATAAATGAATAAATGTAATGATAGGATGAAAATCTTGTAAAGAAAATCTTTTTCAAACTAAGAACATCGGCCTTTTCGTGGCTCATCACATTCATCTCTTTCCCCTCCCAACCAATCCTCTTCCCATCACCCACACCGGCCGGCCTCCACCCTTTCTCATCGTTCCTAACAAAGATGATCGATGGATGACACTTTGTCATCGCACATGTATCTTTTTATCTAGTTCAAAAGGTCCTTATATATATATATGAGGATGGAAGCTTGGGGTGTGGCCCGGTCCTAGATCATAGATAAGCTTGTCTTTCTCTCACATAAGCACATTCAATAAAAGAAACAATGCAAAAGGAAATTAAATGTGCAACACGATATTAGTATTAGTTATTCTTCCATATGGAATGTATTTATAGAATAGAATCAATTTGTAAATCTTGTAAAATTAAATCAGAAATGTTTTGAAATTAATTACTGTTATTATTATTTATTCATTCATTACAAATCATAGATATTGGAATGTGAGAGATGATGTTGGTTTTGGCAGACATTTGACATTTTTCTACCAAACTTTTCATTAATATATATATATATACGTTTATTTTTTGATTTTGAAACAAATTAATAATTATTACCAAATGTCATTAATTTTCTTAGAATACAGAAAATAATTAAATAATATAAGTAATACTATAATATAATATTGTTTAAAAATAATTTCACTTTAGAAAATGTATTATAAAAGATTAAATAAATTATATATTAAATTTTGGTAGTTTTCTTTGAAAATATTTTCCAAATGTTTTACTTTTTTAAGTAATACTAAAATACTGAACAATCTTGTAATTTATATTAGTAATTGATTATAAAACGGGAAGCTTCAGGGATTAGGATGAAATTTTGCCAGTGGATTCCCTTTTTTAATTGCAAATTTTAATAATTTGTATCTCGTAAACTAGAAGAGACCAAGAAATATTGCATAAGTTTCTTTGAAATGTTAAAAAAGGCAAAGTTTGATCCAAATCCTTGGAGCTTCCCGTTTTGTAAACATTTACCTTTATATTATATCAAAAACAACTCTAAACATTTAATTATATATTATTTATAATTATTAATTAAAATTAAATCATTCTAAAAGTAAATTGTAAATTTTATATCAAAAATAAACATTCCATTTAATATGAAGATTATTTGAACGGTAATTATTTTATTGAGTAATTTTTAGACTAAATTATCAATCGATCGATATATATTATGTATATTTTTCTTTCATTGTCTAATATCCCCGCACCATTATCAATTCTATCACCTGTCGCTTGATTATTGCCTGTCCCACTGACATTAATAAACCAGTGGGGAATTGATTCTGTTAGATAAGAGAGAGAAAAAATATGTTATTATTGTTATTATTCATTCACTTGGCTTCCCATATCAATTGAAATATCTTAACTTTTCTAGTTATTGTACAATTTATGTCGATTAGTATATTTTTAATAATAAAGCTTGTGTAATTTAATTTATTTATTATTAAATCAATCAAATTCCATTATTATTATTATCGAGTTGTCATAAAACTAAATTTTGCTTTTAAAGTGCATGATATTCTCTTTTTTCATTTACTATAAATGTAATTGAATTCATTAACCTTCAGATTTAAGTGCACAAAAAAAAAATCATTTTAATTTGAAAAAAATTATATATTTATAGGTATAATGTAGACTAGCTGGGGAGTTGGTCCTTGATACGCCTTACAAAAGTATTATATGGAATGGTATTTAAGTTTTAAATGACTAAATAAAAATTATTTTACTAATTGAAGCCAATAATGTTACTGAACTGTTCTCACCAACAACACTCATTCAACAGAAATGTTTTTGAGCTACCTTCTTATTCTCTTTCAAATCCTGATCCAATTCCACATCTACAGATCTCGTCCTGAATTTCCTGTCGTATCACATACTCCGTTCATTAATCATCTTTGTTGCAAATATTAGAAATTGCCTTTAGAATATTGATATACATATTCTATTTTATAGATGTTATTAATTGATTTCAATTGCACGTTTTCAATAAACTATAAGTTACTTTATTTGGGGATTACTTACGGAAATATTTTACTGAGTAATCAGATTTCAAAAATATCTCTTTATTGAAATTTTTTATGTAATATACAATTTGATTTTAAATTACATTAAATCAAATTTTTCACAAAATGAGGAGTTATAAATGAATTTACACATCATTAAATGTAAGAATGATAAATAATATTATTATTAATAACAATAGTTAAGAGTTTTTATAAAATTATTATAATCCAATCTAACTTTATAAAAAATAAATAAGTTGACCTGTGGCCAGACTCAGAACCGACCAACGGTTTGAAATAAATTAATTTCCAGCTACAGAAACAATTTCAAATAATTTAAATGTATCTATTAATGCAATAAAAAACAGATAGGCATATAACATAAATATTTTTAATTTTATTTTATTTATAATATATATAAGACTAGGCTGTGACGTCATGAATGGCTGGATGACGTCATATAATTTTAAATTAAGAAAAAACTAATAAAGATGATTTTTCTCGTGGATAAAACCAATACAAAGTGAGTGCATGATTCGTGGTGATATGTAAAAAATCTCCTCATGTGAAATTTGGTGTGAAAATAACCCTTCCCTTCCTATCGTCGATCGCTAATACTACCACTTCCGGTTGCCGGATTTGCACCAAAAGTTGATCAATTCATCATACTGATGCATTAAGTAAATATACCAAATTTCATCAAAATCCGTTAAGCCGTTTAAGCTGTATACATCTATACGGACGGACGGACGGACAGACATCATGCTAAAAATACTTTTTTCTGTTAAGAAAAAGCTTGATTCGTGGAGATTTGTGAAATTTGGTGTGAAAACAATACCTTCCTTACTATCGTCGGTCGGTAATTATCAATAATATATTTTTTTATAAAAACTTTAAATTATGCATTAAATTGATAGTATGCTGGTGCATGCAAGGATTCCCCCCCCCCCATTACGTCTGAATACCCCTGGAAAGAACTAAGAGTGATATTCGACACTTGGGGTGGGGCGCCTCACATCAGAAGTGAAGTAAATAACCTTGCTATAAATAAATTATCTTACTTATATTGATATCTTTTCCTAGTTAAAGTACTTTTTAACTATTTTTTATTCAAACTTATAAATAAATTGTACTGCTCAATCAAGTTTTTTTTAACTAATTTCTTTATAGATGAAATATGTAATTTTTGAAAATTGATATTGAACGACACAACGAAAAAACAATGCAATAAAAAATAATGAAGTGGATATGATATGTTATACATCGGCTTAGTATTTCCTGTTTGAAGATGTTCCTTCCACTGATTCTTTGGAGAATTTCAATTGAAAGTGACGACTGTGGAGAAGTCTTTTGTCTCGGCTGGTATCCCCCACAGCGTCAACCAGACATAAAGCGGTATTAGACCATGGAGGGTGAGATGCTGGTCCCTTGAGAGAAGGATCATCTTGGCCAGCTAATCCCTCCCTACTGGTTGGTTATTAACGAGGGGTGGACTCCTCTGGGACATTGCTGATGTTCCTATCCTAGAACGAGTATAACCCGAAAAAAATGGCCAGCCATCCACGTTTTACGTCCAAACAAAAAATGGGAAAATATTCTAATACTTATATATATATATATATATATATTCAACCAATTATTTTACACTTACAATGTGATATAAAAAAACTGGGATTGAAGTTTCAATATTGTTTGTCATCCGTTCAGCCCTCTTCAATGGCAAAATTGATGTATAGTAATCGAAAAAAATACAATACAAAAGAACAAAATTTATAAGCTGATCAAACAGAAATACCCTTAATAAATAATTTTAAAGTAGATAAATAGAATTTTTTATTACACTTTCTCTGTATAAACTTTTTCAGCAATTTAAATTGTAATATATTTCTTTTAAATGAATCAAAACACAAATGAAAAGAATAAATACAAGAATAATTGTTAACTAATAAAATTATAATATTACTAGCTGCTCTTCACATCTAGATGGGGGCTCCGCCCCCTGTACCCTCGAGTGATACATAATATTTGGTTGAAAGTCTGTATGAAAAAGGTTTTCATCCATTTTGTTTCAATCAGTATATTATATAAAACAATCATTTTTTTGCGTTCTTGTATATGTTCTATCTATCTATCTATCTACCTCTAGGCTCTGGCTCTACGTTACTTGAAAATTTTTGGCCGGAACAACCACATTTCTCCAAGTGTCCCTGAGCTATAACCATCTAACTCCTATCCTTTCCCATCTCTCTCTCTCTCTCGTCCCTTCCTCCATTGTCCACCCACAGCGTCCATCGTCTTCCAATCGGTCTCCCCACCAATATCTTTTTCCTCTCCCATTCTCACCACGTGCCCTGCGTAACGCAGCCTTCTCGATTTTATAACCCTAATTATTTCTGAAGATGCATGTCGTCATCTTTCTTTGGCCCAAAAATGCTAGGAAGAATCCTATTCTCAAATATTCTGAATCTACTCTCATCTCCTAAGCTCACACCCATATAATATAACAGGCAAAATAATTGTTTTATATATTTCAATTTTGATCCCCTTTGATAATAATTTTGATGTGATAAGCCTCTTTACTCCATGATAACAGGCGTTTCCCGATTGCAACTCTCGATTTAAATTCTTCTCAATTATTATTATCCTTCGTGATTACATTCAATTTTTCTACATATTTAAATTCTACATTTTGTATATTAAGATTTTGTATCTTAATACTGTTCCTCTCTGATACTAAATATATTTTGTCTTATCAATATTAATTTCAAACCCCATCTCTTCTCCTGCCTCGATTAATTTTTTAGACCTCTTTAAATGCTATTAAATTATTAAAAAAAAAAAAGTAAACAAAAATAAAAATAAAATATAAAGATTAGAATAATACTAAATTACTAATAAAAAATAATATTAAAAAATATATATTAAAATCTTACGTGAAAATCCAATTATGAGATCAAATTTTCTCTCTTAATTAAAATTATTTATTCATATAATCTTAAAAATTAATAGTATTAAATTATAGTCGTAATGTGAATGTTTTCAAAGTTTAAAAGGCCAATATATCAATTGAGATATTGTAAATATCAATATATCAATATATATATATAGATTTTTATCGGCACATTGCTCACAATTTAAAATTTTTTCCATATATTCGCGTTTCATGACTTCTAGAATCCAAAAGTGACTTTAGAATTTTTCTCATGTCTGTTATAAATTATTAAATTTTATTAATCGCAGAAATTAATTTTTAAAAATTTGATATAAACATGTTGTCATTCAGCTGCGCAAAGAAAAGAAAGAATGTTTATAATATTTTTATTTTTATTTTTTCTAATATTTACAATATTTCAATTAATCATATTGACCTTTTTAACTTATTTAACACACTGAAAACATTAACATTGTGACTACATTTTCTGTTTTAATTTTTAAGTTTATATGTAGGTACATGTTGTGATTCATCAGTGCAAATAATACAATAAAAAGAACGTCTACATATCCAATTTTAAAAAATTAATTTCTGCGGTTATTGATTAGATATTAATAAAATGTATAGCCTATGAAAAAATAGAGATATGCAAGAATATTGTGATGTAATTTCATCGAAGTCGGTTCAGCCAATTTTGAGTCTATAACATGAGAAGTTCCGGACAGACAGACAGACATTCATGAAAATCTAAAGTCACTTTTAGATTCTAGAGATCATGAAACGCGAAGATATGCAAAAAATTTTAAATTCTGAGCAATGTGCAGACAAAAACCTTTTTTTATATATATAGATAATAATAATAATATTTAAAGGTTAATGTATTCAACATTTGCATTTAAGTACATTATATTTAAAAATATTTTCATAATATTTCTTTTGTTTTAAGATTTATGGTGGCCTCTCTATTAGAATGTTTTATTTTTATTATAAAATGTACAATAGGTTAAATCAATTTTATTTACGTTATTACTAATGTTAATATTTAAAATTAAATTTGATTTGGATGCCTGGCGAATAAAATAATGTAAAATTAGAATAAGTATCTTCAATGTACCTAATTAGACATATATATATATTGTAATATATAAATATGTATAAAGATGCACTGTTTTTTATATACATATATTATGATACAGAATTTTAGAAAGTTATTTGTGTGAACACATGGCAAAGTGTATAAAAGATAGCTTTTTAAAATTATTGTTTAAAAAAAAAACACCCAGGGAAAAAACCCAGAGATGATAGACCTTTTCGTTACCCAAGAGGGAGTGAAGGGTGGACAATTTTGCCAAGTGACATAGAAGGGGATAATGACCATCTACATGTTTAGACATTTTTTGGTCATTCTTGGATTGAGTGTAAGGGAAGCAACTTCATCTGACTAAGTGAGAACAAATACAAGGATCATCGAGTGGAGCTAGGAAACTGTGCCTGCCCTGACGACATAATACCTTGAGGAAAATATCCAAGAATCATTTTACTTGAAGTCCCAGTGTTCCCCGAACTCATTATTAATTTGAATAACAGCTAAGTAGTCGACTATATATATAAATAATTGCAATTATTCTATGAACTCAATTCCATTCAATTTATACTCCTCTTATTTTTTTACGGTACCATTCAATTTCTCATTAATTTCATTATTATCTATTGTATCATAAAAATTCTTCCATTTACAATAAAATACATAATTTTAGTTATAATTTTATATAAGCATTTTAATTGAACCTATTCAATTTTATCATTTCCCAAATCAACCTATGAGGATTCAATAACCCTTTTAATTATTCTAAATTCAATCCAGAGTGCTAACCAATTAATTAAACTGATTTCAATAACACACACATTTTTTCTTATAAAATACCTCACCTTTTTATTATCACGTTTTACTTAACTTGTATTCTTGTCTGTGTGTATGCATCAAATCTTTCAATCGATTTTTCGACGACTTCCAATCATCGGATATTCTTAAAACTTCACCAACAGCTTTGCTCTCGATGACAATACAATATTATCATTTCTATGAGCTTATAATTGCTACAATTTGAATGAAATAATCCAAAATTATTCCTATATATAAAAATTCAAAATGTCGGATGTAAACAAAAAAAATGTAAACAAATAAGTTGACCTGTGGCCAGGTCCGAACCGACCGACGGTTTGAAGTAAATTAATTAGCAGCTACAGAAACAATTTGAAATAATTTTAATATATCTATTAATGTAATAAAAACATATGGATACATAAATAATAAATATAAACATTTTTAATTTTATTTTATTTATAATATATATGCAAGAAAAAACTAATAAATATGATTTTCCCGAGGATAAAACCAATACAAAGTGCATGATTCGTGATGATATATAAAAAAATCCCCTCATGTGAAATTTGGTGTGAAAATAACCCTTCCCTTCCTATCGTCGATCGCTAATACTACCACTTCTGGTTTCCGGATTTGCACCAAAAGTTGATCAATTCATCCCACTGATGCATTAAGTAAATATACCAAATTTCATCAAAATCGGTTGAGCCGTTCAGGCTGTACACATCTATACGGACGGACGGACAGACATCATGCTAAAAATACTTTTTTCTGTTTAGAAAATGCATGATTCGTGGAGATATGTAAAAATCTCTACATGTGAAATTTGGTGTGAAAACAATACCTCCCTTACTATCTCGTCGGTCGGTAAAAAACATAAAATCCCCAACTTTATAAATATAAATATTTAGTACACATTCATTTCTTAAATTATACTTCAAAAATTTAATTAATATGAGTAAACTAAAATCGATTGCAAAATTTGAAGACTAAAAAGTAGAAAATAATACTTTATAAAAAAAAAATTTTAAAAAACCACGTTTTACTAACGGACTAAAAAGGAGAAAATAATTTTTTTCTGAAAATCCATACTGACATTACATACAAGAGATCTGATTTGAATCAAACTGTCCATAACGTAAAACGTGAGGCGCAAATATGTCTAAAATATCCTGTTTCTAATAAAAATATAGAAAATATATAAATCTCAAAATAAACATTAAAACCACGCATAATATAATATGACGAATGAATATTGATCTTTATCAAAAATATTAAATTTAATGCTCGAAAGAATTTAAATTAAACAAAATCTATTGGACTACTAATATTATTCCCTTTTACGAGTGGTCTGATAAACAATTTGATATTTGAAAAGTTTGATAGTATAAAATTTTTAAATATCTTAAATATACGATAAATTAAGTAAATATACCAAATTCCATCAAAATCCGTTGAGCCGTTCAGACTGTACACATCTATACGGACGGACGGACGGACAGACATCATGCTAAAAATACTTTTTTCTGTTAAGAAAATGCATGATTCGTGGAGATATGTAAAAATCTCCACATGTGAAATTTGGTGTGAAAACAATACCTCCCTTACTATCGTCGGTCGGTAATTAATAAAGGAAATCATATTTGAATAGAAAAATTATTATTTGTTGCGCCCCACTTTTTACGTTATGGACAGTTTGATTCAAATCAGATCTCTTGTATGTAATGTCAGTATGGATTTTCAGAAAAAAATTATTTTCTCCTTTTTAGTCCGTTAGTAAAACGTGGTTTTTTAAAATTTTTTTTTTATAAAGTATTATATATCTTATACACGACAATATATATTTATTTATTTATTTAAGTAATCATTATATATCTGGGAAATTATTTCTAACTACCATTTTATGGTAGTAGAATACAAAATTCATCAAACTAAACTCATAGAACTGAACAAAATTTAAAATAAAAATCATAAATTTGTTTAAAAAATTTGGTTGAAAAAATATTTCTAAAGACTATTAATATATATATATAAAGCCTGTTTATATTTACATACATTGATTGGTAAAACCGCAGGATGTTGGCAAAGGAAAGTAGCTGGGATAACGAGAACCAATGAATTGTATATATTTCTAGAATTTATTTTAAAATTTTTAAGACCCAATTAAACAACTCTTTAGAGGAAATTCCTTGAAATTTCAAAAGATCCAAGTTTTTTTTATAACAAATCAGTTTCCATAGTCAAACGCTACACAATTGTTAACCATGCTTGTTACGATGTGTATGATAGATTTATATTACTTTGGATTTTATCTTAAAAATATCTATTGTTTTGTTCTTGATCTTTATACTTCGATATTAATAATATTTATTTCATAGATAAACTATGATTAGCTTGGAAGTTATTTTTATTTATTATTTATTACAATGATCCTTTAAGAAGACTTCAAAGGAAATCCTGTATGAAAGGTTAAACTATTCAGAACTTAAAATGATGAATTAATCATTTTTCTTTTCCCATTCACAAATGGATAATAGAAGATTTTAGGTTTAATGGGATGAAGGAGGATTAAAATAATAGAATGAAGGAGGATTAAAAAAATGACCTTACAATCCTGTTTATTAATATCATAATTCTTAAAATCTATACTTTAATTTAAAATTTATAAAGAATTGTTTAGTCGCTTCCCATCACAGAATCGTGATTATGTAGAACGTAATTATGTATAAATATTAATAATAAACTAGCTGCACCGAGCGTCTTCGGCGCTCTTCACACCTAGAGGGGGGCTCCGCCCCCTGTACCCCCGAGTGATACATAGTATTTGGTTGAAAGTCTGTATGTAAAAGGTTTTCATCCATTTTGTTTCAATCAGTATAAGTAGATAGGACATGTATTTGTTTTCTTGTAAAATATATTTTAATTTAATCAGTAAATTAATTATATATTATTATTGTATATGTTATATTTATCTAACTTTGTGTCTCTACAGTTTTCGAAAGTTCTTAGACGCAGCATCCACATTTCTCTAAGCGTCCCTATCCTGAGCTACAACCAAATCCTACCCTGTCCCATCTTTCCCATGCCCCTTCCTTCATTGTCCACCCACCTTGGTCCATGGTCTTCCACCGGATGTTTCCCAATCGGTTTCTCCCAATTTCTAGTTTCTCTAATTCCAACCACATCCCCTTCCCATCCCTGCCTTCTCGATTTTATAACCTTAACTATATCTGGACATTATTTCTCGTAATGCCATCTCCGCCATCCCCCTGTGACCTCATCTTCTTTTGGCATATAAATGCTGTGAACAATATTAATCTCAAAAATACTCTAAATCTACTCTCGTCTCCCAGAGTCATCGATAGGGTGACCAAACGTCCCGTCTTTAGGTGCTCTGTCCCAAAAATGTCTTCGGGACATCCTACTGTCCCGTTTTTTCAATATTTAGGACATTTCGTAATTTTTTTTTCAAAATTTTTTCAATTTAGTTCTAAAAAAAGGTATACCATTTGTCCCGGTTTGGTGTTTTCGAAATATAGTCACCCTAGTCATCGATCAACATGAAAAATAATTGTTTTATATATTTTAATTTTGATCCTCTTTGATGAGATAAGCCCTTTTACTGCATAATAACAGGCGTTACTCAATTACAACGTCGATTTAAATTCTTCTCGAATATTATTATCCTTCGTGATTAGAGATCTTGAGTATTTAAATATTTATACTTTTTCAAATTCTACATTTTGTATGGATGTAAGTCGTATCCGTATCATAATTCTTGAATTTTTTTGTTTAATTATATTTCGGTTGATTTTTCCCCAATTTCTCTAATCACATGTCTCCTCTTCCAGTCCAATTCATTTACCTGGCTAGGACACCATTTTCACGTTTTACTTTTTAAAATTTTAAATAGAGGGAGAGAGAGGTTCTAATTATATATATATATATCTGTTTCTATGACAGCAAAAAAGTAAACAAATTACATAAATACAAACACTCTCCTTTATATATATATTTCTGGAAAATAGAACACCCGAAGCTCAACTCAGGAGTTACCTAAGATTCTAATTTCTTTTTTATTTTTCATCTCATTTGAGGTACCCTTCACCTCAGAAAAATTTGGTTACCTTACTCCTTGTATTTTAGGCTCTGGAGTTTTTTGCGTACAGATGGACACTGTCGTATTAAATATATAGATTGTATATATACTAATAGTATATATAGGCACATATATAATTTCTCTTTAATATTATTTATTTATCATTGATATAAAATAATTTGCTATATATTATTAAAAAGAAACATATGTCTTTAATTCATGATAAAACAAATACTTATGTATATTGAAAATGTATAATAATGAGAATATAATTATATTATTTATTTTCTTTTGTAGAAAAAAATGTAAAAAAATGTAAGTTTTATTTATTTATTATATTTATGTATTTTTATAATATAAATACTCTTTTTGAATAAACTTTAATAAAAAAACTTTGGTTGAAAAAAAATTACAGAATTTCATTTCTAAACCTTCTGCTTTCCTTCTTTACTCCTAATACATTTATTAAATTTATTTATATAAAAATATATTTTCATTTAATATTCAAATTTAGGTAATATTGGTTTATATTTGAAAATATATCGTATAAAGAGAACTGATCGACATCCGAAAAGAGAAGTTAACTTATGACTCGTGTTGATCTTATTTATAGATTTAGAGTTAAAAATCATTCTCTAGCATTTATAAACCAAATAAAAATAAAACTATAATAATCATGATAAGATGGAAAAGATAACTTTTTTCAGATTGTATCATTAGAATATTTATGAAATTTTTAGGAGAGTGGGGAGATCGGAAAATTTTTTGCGATAGGGTCATTTTTACCATTGATAAGCATCCAAATCAAAAGAAATGACGTCACTTGCCCGAAAATGTTGCACCATCTGTGATGTTTCCTCAACTGATTGACTGGGCTGGATCGGTTCTTTGACAAGGTGTCCTTATGAAATAAACTACCCTCTTCAAACGATATGAAACATCTCCTGTAAAAAAAAAATAATAAAAATCAGAATAGGGAAAAAAATTAATTGAAACTTTTCAAATTCAAATTCATTGTGTTTTTCTTTTATTATTTTTTTAATGGGCTATTCATTGGGAGCGAAATAAGGGACATTGAATCTGGTGTACATACTACATACAGATGGATGAACAATAAATAAATCATACACCATTTGAGATACATATAGGATCTAATAAAAAACAAAATAAAAATATTTATTTGTTCAATTGGGAAAAACCAACATTGAAGTTCCAAAAATAGCAAATTGCCACCCCATTGCAATCATATATATATATACTATGATTCAATACGACGGTACTTGTAAATAATTACCATATATATATATATATATATGTGTGTGTGTGTACGAGGTTTGTTCAAAAGAATTTATTCATCAATATTCATTTTGTCCCCTTCAAAGTAATTCCTCTCAGATATATAATGCATTTATGCCAGCACATCTTCTAATCCAATCTTCGAAGCACTTCTGAAATTCGCTTTTCGGTATGGCCATCAGCTCGTACTTCGATTTCGACTTTATCTCATCAATTGTTGCAAAGAGCTTTAGGAGAAAGTAGCAGGAAGCCAAATCTGGTGAATACGATGGTTGATGACGGTATTCTTTTTGGCCAAAAAATCACGAACAAGCAACGCACAAATTTGTTCGACATATCAGGTTAATAAGAAAACTATTTTCGTTTAAACCAGTAGATAAATTTAAGTTTGTTTAGTTATTTTTGTGTCAATGTTAGAACTTTTTCTTTTAAAATTTGATAGTGGATACCATAGAATGGTTGACATAGAATCAAACTCGAAATTTTGTTTCCAATGACTGATATAACATGAGAGTGTAATATAAGAAGCATATTCGACTCATTTGATTTTTGTTTATTTTCATATTTAGGGAAGTTCGTACCCGAAATAAAACAAATAAAAAAAATAAATT
Source organism: Labia minor (assembly GCA_963082975.1). Lineage (NCBI taxonomy): Eukaryota > Metazoa > Arthropoda > Insecta > Dermaptera > Spongiphoridae > Labia > Labia minor. Next base: position 79,489,974 of record OY720347.1, on the reverse strand, counting down.
TAAAAAAAAAATAATATCCTCTGCAATGTTTTATAAACAAAGTTTGCAACTTTAATTGTTTAAAGTTAGATAAATAATTTAATTTATCAATATGATTAACAATTTGCAATTCTATTAGCTACGATGATAAAATATAATCAATTAAATATCGAGTCAACCTATAAGTTAGTTACTCTGTTATTACTGACTTATTTTTCATTAAATATTTACTTTAATTAGTATCTGAGAACGGAATGCATAGTATGAATAAATAAATAAATATATAATTTAAAATTTCGTTAAAATTGATTATTTCATTTGTTTATCATTTTTTTGTTTTTCATTTTTTTACTAGAAGGAAATTTATTAGTATTTCAATTTGAAAAAAATAAATATTTATCAAATAAGAAATATTAAAATGTAGTCAAAAACGATTTAACCTCTCTGCGTGTTTTTTTGTTTTATATATGTATGTATATTGTCAAACAGAGTGTGGTTGTGAGGGAGAGAAAAGAGTATAGAAGGTGGTGGAAAGAGACAGGGAGGGGAGGGGATGGGATGGTAGAATTCACTTGTGTCTCGTTTACTTCATACATATCGGACGATGCTAATGCCAGTTGCTTGGAGGGTGGTCGGCGTGAGTGGGGCTTGCGTGGGGTGAGTTCACTCACAATTGGCTACGAGTTTTTGTCAGCCAAAATGCATATCGGCCATCTGTTACTCTGGACTTGATTTCCATAATTCCACCCCCTTCCGCGCCTCCATCCCTGTTGCCACGAGATTTGTTTCCTAAATTTTACTCGCAGGTTTTCTTCCTTCCGTTTCACCTCACCTCCTCTTCACATTCACTCAACACAACAACTGAAATGTTCCAATGATGAGTACGAACTAAAAAAAATAAAAAAAACTAATTCATCTTCATTGGATTTTATTAATCACAAAAAAGAGACTCAAAAAAAAAAAAACAAAAAAACATTTCATTGTGATTTGATATTCAATTTTTCAAACAAATTGCAAATTCAGACACTTTGCAACCTTGTTTCATAATAAATTATGAAACTTTATGATAAAAAAAAGGCGACAACTTTTTCCCCATCTGTCTTCAATATAGAGTAATCCATTTAAAGAGTAATTGGACTTTTTAATTCAATTATTTATTAAAATTAATTTATTCTTGTTTTGATTTCTTCGTTTTGGAGAATTAATCATTTAAAAGAGGAATGTCATTTGAATACCATAAAAGATGTATTGTTCAATTTGTTATAATTTTTAAGACAATTTGAAATTTAAACTTAATATATACATAGGTATATAGTACGAGATTATACCATTTCGAAAAAAATATTTACGTTGATTATTTGATGAGAAAAAAAAATTCAAAGAAATTGTATTCACGATTTAAAATTAGATAAATTATTTATGGACATATGTAAAAAAAATATATTTAAATATTCTCTTATATTAATTTTTAAAATTAATTATTGAATAATAATTTATTTAAATATGTGATTGTAGAAAGTTAACAACAAGATGAATATTCAAAGGGATGAATGAAACCATCTGTTAGTTATTAATTAATTAAATTATTTATTTGATACATATATTATATTAATAAATAAATAAAAAATAATATATATTTGTTAGAACACTTCTATATCTCTGAATAAAACAAAATTGAATGTTACAGTTATGTTAAGTTTATTATTGGAATATGACGAAAAACATGAAAGAAGATAAAGTATTTACAAATAAATCTTGTTAACTTTTGTCTAAAAGAGAATTAAATAAAAAAAGAATTATTTATTTATAATAAAGGAAAAACATTATGAATATATTAGAAGAGAAAGAACATCGAATTAACTTGCATCATATATTATATATATATATAAGAAAATTGTAATATATTCTATATTCTCTAAACAATATTTTAAAATCATTTTCTTATCATAAATTTGGTTAATATACATAGTTGTTAGAATAATGAAGCAACTTCCTGTGAAAGAGCATTTAGGTATACCTACTATATAGTTTTGTTTTTGTTTTTGTTTTTTTTTTTGTGATCCTATTTGTTTTTGTTAATTTTCTAGTCCTCACTTAAACTCTCTACTACATCCATTCTATTAATTGTAGAGAATTGTTTTTAGTTCAAGTTTTTAAGTTTATAAATCATTTTTTTTTGTTCTCTAGATCATCTATGTATGAAGGTGTTGTTATTTCACTCTCCGCTATTTAGTAGAGAAGGCGATGGTGAGAGGGAGAGATGGCGATTATCTGCTTGGAAGGAGTTGACTTAGCGACTCGTATCATTAATTGTTGCACTAGGAAGCAAAGTGAGAGCTTGAAACGTATCAGTGCGAGGGCATCAGGTGAGGGGGAGGGTCTGAAGTTGGTTGCGCCTTTGTGCCAGAGGCCATTTGTCATGATAAGCGCACCACAATGGGACATTATGTCCATCCAGGTAGATAATACAGACATCAGCCAACACAGAAGGGGTGGAGGTTTTTTTTTTTTTTTTTTATTCCTCTTGAGAATATCAACACTCGCTTCTTCCTCTAGAAGGATTTCTCTATGTACCCCATGGTAAACGTCAACCCCTCTGTGTACTTTTATTAGCAAATATACTATATTCCTTAAAAGATTCCACTCGTCTATGAAATATATGTAAACAACGTTGACAACTTTGTATCTGAAGAGTGTCGGTTGAATAGACGAGGCAAAAGAAGATCACTGGAGATCTTCTTTTGCCAATTTAAATTTTTCTCTTTGCGATTTTTTATTCCCACTTGAAACTAGCGAAGTAAATAATAAAATTGAAATGGGAATATTTTATTCGAAACTTTTATATACTACTTGAAATTCAAAATGAATAGTTTTTCCTTTATTTAGAATGATTCATATTAATAACGAAAGCAGAGGCTTTTAAATACTTAATAAGATTTTTTTTTTAGAAATTTAAATGAAAAACTTAAATTTTAATATTATTAAAAAAAATTATTAGTAATTATATGTACTTAAAAAAATATTTAAATTATAGAATGTTGAGCAATTTTAACTGATCTCCAAATATTAAATTCTAATTTTCAATATAAAAAGAAAAATATTTAATTATATTATTGATTGTAAAATAATTAAAATATAAATTTGAATTTTATTTTCATTTCAAGAAATTTAATTTAATTATTTATTTAATTATTTTATTCATTTATTTTATAATAGTTAAAAATAATTTAAAATGTGAATATAAATATATGAAATATGTATTATAAATATGAATTCCGATAAAAGTTCAAATATATATTTACAAAATTCTAAGACAATATTCTTATTATTTTTGTGTGGTTGAAACAAGAGAATAGTTTCCTATTTGTGTCATCAACGTAGTAGTCAGTAGTGGTTGAAATTTATATTTTATATATACTTATTAAATTTAAAAAAAAAAATGTTTTTGTTGATATTTCCTTTGAAAATATCTTAATTAACACGAACGATCCATTTCAATGGACATACTACATTGAAGGCGACTGAATCTGACTTAGCAATGTGACCTGGAACAGAGGGAAGGTCTTTTCTCCGCCCATCTGTTACTCAAGCTCCAATTTCGGCTCCAGGATAACGAACGACATCCACTGAAGCCGCCACTGACGCCTCTCGGGTCCAATTAACGCCCTCAATCATCCGCCAAATGGTCGAGAAAACGGCTCATCAGCCGACTATCGTTTCTGCCATATCATTTTCACTCTCTCACTCTTCCTTTTTTGCCCAGAATCCCCTTTCCACAAGTGTCTTATCTCATATGAACTTTATCGCAAGCAATAACACTCTTCCAAGTTTAATTACAAAAAATAAAAATAAATAAAGAACTACATAAGTTCAAATCTTCAATGTTTAATATCTGAAACTTAGATGTATTAATTGAATTGAATTTGTTTTTAATACATACTATCATTTTAAATTGTCTAAAATTTTCTTTTTTATTTAGTTTTCTCTTTATCTTCAATTCAAAAGAATCAAGAAATTATAATAAATATTTTCAAAGCACAGAAATTAATTAAAAAAAAAAGATAATAAAATTAATTAATTGAAAAATAAAATTGAAATATGCTTTAGAATTAAGGGTTATAATTGCATATAATGATATAAAAACATGGATTAAGAGAATAAATTAGAGGCATATATAAAATTATAATTATATTATATTCAATTATTCTAATTTATATATAAGTGGATAAAATTAAAATAAAAAAATAGATTTCTTAAATAATATTATATTTTTATATTATATTAATAAATACTTATGTATGTTTTGGGTGTTGTAAATATATATGTATAGTTATTTAAAATATTTAATAACAACTAAACATAACAAACTAAATTTAGAATTGGAATACTAAATATTTCTATTAATTATTAAAAATTTATTATAATTAATCATAAAGTTTTTCTTCTCTTGGTGAATTCATATCATATAGAAGATTATAATAAATGTATTAATAATAATATATATATATATATATATATATATATATATATATAATGAATATTTAATTCGTGCATTTCCATCTCTTTCTAGTCTATTAAAAGTTTTAAATTTAGTTCTAATTAGATTTGCTAAAGAATCGAATTAATGTCAAAAGTTTAAATTTAAATGAAAGTTTTTTAATAAACAAAACTCGTCTTAAAAAGCGATATATAGTATATAGATAGAGGATTAGTGTTTTCTCTAAATAATCAAAATAATTAATTTAATAATAATATTATTATTATTATTATTATTATTAAAAATAATGGGAATGGAATAAATAATATAAAATTAAAAAATAGCAATCAATCAGAAATGAAATTTTAATTAAAATGAAAATGAAAATGAAATTGGAAACAGAAAAAAATGAAATAAAATAAAATAAATTGAAAAAATAATAATAAAATAAAAATAAAAAATATTTATAAGCAATGAACATCCAATAAAATAAATAAATATTTAATGAATGAATTTATTAATTAATTGAATTGATTAATTTAACAGTGTTAAAGCACCTGTAATTCATATAAAATCTTTAATAAATACTTTCTATTTTAAATTCACTTGTTGCTGGTTTTACAACCCATTTGTGAGTTTTGCCAAGTTGGAGAAGTTAACTAGTTCCATCAGAATATGCAATGCGCGAAAGTGTTAAGGTAAGGGCTGGCTGGCAACATACAAGTGGCCTAAATATTAAATTGTGTTTTGATTGGTCGGTGAGCCACTGCCGTTGTTGTTTATGCATGAGGCTTGGAGATAGTGCAAAGATGTGGGCTTATCATAGTCCAAAACACAGCATATCCAAGCATCTGGCTGCTGGAGTCTCCTCTTTTCATGTCAACTAGACGAAGAACTAACTATATTGAGGAAAATGGAACCAAGGGCGTAACCTTATTCTATATTCCGGCTTTTGTTTTCAAATAAAGTATGTATAACAGACGTATGTATTTTTTTTTTTACTTAAAATTAAGGTTTTATTTTATTTTTTTACATTGTTTTTCGCATAAATAAAATTTATTTTTATTTAATGTTAAATAATTTATATATATACAAATATTCATTCCCCTTATTATTGATTGCTTAATATTTATGTTTCTATAAACTAATAAACATTTATAAAATAAAGTGTGAATTTAGTCCTTTTATTTTTAATTATCATAGATAACTTATTTAATTGAAAATTAATTCTATCCTTATCTATTCACAATGTTACTTATTTTAAATTAATTTTCTTAAATCATTTTTATTAATATTTTCATTGTTTTGAAAAGAAATGAGAAAGTAAAAATTAAAATTGTTTTTAGATGTATAGAAAATGATTTATTTATAAAGTTTAAAATTAGAATTATTTTTTATAAATTAATTTATAATAACATGTCGATTTTAGGTGGAACAAGGTAATAATCAAAACGTTGGTGTTCCCGATTGTATACAATCAGAGGCAAAGTCAAATTTTTAAATTCAAAAAATCAACTATAAAGATGTCAATTGAGAAACTTGGTTTCTTAAACGGTTTTAGATGCAGTAAATTTTAAAAGTGGCACAACTCAATATATATATTGTAATATATATATATTACTATAAGATTTATCAGGGATATACATATAATCACATATTTTTGTGATTTTGTTTTCTCGACGTTTCGGCACCCAGGTCAGGTAGAATCCAAAGGGTCGGGTCCCAGTTGGCCTCGGGCTATTGGCCGGTACGGACGTGTGCCAGAGTCAGGATTGCCCAGGATTCTTCGGAGCTCCACAGCAACACAGTGGGACAAAACTATCCAAGCTATCAACCCAAAATCCCGATATTAACCCTTGATCACACAGTCTAAGACCCAGAATCCCAAAAAATATTCTCGCCTAAATAATCTCTTGAAAATGGTGCCAAAATGGGTGCCGAAACGTCGAGAAAACAATCTCACAAAAATACGTGATTATATCCCTGATAAATCTGATAGCAATAATAACAATAACATTCACGGAAACCTAAACTAACATATATATATTCCATACTTGATTTAGATGTATGTAAACTTTTTATTTATAATTAATAATATTTTTACTATCTTGAAAATATTCAATTTACAATTAAAAATAGATTTATAAAACAAAATTGAGAAATCATTTAATATGAAAGTGTTGGTAGCCCATTTTCGCTATAAACATCTTCGAAATCCTGTCCAAAGGGATCACAAAAAAAATTATTACACAAACAACTGGATTTTTATTATGATTTCAAACAATTTAGGCAAGATGATAAATTATTTTAAATTCCAAGAATATGTATTGAAAACCGATTGACATGTTTTTTTCATCATAATTTCTAATTTTTTATTTATTTGTTGATTTACATCTACATTATTTTATCTATCTATATATATAAAGGAGAGTGTTTGTATGTATGTATGTATGTAATTTGTTTACTTTTTTGCTGTCATAGAAACAAACAAAAAAGAAATTCCCAATCAAAGAATTATTATAATATTTAACTTTTTATTTTAAATTCTAATATTCAAATATCATTTCAATTAAATAATGTATTCTAAAAAAGTTCTCATTTTAATTAATATAATAAAATATTTAAATCATATTTAACTTAAATTATTTTGTATTTATTCTTTCTATATTTGAATACTTCTTTTATTTTAAGGGAGGGAATTAACTATGACCTAAAAAAATTAATAAATGAACTTAATAATAAAAAATCAAATAAATCCATTAATTTAAATTAATACTATTAATGAGTGTATATATTGTTAATTTATCTTTAGTTTTATCAATACTTTTATACCGTTAATTTTTATAAATTAATTTTTATAAATTGTCTCAAGTCTCTAACTTTGCATTTTCTCAAATTTTATTATAATTAAAAATATTCAATAAAAATCAAGCAATGAAATTAAAATATCAAAATGAAATGATCAAGAAATATTATACTCTATTATAACATATTCAATACTTATAAACTATAGGCGGAGGAAATATTAGACGATATCATTGCGGGTTCATGCCAAATCGATCAACATTAATTAAGATATTTTCATTATGACAGATATTAAAAAAACCGCGAATTCAATAATTCTGTTCACTAATTATTTGTAGACTTTAGTAAAACCTACGCATGACTCAATAGATCCGGATAAACTTTTTCAAATTTTGATCTTAAAATTTATCTTGAAGGTAGTAAAGAAAGAGTAAGATGCGGAAATCAATTGTAAAATATTAGGTGATTCAGACGGCTTAAATATAATAGGAGATTCGGCAATTGTGCAATTACAGATAGCGAGGAAAAATTAATCGATGTAGGAAAAGAGATGAGGTTTGAAATTAATAATGATAAATAAATATATTTAGAAACAAACAGGAGCAGTATTAACATACAAAATGTAGAATTTGAATATGTAGAAAAATTGAATGTAATCACGAAGGATAATAATATTTGAGAAGAATTTAAATCGAAGTTGCAATCGGGAAACGCCTGTTATCATGCAGTAAAGAGGCTTATCTCATCAAAATTATTATAAAAGGGAATGAAAATTAAAATATATAAAACAATTATTTTGTCTGTTGTATTATATGAGTGTGAGACATGGTCTATGATCTTAGGAGATGAGAGTGGATTCAGAGTATTTGAGAATAGGATTCTCCCCAGCATTTATGGGCCAAAGAAAGATGAGTACATCAGGGAATGACCTACGAGAGATGGAACAGAGGCTCAGGATAAGGACACTTGGAGAAATGTGGTTGTAGCTGCCAAGAACTTTCGATTAGATAGATATAACATATTCAATAATAATATATATAATTAATTTACTAAATAAATTAAAATATATTTTAAATAATCACACAATAAGAAATGAATGTTTTATGTTATACATTGTTTGAAACAAAATGGATGAAAACCTTTTACTACTTTCAACCAAATACTATGTACCACTCGGGGGTACAGGGGGCGGAGCCCCCGTCTAGATGTGAAGAGCGACGAAGGAGCTCTGAGCAGCTAGTTGTTAATAAATGATAGATTCATTTTGGAAAATTTGACATTAAGGGTGTTATTTAATTACGTTCAATGATTTATTAAAATTATAATATGAGTGGATGCATTTATGTAAATGAAGTGGATAATAAAAAAATCCATGTAATAAATATTAAATTTTATTACTTAAAACTTTTGAAAAGTTTTTCTTCTTATTATAAGCAATAATAATCAAAGCTATTTAACACCCTAAAATGTCTATTGTTTAAGAGGAAAAAAAACACTATGGTTATAATACTTTCTCTTAATAGGGAAGTGGAAAGTAAAACAAGTACTATAAAAGTTTGATTTATTTGTTAATTTGATGCAAAGTATAATTAGCAATTATTAAGAGAATTTTTATTAAAAGACCACATTATTTGTATAAAATTATTTATTAAATTAAAATAATTGTACAACGTTTCAACTGCTTATTCTGCAGTATATATAATTTTATACAAATAATGTGGTCTTTTAATAAAAATTCTCTTAATAATTATCAAAATAACCACAAAAGCTTTAATAAATACATTTATGAGAAATATAACCTATAATTAGCAAATAAATAAAACTTTAATTAAACTCTTCGGTTTGATTTTCAAAATGAAATAAAATTACATATATAATAAAATCATATTAATAATATATGTATATAATAATAATAATATATAATAATATAATACAAATTATAAAAAAAAAATTAAATTAAATATTGAATATAATTATTCATAGAATTGGACAAATGAATATCGTGTTTTGACTGGAGAGAGTGTATTTTATTTTATGTTTATTTTATTTTTTTTTTTTTATAATTTTAATTTATTTTATGCATGTATATTTGCAAACCTCCATTCATTCACTCGTGAAATAGCATTTACTAATTTCAGGCAAACTAGCCAATATATTCTATTATAATATATAGAGAGAATAATAAATTATAATTACCCATGGTGAGTGGCTGTATTTGGAAGAGCTATTGTTGTGGCTGAATTGATTTATTGCAATAAATCGTAGAATTTGGAACATGAAGGGATCTAATTTTAAAAATAACCTCTCAATTGCTGCCTCTTCTACAAACACCTTCCCTCCCCTCTCCCACCCCGCCTTTTACTGGACAACACTTTGCTCTTTTAAATGAATCTTGTATACTCGTATTTAAGCGTATACAAATATATATATATATATATATATTTACCTACCCTCCCTATAAATCCGCGGCAACTCTTCGTCATCCATTCCCCTGCCGTACCGTTGGTATTGTTTGTGCACAAAGGGTTGTATTGTGTTATGTGGGGAGTGATCAGTGCCAGGCGAGAGATATATAAACAAGCCCTGTTGGCACAAAGACAAATACAAGAGTCCGACACAAAGCAGGAAACACCGCATCAGATTGGCTCAACAAGTTCGATTTGTGGCCTCCAATCCGACCATCAAATCTCACCTGCGCCAATTTAGTCAAATCCCTCCTATGCGTTTATGCTCCTATGCAATATCATAAAAATAGCGTTTTTAACATAATATCAATGTATCAATGAATTTCTTATTAAAATAATAAATAGCAGACACAAGCTATCATCCAATTTGATTTTCCTTCTTTATTTTTTTAATTAAGAAATTATTTTACATTTTGATATTCAGCACATAAATTGAATAACAATCAAATATGTAGAAACTAATTAGTATTCAATGACATTATTATGAATAACATTAAACATAAAACATTAAAAAAATTGATAGCAAGCCCTGTGCTTGAAGAATTTGGAGATGGTCATTTCTCCTCTCGATAAATCCCAAGGAAATAGACGCCTGCAATGGACATTCCTGCGAGGCAGGCTCTCGTCCAAGCATTCATAGAAAGCCACGGGAGTGGCCAGAGAAATCGGAGTAGAACGTCTTCATAGAAACACGGTACCCTTCTCAGCTCATGAAATTAGCACGTCCAACCCCTTGGACTCCCGACAAAACGAAAAATTCACTACAATATATTCCTATATTATAAACATTTATTTTATATTAAATTTTATAAAGCCTCTCCCTGATTTAGATTTAATTATTTTAATATCAATTTATTTTTATAAGTTTTTCTTTTTATATATATTTATTATTTTTTTTTGTATATTTATATGCCATCACGTGGTCACATTGTTTTGTAGCTAAGTTGACTATGCAAAGAAGAGTCACGTGATCCCGTGCAGCCAATCACCCCGTGAGATTGTTTTGATATGCTCAAGATTGTCCTTTCTCAACTAACTTTATTCCAACCCGTGTGAAAGAGCTAAGATTTCCATTTTATTAACTCCTTCACCCGTGGCCGAGATGATCAGACAGGCTCAACAATATCCTATTTTGTTTCGACTTGTGCAAGTATAGAAAAAACAAATAAAATATTTTTTACACAAATATAATTAGTACTTATAGCCTTTATTGTTTTGAGAGTTGTAATAATATTTATTAACATTATCTTCTTTTGTATTTTAATATTTTTTTTTAAATTATCTGATAACAAAATTGGCATACATAAAAATATATTTAGAATCCCTTGGAGTATTCAAAATCTACAAAAAGATCATTAATAATCATCTTCTTTAATTTTATTATCATCTTCACTTATCATTTGCTTTAATTAGACTACACTCTTTTTCTTTAAGAAGAAAAAGGGGGTGGGGGGGAGAGAAGCTGTGGATAAGCAAAGAAACTTTCTTATTTCATATATCATTTTTTAAATTAAAATCGAAAATACATTAAAGTAATAAGTTATAATAAAACGTAATGCTTTTCCAAAAAGAGATAATATTACAAAGTGATAATAACCCATTTAATTAATCATTTGTTAAAAAAATTTCAATATATATATATATATATATATAGTATATATATAAATATTTAAGTAGTATAAATAAGATAAGGATTATTTTCATATGGTATTAGTTGTTTAATTTGATTTATAATTTATAAAATATAGCTTCTTCATGTATCTTACTGGTAGTATAAACTTAATTTTTTCCATTTATTTATGTATGTAAATATGTGTTTGTCTTTTTAAGCTTAATTAGCTGCAGTGTCTCTACTCAAAAAATCACTTAAAAAATTAATTCTGGTACTTTCAGCGATTCAATCAAGCTGAAATTCTATATATAGCAGTTTTATACAATTTTTAATCATGTGAAAAATTATCAAACATATATCTTTATTTTTACGGTCACTTTAGAGGAAAAAAAATCAAAATGTTGTAGGTAATGACCCTCTTCCGGTTGAGCTACATTTCTCAAAAGTTGATAGAAAACTATCTAACTCAGTGGTTCTTAAACTGTGGTCCGCGGACCCCTGGGGGTCCGCGAAGCCTTTACTGGGGGTCCGCGGTCCTCGGAAAAAAATCATCGTAAAAATATATACATATATAAATATTTAAAGTTCATTGTTTAACTATATCCTCCTAGAGAATTACGGCTATAATTTAATACTATTAATAATACTATTTTATTTTATTAAATTGATAATTATGTCAATTAATTTTTTGTGAATAAATAAACATATATAAAAAACTATATATAAAATTTGAATTTTCATCCATTCATTCATTTAAAATCATTTTTCGATTGTTCCTTTAAAATAACCCCTCTTAGGGGCTCGGAAGGGGAGGCATATAAGGGAATTTTCTTTCACTTTGTTATTGGGGAAAACCAGGGGAGGGGACAGTCTTACCCGGAAAAACCCAAATTGTCAGCGTCCACTCTGGGGTTTTAAACAGTTTTAAAGCAAATGTTAATTATAAGTTCATTTCTCAACGAGTTGTATCTTTAAATTATTTTTATTAATGTTAATTATAAGTTCATTTCTCAACGAGTTGTATCTTTAAATTATTTTTATTAATTTAATTAATTATAATTAAATTATAGCTAATAATAGTTTATTATAGCTAATAATTTTTTTTAATTTTTAGTGTAATTTGCATGATCATTATTTTATAAAAACACTAAACACATTTTGCAATTTCCCAGAAAGGCTGTTTTTGAGAGTAAGTATAAGTTAGTTTTATGAATAAAAAATATTTATTTTAATAATATTTTAGAATCAAATTACGAAATTAATAATATTTTAGAATCAAATTACGAAATATATTTATTATATAAATTAATATTCATTTAAAATGATATTAAATCATTTATTTAAAATGATTTAAAACATTTATTAAAATGATTTAAAACATTCATTTAAAATGATATTAAAACATTCATTTAAAATCATATTAAAACATAGCTAGTAAATAATAATTCGTTATATTTATATTATATTTATATTATATTTATATTATTGTAGTTCAATGTTAATAAATTACTCCATAAAATGGATCGTTGGCTACAAACTGGTTCAACACAGAAACGGAAAGAATCAGATGATGAGGCATCAACAGCAAACTCTACCAAGAAACGCAAAACTAGAAAATATTCGGATGATTATTTATCATTTGGATTTACTTATATTTGCAACAATGATGTGGAAAGACCAGTCTGCGTTCTATGTCAGGAAAGTTTATCCAATGAAAGTATGAAACCTGCTAATCTCAGACGTCATTTACAAACAAAGCACAGCGAGCATGTTAGTAAGTCTATCGAATTTTTTAAAATGAAAAAAGAAGAACTTAATTCAAGTCAGAAATTGATGGTAAAGACGGGATCTGGTGGTATGAGTAAGAAAGCAGTAATGGCATCATATGAAGTAGCTCTACTTATTGCTAAAGCAGGAAAGCCGCATAATATAGCAGAGCAATTAATTCTTCCTGCTACAAAAGTAATTACAAATATAATGTTAGGAACTAAAGCAGCAAACGATATAAATTTGATTTCATTATCAAATGATACGGTTAAGAATAGGATTGAAGACATGTCATGTAATATAAAAGAAGAATTAATATCGAGAGTGCGCAAAAGTCACTATTACTCATTACAATTGGATGAAAGTACTGATGTCACTAATAATGCCAATTTGTTAGCTTTCATTAGATATGAGTTTGAAAATCAAATACAAGAAGATGTATTGTTTTGTGATTCACTACCTTCACGAACGACAGCTAATGACATATTTAACAGTTTGAATAATTTTATAACCGAAAATGAAATAGAGTGGCCAAAATGTGTTGGAATTTGCACTGATGGTGCTCGTGCAATGTCAGGTACAAGAACTGGATTGATTGCTCTTATTAAAAATGTTGCGCCTCAGGTTGTTTGGAATCATTGCTGCATTCACAGAGAATCATTAGCAGCCAAAAATATGTCACCAGATTTGAAAAGAACATTAGACGAAGTAGTTAAAATTGTCAATTTCATTAAGGCTCGTCCACTTAATTCCAGAGTTTTTAAAATTTTGTGTGAGGAAATGGGTAGTCAACATACACATTTATTATTACATACAGATGTACGTTGGTTGTCCCGCGGGAAAGTACTCATTCGCCTTTTTGAGCTTCGAGATGAAATACGATTGTTTTTAATAGATGCGCATTTTGAACTGACCGAATGTTTCAATGATTTTATCTGGTTAGCTAAGGTGGCTTACTTGACTGATATTTTTACAAAATTGAACGAACTTAATTTGAGCCTGCAAGGTACTGTTGTAAATATATTTAAAGTTGAAGATAAAATAGAAGCAATGATTAAAAAAATCGACTTGTGGTCGAAACGCATCCAGAACAGTGTATATGAGTCTTTTCCAACTCTCAATGATTTCATAGAAAGCTCCAGTGAAAAATTGCTTAATCAAACGCGTCAATTATTTGTTGAACATTTAATTACTTTGAAAAGCAACTTCAGGAAGTATTTTTCTACTCCTGATCCTTGCAATAACTGGATCAGAGATCCATTTAATATGGAAATTACAAATGCTAAACATTTATCTGCACCTGAACAAGATATTCTCGTGGAATTATCATGTGATACAACTTATAAACTAAAATTTAACAAAACTGAATTGAGCAACTTTTGGTTACTTCTCAGGTCAGATTATCCTGCGCTTGCAAATAAAGCACTTCAACACTTTCCATTCCATTCTGCACAACATATTTATGCGAACAAGCTTTTTCGGTACTATTTTATATTAAGTCTAAATATAGAAACAAATTAAATGTAGAGCCGGATCTTAGATTAAAAGTTTCCAATATTAAGCCAGATATTGAGATTCTTGTTTCAAGAAAACAACTGCATACATCTCATTAAATATGTAAGTTATATTTAATGAGATAGATGCAGTTATTTTTTAAAATATTTCTTATTTAATATTTTCTGAAAAAAATTATAAAATATTTATATGAATTTAATGTAAGTACCCATTATAATTTGTGAGATTTGTTGCTATGACAATGTTTGTATTTTCTTTCTTCAATATTATAATTTCTAATAAAATGTGTTCTACAATATGCAAAAAAATCGTTATTCACCAATCACTGTTAGAAATATTCATCATATATCCTTGTCCTTATGAGATCGTAAGCCAGAAATTAATTAATAAAATGACGAAAAGTACCTAAAGTTGTGATGGGGGTCCGTCAAAAAAAATTTTTTCAAGTGGGGGTCCGTGGAGTACATAAGTTTAAGAACCTATGATCTAACTAACCAATTTTGAATAATGACCATGTTCCAAATTTCATGATTCTAGATCAAACCGTTTTTGAGTAATCTTGTCTACATACACACATACGCACACCCAGACATTTTTCTCAACCTTAGGAACCTTCAAAACGTATAAAAACATCAAAATCTCAACATCGAAAATTTTCGTGATCGCAATACTATCTCTGGCGAGATAGTAAAAATGACTCACGTGGTACTCGGTTTAGGTTTAGGTTTATTTTGAGCTGTTAAAAAAAGGTCTCATTTTTCTGCAAAATAAATTTTATTGTTATTTATTTAATTCAAATTATTAAATCAACAGGTGTTAATATATATCAAAAAAAAAAAACAACTCAAGTATTACTATAATCAAACGATAAGCCTGATCCCAATATTTAATCTTTCTATAAATTACTTTGTGCATATAATATAGTAGAATAAATGTAGAAAATATAGAAATCATCGAGAAATGTTTTGAATTTTGTATTTATGTATTATAGTATGTTCAATTAAAAATGTTATCATTAAATAATTTTGGAAATAAAAAACTAACAATCATGGCAACTCATCTTCTTATAGAATTTAACGTCACATTTTTCTGCAAATGACCATTGTTTACGAGGTTGTGAAACAAATTGAGAGGTCAAGAACTCGTCAATCAACTCAAATCGTATCTGAATGTACTCACCCCAGTCATAAACCTCGATTTTATTATCACAATATGCAAGAATAAATAAAAAAGCAAAATAGATATTAAATAAAATCGTTAAATAAATACAATGTCATCTCCATTATGCTTATCGATTCTTCTCTCTAATGAAGAAACATATAAAAAAAGAAACATAAATGTTCAATTCATTTATCTTATCAAACAAATCATTGTGGCGCCCCAATGCCTGACATCCACTCTCTTTGCTCACGAAACTGAGTGAAAGAAAGACAAAGAATTCGAACGGATTATACCAAAAGATTGTGTTCTTCTTTTTGCTTCTATCCATTCGATTAAGTGGCGACAATTGGATTTTTACGATTCTTCTTGATTTTTATGCATCATCGTTTAAACCCCCCAGATATTGAGTAGATATAATTTTAACGATAGAGATACTTATTTTTCACTCCATCATATAAAATAAAGATCCTTCATTTTATGGTAATATCTTCTTTTTTTTAAATTTGTTCTTTTAAATATATTTAATAGGACTTTTTTTTTTAAAAAAAAATGAAAGTTTATATGAAAATCTTTCTGAAATTGAATAACATGAATAAAAAAAAAATGTTCAGTCTACTGTAAGATGCATTTAAAAATATAATAATAATCATAAAATAACGATAAAAAATAAACTAGAAGATGAGCGAAAAAGAGAGTTGATTCTGGTTTACTCTCATTTAGATTTTACAACTTATAAATGTTTAATAATATATATATTGGTATAATTAAAATATATCAAGATATTTATCAAAAAAATAATTTGATTGGTAAAAATATGGTGATTTATTCTAAAATAATTTGCACAAATATTCGTGTATAAAAGTATCTTCCCCCTAACACGATTGTTGTGAAAATGGTGTAGAATCTATGTTATAATAAACAAGTCTTATAATGAATATCCTTTAGATCAGAGTTTCCCAATCTTTTCCGGTTTGCGGCTCTCTAAATAATCAGATTTTTTCTGTGGCGCCCTCAATACATCAGATTTTTTTCTAAATTTTTGACTTTATTGAAAAATTAGAAAGCTTTCCTTTTTACCGACCGACGATAGTAAGGGAGGTATTGTTTTCACACCAAATTTCACATGTGAAGATTTTTACATATCTCCACGAATCATGCATTTTCTAAACAGAAAAAAGTACTTTTAGCATGATGTCTGTCCGTCCGTATAGATGTGTACAGCCTGAACGGCTCATGATGAAATTTGGTATATTTACTTAATGCATCAGTGGGATGAATTGATCAACTTTTGGTGCAAATCCGGAAACCGGAAGTGGTAGTATTAGCGATCGACGATAAGAAGGGAAGGGTTATTTTCAACACCAAATTTCACATGAGGAGATTTTTACCGACCGACGATAGTAAGGGAGGTATTGTTTTCACACCAAATTTCACATGTGGAGATTTTTACATATCTCCACGAATCATGCATTTTCTTAACAGAAAAAAGTATTTTTAGCATGATGTCTGTCCGTCCGTCCGTCCGTATAGATGTGTACAGCCTGAACGGCTCAACCGATTTTGATGAAATTTGGTATATTTACTTAATGCATCAGTGGGATGAATTGATCAACTTTTGGTGCGAATCCGGAAACCGGAAGTGGTCCGTCCGTCCGTCCGTCCGTCCGTAAAGATGTGTACAGCCTGAACGGCTCAACCGATTTTGATGAAATTTGGTATATTTACTTAATGCATCAGTGGGATGAATTGATCAACTTTTGGTGCAAATCCGGAAACCGGAAGTGGTAGTATTAGCGATCGACGATAAGAAGGGAAGGGTTATTTTCGCACCAAATTTCACATAAGGAGATTTTTTTACATATCACCACGAATGTATTGGTTTTATCCTCGGGAAAAATCATCTTCATTATGTTTTTCTTAATTTAAAATTATATGACGTCACCCAGCCCTTCATGACGTCACAGCCTCGGGTAACGCCGGCTACTTCAGCTATATATTATAAATAAAATAAAATTAAAAATATTTATGTTTTATCCATATCTGTTTTTTATTACATTAATAGATATATTAAAATTATTTGAAATTGTTTCTGTAGCTGGAAATTAATTTACTTCAAACCGTCGGTCGGTTCGGACCTGGCCACAGGTCAACTTATTTACATATCACCACGAATGTATTGGTTTTATCCTCGGGAAAAATCATCTTCATTATGTTTTTCTTAATTTAAAATTATATGACCTCACCCAGCCCTTCATGACGTCACAGCCTCCTTATTATGATCACGGGCAACGCCGGCTACTTCAGCTATATATTATAAATAAAATAAAATTAAAAATATTTATGTTATATGCCTATCTGTTTTTATTACATTAATAGGTACTAGCTGCTCCGAGCGCCTTCGGCGCTCTTCACACCTAGACGGGGGCTTCGCTCCCTGTACCCCCGAGTGATACATAATATTTGGTTGAAAGTCTGTATGTAAAAGGTTTTCATCCATTTTGTTTTAATCAGTATAAGTAGATAAGACATGTATTTGTTTTCTTGTAAAATATATTTTAATTTAATCAGTAAATTAATTATATATTATTATTGTATATGTTATATTTATCTAACTCTGTGTCTCTACAGTTTTCGAAAGTTCTTAGCCGCAGCATCCACATTTCTCTAAGCGTCCCTATCCTGAGCTACAACCAAATCCTACCCTGTCCCATCTCTCCCATGTCCCTTCCTTCATTGTCCACCCACCTTGGTCCATGGTCTTCCACCGGATGTTTCCCAATCGGTTTCTCCCAATTTCTAGTTTCTCCAATTCCAACCACGTCCCCTTCCCATCCCAGCCTTCTTGAATTTATAACCTTAACTATATCTGGACATTATTTCTCGTTATGCCATCTCCGCCATCCCCCTGTGACCTCATCTTCTTTTGGCCTATAAATGCTGCGAACAATATTATAATCTCACAAATACTCCAAATCTACTCTCGTCTCCCAGAGTCATCGATAGGGTGACCAAACGTCCCGTCTTTAGGTACTCTGTCCCAAAAATGTCTTCGGGACACCCTACTGTTTTTTCAATATTTAGGACATTTCGTAATTTTTTTTTCAAAATTTTTTCAATTTAGTTCTAAAAAAAAAGGTATACCGTTTGTCCCGGTTTGGTGTTTTCGAAATATGGTCACCCTAGTCATCGTTCAACATGAAAAATAATTGTTTTATATATTTTAATTTTGATCCTCTTTGATGAGATAAGCCCCTTTACTGCATAATAACAGGCGTTACTCAATTACAACGTCGATTTAAATTCTCGAATATTATTATCCTTCGTGATTAGAGATCTTAAGTATTTAAATATTTATACTTTTTCAAATTCTACATTTTGTATGTTAATTGTATGTAAGTCGTATCCGTATCATAATTCTTGAATTTTTTTGTTTAATTACACAATTCGGTTGATTCTTCCCCAATTTCTCTAATCACATGTCTCCTCTTCCAGTCCAATTCATTTACCTATCAATGTTGCATAAGGCATTTAAATTTCTTAATTTGGCTAGAACCCTCCATTTTTTAAAATTTTAAATAGAGGGAGAGAGAGAGGTTCTAATTATATATATATATATATCTGTTTCTATGACAGCAAAAAAGTAAACAAATTACATATATACAAACACTTTCCTTTATATATATTTCTGGAAAATGGAACACCCGCAGCTCAGCTCAGGAGTTACCTAAGATTCTAATTTCTTTTTTATTTTTCATCTCATTTGAGGTACCCTTCACCTCAGAAAAATTTGGTTACCTTACTCCTTGTAGTTTAGGCTCTGGAGTTTTTTGCGTACAGACGGACACTATCGTATTAAATATATAGATATTAAAATTATTTGAAATTGTTTCTGTAGCTGGAAATTAATTTATTTCAAACCGTCGGTCGGTTCGGACCTGGCCACAGGTCAACTTATTTAAAAGCGATTACCCATTTAACAGCGAAAAATTAAAAACTTATACACACTTAGTATTTTCCTTAGGATAATATAAAATATCTAATTGGCGCCCTCCCCTGGGAAATATTTAATAATGATATTTAATTAATTTAGTGTAAACCAATACTTTGTAAGTTTATATTTTTTATATTTACAGAAAATTTCATTAAGATTATTTTAAAAAAAAATATTAAAAGCAGATGGAAGTGAATGGTAAGTGCAAAGGAGATCTAGATTAAAAATATCACATTTTTTTGTTCTTCTTTTAAAGAATCTCATTCACTGAGGTTTGAAGGGATTATCTTTTTTCTTCCTGTGAGAGTCTATGCCCAGAGGGCAATTCAGTGATGGTTCCAGGGAGAGAGATGGATCAATATATAGCACTTACACTTGAAAGTTCATTGTCCAATATGTAATGGATATTGGTTTTCTAGTTTTTGGAAACAAAGCCATTTCATTTAGAATCCCAATGGCCGGATTATTTTTAAAGAAAACTTATCTTTTATGAGATATACATTAAAAAAAAATAACAAGAAAGTAAAATATGTAATGTTAGAAAAGAAGAACTTTAACAAGAGAATGGCGAAAAATACCAATAAAAATAGATTGAAGGTAAAAAATTTAGAATCATGATTACTAGTAACATAGAATATGTTCTATGAAATATGTGTAAGTATATAAATAAAGATAAATTGAATTTAAAAACTTAGTATTTAATTATTATAAAAACTATCCCCTTGGCGAGAAGAAAGCTTTTGATGATAATATAATATATATAAAATAAATCAATTTGATATTAAATTCACTGCTAGTCTATGTTCTATAATTGAAATTATCCTATTTTAATGTTTATTATGTGCCAAATTTTATTTAAAATAATATATTAAAATTTTTTGTTTACAATTAAATAAGTTTTAAATAATTATTATTCTATCAATTATTTGGTTTCAAAATTTTAAAATTCTCATTTTTTAAGTTTTTATGCGTATTTATAGAAAAATAAATAATTAGATATGAATTATTCAAAAGTCCGTAAATTAACACAAGAGCTAAAACTTATTCTGTGTCGTCAATATACTGACCACAGGTCGGTCAGTATATACCTACATATGTTACCTACATTACACTATGCACTATGGCATCCATACATATACAATTACATAATCAAAATATATCTGAAAATGATCAATTGTTTAATACTGATTTGAAGGTATGGAAATTAATTTAAAAAATTCAAATTTATTTATTTAAGGAGGAAAATGAATAATTATTTGTTTTAGGCAACAAGTAGGTCACTATTGCAATTTATAACAAATCGAAGGAATTTACCAAGATGCGTGTGTTAATTAAAAATAAATCATTTTTTTCGATCTTTATTTTCTGGTGGCTGTTAGAATACTTGTATTTATTTATCTTTTACAAAATTATATATATGCATTACATTAACAGCTAGGATATTTTGAAAATTATGTGAAGAAATTGAAAAAGATAAGATCATAAAGCAATTTTATTCAGTTAAGTTCATTTGCTATCAAAATACTTCAATGTATTTTTGAATTAAAAGAAAAAATAAGTATATTTTTAGAAAACAGTTACCAGTACAGATTTATTTCTGAAAAAGATTTTATAATAAATTCACGATATTTATTGAACATTTTTGAAAAATTTAACTTTTGAATTGATATTTTCAAGAAAACTACATACACACATACAGAATTTATTGAATGTAGAAAAATAAGCTCATTAAATTAATAAGTTTTATTTTTAAGATTTTTTTGTTAATATTATAATTTTTTATAAATAAGGGTGAAGGAGAAATGATTTTTTATAAGGAGGCATTAGAGAACAAAGTTGGCAACGACTGGTGTAGAACATTACAAATATTTCTCAATTAACTAAATTTTTAACATAATCTGAGAAATAAGTACATTGATTTATTCCGTTATTTGTTATTTGTTCCGTTAATATCAATAATTTGATATTCGTATGAATGTAGTTCGATCATAACTTAAGTTTAAAATGTCCCTATTGAACATTGCAAAAGGGCCTCAATCTAAAGGGACACCAATTCAAACTGTAGTTTAGAGAGTACAAATAAACCATATTGAATCCAGGCTATTTTTGTCAAACTAGATTATAGCTAACAGCGTACAAACCAATAAAATTTTGAATTTATAATCTAAGAAGGGCACATAGCACATCGTGTTTTTGATATTTATTCATTCCACAAACCAAAAAAGTAAAGAAATAATTCTTTGCGAAAGTTAAATATTCCATGTCTGTTTTATCTCAATTTTGTTAATAACTTTCTCATTATAGTTGTCCAATGAATTTTGTGATGATAGTATGATATTTCTCTAGACAAATAGCATGGAGGGAGTGGAGAATAAAAAAAAAAATAAAATAACGATTTGGGATTATATAGCTAGAATATCTTGGAAAGTTTAATAAACGCATAAGAACGATTTCATTTGTAATCTAAAAGTTGACATTCCTGTCTCTTTCTCTTTTCCTTTTCTTTCCTTTACTCTTTACTCTAGTTGCAATGAAGATAAAATTCATGAGAATGAGAAATAATCTCAGATAATTTATTATTTCAAGTGAAATTATTATTAGAATAAGGATTATTAAACAAATAGCCCTCTCTTGATATTTGACATTATTTGAAATATTCTAATATCTTTTCGTAGAATCGTAAGATATTTTGTTTGTTTTAAAAAAGCAAGAAAGTTAGAGAACAGATTAATGAATTTATTCGTGAATGAATATATTTATATTGAAAAAATAGATATAATACAGATAATAAAGATGTATAATAACATCAGTAATTATTTATTCTTTAAATTTCTTTTTAGTTAATGATTAAATAAGGAAGATAAAATATACATATAAAATAATAAACTTTATCTTAGATATGACGACATGTTTAAAATTAGTCCAATTTTAAATGTAAACGATACAAATTGTATGTTTTATATTATTATGATTTAAGCTCATCACCAGAGAGTTGGTTACAGTAAGTTAATTATCCAATTATCAACTCAAGAAGAATAAAACAGGCACTGATTTGTCCATCATTTTTTTTTATTAATCCAAATAAAAATACTTTAACTGCATGCCCCCCAAAAACGTGTATCAACTTTTTTCTATCAAATTGTCAACAAAAGTGGCTATAATCGATGCTTCTTGAAGTTGAAACACGGAATATTACATATATCAAACGAAACTCGGTATATCTTTCAAACAAATTAGTATAGAAGAACGAAACTCTTGAGAAATTACAATGTATTGAATGATTTAACAATTTAACGGTGCCTGTGTACTTGACACTGCCATTATGCACCGGTTAATAGTCGGATCTGTATCAATTTTCCCCTTCCCTTACTTATGAAATATATAGAATTGCTATATTATTCAACAAATTCTCTAGAATAAAAAAAAATCTAAGTTTTCTAAATGTAAACATAAATTTAGAAAGTGTAGTCTCTATTTTTATTTGTCATTAATCATTATTATTTGTAACACTCTTTGAACATTTATATATATATCTTATCTTCTTATGAGAGTAAAAATTGTTTGTTTCTCTGTTTCTTTGTTCTCAAAAACCGCTCTAACGATTTTTTTCAAATTCACAGCAGAGATAGTATTTATAAAGAAAATTGATTTTTATTCATCACATCACAGGAAAACTACATCTTTATTAGTTTTTTTCTTCTAAATTTAAATGTATATATGTGACGTCACAACCACCGCCTGTGAGATATATACATATCTATTCTTAAAATAAAATTAAAAATATTTATATTATATTCATATATTTGATTTTTTTTTTATTTCATTAATAGTTTTACATTTAAATTATTTGAAATTGTTTCACACAACGTTTAAAAGAAGATCTATCTCTATATTCGATTCGATATATAGAAGGAGAATTAAATGACGTTATCAATTTATTTACTCCGGTAAATATTATAAAATATTACATAGCTATTGATTATATTGTAAATAATATCTTATATACTTACTTGAAAATAATTTAAAAAGTTTTAAAAGTTTTTTTTTATGAATTCAAATCGTCAATTGAAAATGAAAATCCAATTATGAGATCAAAATTAAAACTATTTATTCATATAATTTTGAATGTTTTCGTGTTTTATAAATAAAAACAAATATACATATTCTTTGAATAACAAATTCCAATTTATATGATCTTAATATATTGTGAGAATTAGAATGAAAATGTCTATAATAAAGATATAAAGAATCATATTTTAATTTTTATATAACCAAGAAATCATTTTTTCACTTAAAATATAGTTGTAAAGCCCAAATCTTCGATCCATATAACATCATCGACTGGGCCGCTACCATAAGGTGTGAAAAGAGTGTCGAATAGAAATAGACGATATTACTTGGATTAATCTTATTATACTAGCTAAAATTGTTTGTTTTATAACCACTTGGGGCGCTAAGCAGTTTTTCAAAAAAACACTATAGAAAAAAAAATATATGTATTTATTATATATTTATGTATTATTGAGGAGCACAAGTTCATTCATTTTAATCAGATTGATGCAAATGTGTAACATTTAATAATTGTAATAAATAATTAAAGAATTGTATATCAATATTTTTCAAAGGGTAGAGCGAGAGCTCGGTGTCCCAGGTATTAATATTACCAGCCAAATCCAATAATAATGAATCATTTTTTTAACTTAAGTACCGAGCCAAGGCTCAGGGTCCCGGTATATATTATAAAAGGCAATGTGAGTATGTTTTGTGGAGGTAAAGGTTCTAAGGAAACAAACATACTATCAACAAAGCTCAGGGCCAGACACTCAAGTGCTGCGGAGTTCATTTGCAATCCCCATGTTTTTCCCACGGCCATTTATATGTTGCATGTTGTGAGTATGTGATTACACAAATTGGGAAAAAATCACTCGAAGAAATGAATGTTTTATGTAATATGTATACTGATTGAAACAAAATGGATGAAAACCTTTTACTACTTTCAACCACCAAATACTATGTATGACTCGGGGGCACAGGGGGCGGAGCCCCCCGTCCAGCTGGTCAGAGCGCCTTCGCTGGTATATATTAAATCATGAAATCTATTGAGAATATATATTTCAAAAAACATATATTTTTAATCATTTAATATTAATATTAATAATAACTTACAGATGAAAAAGAGATATCTAAAAATTGTGAAATATTCAGCAATTTACTATTTATTGTGTTATGCTTCTTTATAAATATTTTCTTAACGAATTTTAATTTCCTTTTTAAAATAATGTAATATGCTATATTATTAACGTATCAACGGGCCCATTCCATTCACACTGTGAAAAGTCATCTGTGAAAAAAACGAGAAATTAGCTTTACATTAATTTCCACCACCCTTTCGCCCATCTGGCAATGTGATTCAGCAACCTATTTAATTAAATTATATATATATATATATGTTTATTTTTAATAAAAGTAATAAATTTATATTCATGGTTGCTTTAGAAAATTTAATAACCACCTCTCGGATATGAAATTAAAGGTAAAGTGTGCAAATGGCATTTTAGAGGAATGAGATTGGAAGTAAGGGTTGTAGAATGTACAACCACCACAATGTTGTTTTTGTTGTGTTTTCTATGCTTTAATTTATTTATTTATTTATTTTCATTTATATTCATTTTTTTTTTGTATTATAATATATTTTATTTTAATTATTTACTAAAGAGAGGTATAATCATTGATTTTATTTTGGGTGGATGTATTCCTCAATTAATATGACTAATATAATTTTATATGTAAATATAAATATATATTTTGTTCTATATGTTTATGTTCTTTAATATATTTATGTATAAAATAACATGATTGGTTTTTTTTATGAATTTGTTAAACAAGAGAGAGCTCTTCTTAACTTTCAAATAGATAGAATCAGACATTATCAGTAACAGAAGTGTCCACTCTGAATTTTATTTCTTTAAAATGAGAAATTTAATAAAAATAAGGAGAAATTAGTTTTTTCTTCAATTACTAGTAAAAAATTACAACCAATTTGTTATATACAACATGAAGATATACTCAATTTTAACACAAAAGGTTTACTTATTATATTTCAATAAATTAAATTTTAAGTTGTTTTTTATGTTATTTATTTATTTATTTTATTTAGTGAAATATTTATTAGAAATTGGTAAATGGACCATAATGCTATATCTAAAATTGAAATATTGCATCAGTGATTCGGAAAATTACAAATCATTTTAACAAAGTCATTTCACCAGTTTTATTAGAAACAATTTCATATATTATTTATAATTACGTATATATAGTTTATTTATACTGATGAGTACAACGGAAAACAGAGATATTAACAAATTAATAGCAAAAATATTTATTTCTAAATATATTTTTTAAAGTAATACCGTATTTAACAAATTCTTTTAATATTATAATATTGTTTTAATTTGCAGTTTATAACAAACAACCGAGTTTAATCATGTAAATAATAGTATATATACACTGATAATATATAATAATATAGTTATTTTCTTGAATTTATAAAATATGATAAAATATACACACACATCTACACTTAATATAAATATTTTAATAATTTCTTTTTTGTGTGTGATAGGCGCTCAAAATTATATAATTTTAAAAATATGTGTTTTATTGTATTTTTTTTAAAGAATAAAAAATTAAACGTTTGTGTATATTTTTATAATTAATAAATAATTTAAATCATTTATTTTTCAAATTAAACTTGCTCTCCTTGTTTTATTAATATTCAATTGATTAATATAAAGAATAAAATAATATAAATATATTTGATTAAAATAAAAAGGAATTATATCATGAATCATGACCTAAAAAATAATACATATTTATTTATTGATACTTAAATTTTAGAGTATAAGTAAATCGATTTTTTGGAAAATTTAAAATATACTTTTTATCTTTATTTTGATAATTTTTGATCTAATAATACTAATAATAATTTTAAAATTAATTTTTTTAATTTTTTTATCACCCCAGAGAACAAATAATTCTATTAAGTTCCAATCTATTTGTAAGTACATATTTCTAATAGACAGGTGAATGTTATCAAGGGATTCATTCCGTCAAATTTTAGGGTGTTAAACAACTCATTTATATTCTATTAATATTAATAATAATACAATTGACAAATATAGTTAAATTGTATTTAGTCACCCTCCTTCAATTCCGTTTATCATTTCTTTTTCATCATCTGTAATTGGATATTTTTTCAATGACTTTTGAATAGTGCTGGTAAAAATTTATCCACTCTTGACCTATTCTCTATTAACACGGAAATTATTTACTTAAAAAAGACCCGATCTTTTATAGCATACAATACATATATATATATATAGTTTTTTTTTACAATAAATCGCTCATCTGTAAAGAGACATGTGTTAAGTCAAAAGAAGCAGTAGGGGCCTGGGGGGGGGGGGTGGTTTTTGAACATTTTAATAACACCACTGTGAACTAAAAAAGGGTTGAATCAAAAGTAATTGTCACACAGGAAGAGAGGGGTACGAGTGGCTTGGCTGGTCTAATTTTAGTGTCATAAGGACACCGGGGGTGATTGGTCGGGTGGGGGGGAGGGGGGTGTACAAATGTCAAGAAGTGGCCCAGTGATCCCCTGATTTCAACAGGACTTTTGTTTCGGGAAAGGTCAGGATACATCCAGTCAGAAATAAAAATAAAAAAAATCACCCCCTGCGACATTTCAGTCACGTGCCATGAAAGAATGCAACATTGATTAAATTCTCCGACCCTTGAAATTAGAAAAGGGTGATGTACTACGCGGCTAAGTCAAAACAGACAAAGACCTCAGAAGGACGGGATGGCAGCTGCCCTCACGCCCTATTTCAATATTGTGAAACAGAGAAGAAGAGAGGGTGAAATGGGGGAGGAGAATTTATTTTTTCTCTTCTTTTGCTAAACAAATATTTCTTTAAAGATCTCAAAACCGGAGACATTAATTTAACGCGAACGGGCTCTAAAAATAAAAACAATTTAAACAAAGTGACATTGCCTGCCGCTTAAAACGGACACCATCATCATCATCATCATCTATCTTAATTATTGCAATGTCTAATGAGAAACATTCAACATTCAATCCCTTTTAATAAAGATTTATTAATTTCGATAATTTCTTAAATATAATTACTATTTGAATCTTATTTTAAAATATTTTTTATTTAATTTCTGGACATAACAGTGATTAGACTATTATCTGCAATTTTCTTCCTGTTAAATAAATTACAAAAATGCTAAATATTCTAAATAATCTTTAAAAAATATTTATTGTATTATTAGTATAAGCATTGATATATGTACTTAAAAGTTTATTTAATATTGCCTTATAAAAACTTCGTATAAAAGCAAATTTATTTTCATCACAAAAAACTTGATAATTTTTTTTTAAATTAATAATCAAATCAATAAAAAATTGAATATTATAATAGCGAAAGGTTAATATTTTAATTAAATTGAAAATATAAAATCCTGTCAAGTAAATAAAAAAAAAAATAATAAAAAAAAACTAATTAGTTTTAATTAAGTTTTGTTTTGTTTTATTCTAATTTTCATTAAATTAATGTTAATTAGGAAAATTTCATTAAAAGTTGAATATAAAATATGTAGGTCTAGAATTTTTAATATAAAAATCATTTTTAATATTGTACTCGCATTTTGTTTAAATCAAAAAGAAAAGCTCCACGAGAAATTAATAATAATAGATACGTCTTTTTTTTTTTTTGATTGATTGGTTATTGGAATCCAATTTCAATTTTAAAACCAGAATAGATGAATTTCCTACTTATATTACTTCAATGTAAATATAGCATTATTCTATGTGTGGTAACTAGGTAGAAGGTCAGTCTGTCTACGTAGTTCGTTCCATCTATAGTCGGAGAGACCAAAGTTGGTGTGTGAGGGGTAGCAGCAAGGGTACCCCCTCCTAGAGTGATTTCCCATCCATCACAGTCTTCTACTCTCTCAAACTAAACTATAAAAAATGTGATATGGGCAACAGAGTTGCGCGGTGTGGTCTTGTTGGAATGGTGGGGAGTGGTCCTTAATTTATCAAGATTTTTGCACCATGAATTGTATTCTATAAAACTTGTATATTGTAATAATCTGAACATGGGTATTTGTTGGATTCTGGAAAATAATTTCTAAATAAAATCTGAGTGATATTTCCACAACAGAGAAATAAATTTAAAAGTGAATATTGAATAGTCAAATAACAAAATTATAAAGTTGAGATCAATTTAAAAAAATAAATTAAAAGTTTTCTAAATGAAATAAAAAATTTGGTTATTGGGTTATTGTTAAAATAATTAATGCGGAAAGATTAATTATCAAGGAAAAGAGGGAGAGAGAGAGAGAGAAAGAGAGTTGTAATGATCACAAACAAATTTATAAAATTTTATTCAATGAATAAATAAGGCATTAACATAAAGATAAAATGCTTGATTTCTGGATTCAAGACGATGGTTCAAACCTAACAATTTACACAAAATTAATAAATTATTTAATATTTAATATTATTAATTCTCACATAAATGTGAAAAATGGCTAAAATGAGCTCAGATAGGAAAAAGTCCGCTTGGAAAACCAAGGACGCGTAAGAAGGAACGTAGGGCTCAAGATAGGGACATTTGGAGAAATGTTGTTGTTGCGGCCAAGAACTTTCGAGTATCTTTGAGCCACATAGATAGATTAGATAAATATAACATATACAATAATAATAATAATATATATAATTAATTTACTGATTAAATTAAAATATATTTTAAATAAGAACACAAAAAGAAATGAATGTTTTATGTAATATGTATACTGATTGAAACAAAATGGATGAAAACCTTTTACTACTTTCAACCACCAAATACTATGTATGACTCGGGGGTACAGGGGGCGGAGCCCTCGTCTAGGTGTGAAGAGCGCCGAAAGCGCTCTGAGCAGCTAGTATTTAAATAAAAAAATAATATATAATTGTCTGTGTATAAATAGAAATTCAATATACTTACAAGTGATAATTGAAAAATTACAAATAAAACACTTAAAATATTACATAAATGTATATTTAGCAATACATAATGGTATAACATTTAAGAATTACAAATTTTTCTATTTCTTATATTCAAATTTAAATTCAGCATAGAAATTCTATTTAACTGAAATATTTTATAAATTAACTGATCAGATGTTTTTTTGTGTGTAATTATAAAAAAGATAACATGAAAATATATATATTAGTTCAATAGCTGTGTTGCTTGAAATCAAAATCAGAAAAACAAGTAAATATATTGGGAGTTGTCTCGAGATATATACAATAGAATATAGAATACGAGTAATATATAATATATGTATATAATGCAACGCCTACGCTGTTTAGCTAATAGAAGCTTCCGAGCTTTAAAATTATTTCCAAATTTATAATTAATTCATTCTAATAAAATATCTGCCTTTATAATCAGTTGTATTTTTTTTAATGCAGATTAAAAATACTTTGAAATTGTTGTTAATCAATGTATCACACAATGTATGTAATTTTTCGTTATTATAACTATTAATGAAATAATAATATTTAGATATATTTCAAAGACACATAATAAAATTCTTGTTTAATAAATGAAAGTATTAAAAACTGACCTTTTCTATTATCTATTTATAATTAAAAGAGAATGTTAAAATGATTTCTATTTAAATTTCAATTGATTTTTGATTTTGATAATCATGTAGAATTCTCAGAAAATAATTGATATTGAAAGAATAAATATTTATCAGAATTTATCATTTTTTTAGATAAATTAAACAGTAAATTACAAGATAAAAGAAAAAAAGATTCGTTTTGGGCGTCTCTAGAATAAATGTCACTTCAAATTGAAAATAAAAAAATGAAATTTACTTAAATGAATAATAATATCCAAATATATATTAAAAAAATCAACTCATATTGAATAGAAAATATTAAAAAATAGAATAATAATAATAAATAGAAATATATATACCAATATATATAGGTATATATAGGGTACGATATATAATATATCCTATTATATTAAATGACATGAGAAAAATGAAATAGAAAAGAGATTAATTAGAAGAAAAGAAGATATGTACATTTTCAAATTCTAATAAAATGTGTAAATTATTTTAAATTAAATTTTGAGTAATGTGCAGATATATCACGTTATATATATATGTATATATATTAATAAATAAAATATCATTCATAATATGAATATGAAATAAAAAACAAATGATTTTTTCTATTAAAATAATTATTAAAAAAAATCAGTAAATCATTTGAGACTTTATTATAATGATGGTAGAGGTGATGTTAATTGATCGCTTTATATTGGTGAATTATGATAATTATAATAGAAAATACACTTACGTTTTTGATATAGTAGAGAGAGAAAGAGCGTCATCGCCGCCCGCCTGGTTTGAGTTGGCACGCGCACTCACACAACGAAATCGACTGACTGACTGAGCGAGCGTCCACTCGACTAGGAGCCCCTGGCATTTAGGCAACCGGCAATACAAGCCACCCAATTTAAACTTGAAATATTTAAATAGTATACTCTATTATTAATTATTAATCGTATTAATTCTGCATCTAATATTTCCATAAAAATTTTAAAATAAATTTATATATTTGAATTTTCTAATATAAGAAACGAATGGTTATCAATTTTAATGGAATTTAGAAAAAAAATAAACAAATAAAAATTTTAAAAGAAACTATTGGAAAATAAAATATGAAATATAGTATAATATCAAGATAATATCAAGATGATAGATATTTCATATATATTAGGTTTTTTTGGAATATTGTTTTGATATTTTCATAAAGGGGTTTAAATAGAATTAATAATAATAAAAAAGTAAAGAGTCATCAAAAGATAATACAAGATAAAAAAATAAAATTTAAACCAAATTTATACAAAATTGATTAAGGTACCTTAAGTCTATACCAGTCTATGCCAGTAGGTATAGATGATTATTAAGAATAAGTAAAAATTTGAAAATTTAGTTTATTTAATAAGTTAATTAGTGTTTCATATTTTCTCTCTTTAAATGACAGTGGGGTAAAAAAGATCATCCACCCGCTTTTGTATTGAATGAGGTGTGTGATTCTATCTATCTCCGATCATAAGATTTAAAGATGAGGTTACCGGGGAATGGGGGAGACTGCATAACAAGAAATTGCATGGCCCCTCTGCATCTTCAGAAATAGTTAGGGTTAGAAAAAGAAAAAAGCTGAGATAGGCAGGGCATGTGGCTTGAATGGGAGAGGAAAAAGATATTGGTGGGGAGACCGAATGTAAAACGTCCGCTTGGAAAACCAAGGACGCGTAAGAAGGAACGTAAGAGAGATGGGACAAGGGCTCAGGATAGGGACACTTGGAGAAATGTGGTTGTTGCGGCCAAGAACTTTCGAGTATCTTTGAGTCACAGAGATAGATAGATAGATATAACATATACAATAATAATAATATATATAATTAATTTACTAATTAAATTAAAATATATTTTAAATAAGAACACAAAAAGAAATGAATGTTTTATGTAATATGTATACTGATTGAAACAAAATGGATGGAAACCTTTTACTACTTTCAACCACCAAATACTATGTATGACTCGGGGGTACAGGGGGCGGAGCCCTCGTCTAGGTGTGAAGATCAGCTAGTAATATAATATTTATTATATGTATTATATAGTTATAAGAACAGATTGTTTAAAAGTGAACTTGGCAGTTATTATGTCTTGGACCAAACACCAAGGGAGACAAACACAAACCCATACATTTTCATTTATTGACATACACAAAGAAATTAACATAAAATTTTGTATAGGAAAAAAGGCAAGAAATAAGAGCAGAGTTGAATTTTATTCGATCCCTTGGAGGTTATATTCCCTTCCATGAATTTATGATTTTATTATCCAAAAGGCAATTTCCAGGAGATGGCCAGCAGGGGGCCTCCGGAGAAAGATTAAAGGCCAGTGTCGCTATTACACCCACCATATCCCCACCTCTTTTAGTCTCCCACCCCATTTCACCACATGACAGTCTATGTAATTCGAAGGTGGATTAAATTTTTTTTTTTTCTTTTGGCCCAACCCTTCGTCTTTTTCTTCTTCGCTTGTTTTGTTGAAAAAGATTAAAACAAGTAAAAGAGTATAGTATGAGAGAGGGTTGGAAAAGAGAAGGGAGGGGGAAACAAGAACAAAAAAAAT
The DNA here is from genome assembly GCA_963082975.1 of Labia minor. NCBI lineage: Eukaryota > Metazoa > Arthropoda > Insecta > Dermaptera > Spongiphoridae > Labia > Labia minor. Next base: position 79,456,930 of record OY720347.1, on the reverse strand, counting down.
TTGGTGCTTGATTACGATGGCAAACAGGGTTAGCAACATTTGCTACAACCCCACCATCTAATCTTCTACATCCAACCTCACTTGAACCTACCCCCCTTTCCCAACCTATCTACCTCTCACTTTAATTAAGAAGCAAATTTTTTTTCTTATGAATTTTAAATAAAATCACGAAAATTCTATTTATTTGCTTTTAAACTTTGGGAAAAGTTGCAAACATTCAATGAATTATTAAAAAAAAAAAAAAAAAAATTGAAACGTTCCAAAAATATTATATAGATAATGGTTGGTTTTGTTTTTGACCTGACCTAAATATATAATGGTCCATAATAGTGAAGCTATTTTAGTTTTTTCATACTAGAAAATAATGCAAGTTTTACGTATTTATATGGTTTTTTTAGAAAAAAATTTCTTTTAAATTATCGTTTCTAATTCATTATATTTGTTTATAGTAAAATTTATTCGAAAATGATATTACATTAAATATGTATTTATATATAACAAAAATGACTTATATAGAAACGTTTACTTCACATTTTCATTTCTTTTTTTTTTTTTTTTTTTCTAAACTCTACCTCGACGATCTAACTCAGAAAAAACGCATTAAAGTCATTTACTAACATGTAGATTTTTTTCGATGTTGACATGAACTTTTTTTTTTTTTTGATAAAAACATATAAAAGAATTTTTTTTTAAACATGGTACTCAATCTTAAAAGAAATTTGCATATCTACTATATATTTATTTGTGTGTGAGTTTGTGTGTAAGATGGATGGGTCCCAATCATTCCCACGTGAAATGCCAGTTAATTCCCCAAATACGAGGAATCGACTATCGGCATTGGACAGGGTAAAGGCGAAAAAAGGGCGGGGGGCTGGCTGACTGATTTTAGGTTTACTCAATCCGTCTTAAGTTTTTATTAAAATGCACCTCCACGTCTCCCTGAAAGTGCAACCCCCCCCTATTTCTTGTCTCTCTCGATTTGAATAGAATTTAAGTGTGAGGTGTGAGGTGTGAGGTGGAAAAATAGATAAGGGTAGCGAGCCTTTTTCCAAGCAGGTGACGATCAAATAAGCCGACAAAGAAATGATAGAGGGGCAACCTTTAGGCAGTTAGAAAAAATGTCAAACAAAAGTTCACTCAGATAAATTTTTTAATAAAAAAAAAAAAAATAATCCTCTTGTATATTTCTATCACTTAATAAAATTCTATGATAATTGAATTTTTAAATTAATTTTATTTATATTTTTAGTGCTTGATTTAGAATTAAATTTAATTTTAATTTAATAAATTTTGGATCAATTCTTTGTTTCTTATTATACGTATATAGCTCCTCAGACGGATCCTATACATATATTAGATTTTTATTATTTTCTAGAGTTATATAATTTTTAAAACATTTATAAAGAATTTAATTTAAATACATATATTTATATAATTTAATTTTTAATGTAAAATAAGGAATACTTACAAATATCTAGGAATTAAATTATATATACAAATAATTTTTTGAACAAATCTTTTTTTTATTTTAATAAATAATAAATAAGAGAATTTCAACTTATTCAGAATTATTCTTTTATTAATTTACTATATATATATATATTGTACCTACATATATACCGGTATTTTTCTTAAATAAAAACATTTTATTATTAATGCAATTGATTTGAAATACAATTAAATCATTTATAATAAAAATTGTGTAAAATATATTACATCATTTTATTTCTAATATCACTATAATTAATTATCTTATTATCAGTTGAATTAAGGGTTTCCTTATACTTAAACTTGTCAACGTATTTAATTTCCCTCTCATGTTCCCCTTTAAATTCAACATACTTGATTTATTTTCTCCCCCTTCCCACCTTCTGGCCCGTTTCACTGAAACCTAATATTTTATCTGACACAAGAATTTAATGATCTACTTATTTACCTGTCTTCTTGATATTAATAATAAATTTATATAAAACAAGGGTATTTAGTTTAACCTTTATAGTAGAAACTCTTAAATATAAAAATAGTTTAATATTTAAATAATAGTATTAATATAATTAATTTTTTTTATGTACTTTCCATCCAATAAATTAATATAAATTGCTTAGCATATTCATAATTTCAACGTTTCAACTTAAATATATTAAACAATATTATATTTATTTGGAATAGGTTTTAGGAATAAAGGTATTTATTTTAAAATTTTGTAATTGTTTTTTATAATTTTTAGAAATTTTTAATTTAACAGTATTATTTTATCATGGAAATTAATTCGGAGAAATACATAATTTATTTTATCAATACAAATAGTTAAATAATTTTTGAGAAAATAATTTTTATATAAATTTAAAATTTTCTCAAAAGTTAGCTTAAAGTAATTATTATTCTAAACTTATTCCCCAATTCTCAAAGATAATTTGTGTTTTTATTACCAAACTATCTCTTCTAATCCATTTAATAATAAACAATCTACTACATCCATGTTCTTGATAACTCAGTATCTCATATATCAGTTTTATTTTGATATTGTATGTATGTAATTAGTTTATACGTATATTAGTTAGAAGTATTCATCATTTCCCCATTCATCATAAAATTAATGAATTGAACATTCAACAACAGAAAATTTGTAATATTGCTTTGTGTAGGTCTGAGTGAATGAGGGGAGATACCTTTAAAGCCAAGTTTTATTTAATATATTTTTTTGGACATATATGTATGTTGCGAATAGATTATTATTTTTATTAAATATAATTATTTTATAGATAATTTTAGTATAGTTAAAAAAAGAAATTTTCTCAGGTAATGAAATTAATAAAAAAATAATTGATTTTTGTTTAAATCTAAATTAAAGTACATAATAATTTCATTTATCAATTAAAATATTTAACTAGCTTCAATTACCATGACATCCATAGAGTATTGGACCAAAGTTAGATTTCATGTCATTGGGTTTATCTTCATATAAATTTAATCTAGTTCAATTTCAATGCATTTATTTATTAATTTAATTAAAATATTCATCAACAAGTGAATGACTTTTAATATTAAATTTGATATAAATATTATTTAAATGAATGATAATATATAGAACTGTATTTAAGAGAAAATATCTAGTTATAATTGATCTAACTATCCAATCCAACCCATTTTGGTCAAAACAGGCTCCCATCTTGCACAAAACTCATCAACTATTATGGTATCTCTCTCCTCAAATAATTTCCCCTATTCAAAAAGAAAAGAATTAAAGTTAAATAAATAAATAAATAAGTAACTTTATTGAAATAATATTGATAATGAATCTTCCTTGTAATTTTTGTATAATTAAAAATCTTAACTGATGAATAATGAATAGATCAAGTTGACACTAGGAATTGGATTAAGTTTGTTCATGTTATAAATATATGTTTGAAAAAATTTGATTGCTGAGTTTAAGGGCTTTTGAAATAATTGAGAAATGTAAAGAGGGGTTTACTATTTTTTAAACATAAAAACTAGAAATTCTATTAAACTGTTTTTTGTCATAGGATAAAAAAAAATTATTTCTTCGTCAATAGCAAATATTTAATTTTTAAGAATTTTTTTAACAAATAATTTTACAATAAAACAATTTATAATCTTTATAAATCTTTTACTTTTTTATAACATTTATATGGTATATATATACTCATTTTCTTTATTTCTTCATTGATTTTATTTTTTTTTTTTATTTAGTCTGTCCATCATTACACTCATTAGTCATTGGTTAACATTAAACGACACCCCTATGCATGTACGGACGGACTTTGTTTGTATGGTCTACATTTACGCGGCCGCAGCCCGACTGGTCCAACCTGACTCATTTGCCTTTCTATTTATTGAGCGCACGTCAATTTAAATAAAGTTTCCCTACCTTTTTTTTTTTTTATTTACATATAGACAATATATATATATATATAAACTAAAGGAGAAATAGTTTTTTATTTTTTTTTTTTTTTTTCAAACACCTGTGTTGACTTTATTATTATAATAATTGTGTAAATACATGTACCGTACTATACTGGGTCAATTCGAAGCGAAAAAGAGTTAGAATGTACATATATACGAATATCATATGAGAAAAAAATTAGGTCGTTGATGAATAATATATGCATACAAATGAAAATAAATGAAATAACAAATCCAGCTTCATAGTAAAATAAGATCAGCATTTTTTGTCACTTTGAAAACAGATTAATAATAAACAATCTCTTTATATTTTTGTATATATAAACTTCTAGATTGCTTTTAAGTTGCAGTTTTTATTAATGATTATTATGATTACTTATAATTATCTAAATTTCATGAAATAATTTGATAAATATAATTTTTTACTAAGTAGTAAGTAGAAACCTAAAAGAAACAATTTTATTGTGATCATTCAAATATATTATTAAATTATTTTTAGATATAATATCATTAATATTAAGATTAATAGTAGTATTTTTAATTTATAAATTAACTATTTACTATGACCGGGAGCTTAGCCGCGAGGTTATAGTGACCGGTCCGCCGACTCGAGTTCGAGTGTTCAAACCTCGCTGAGTGCATCGATATATAAATCGATATATATAAGTATAGATATAAGAATAATAAAGAAGGCTGGCTAAAATGGTGATAATCCGAAAGCCAAATAAATAAATAAAAAAAAAAAAAAACTATTTACTATTGATTTAACAAAGTTTTGTTTATTTCCAAAAAGAAATTCATCAAATGATATTCAGATATTTGATTTCATAGACTAAAGAAGTTTTAGTATTGAAATATCATCATTAAAAATTAAATTCTAATATTTTAATATAATAAATGATACATAAAATCAACTAACAATAATATAATATAAAATTATGAAGACAAAATTAGGTAGTAAAGGAAAAATTGATGTATATCTTTCCTTACCCACCTTCTATCCTTATAAGCAATATATTTTTTTAAATTTTATTCTAAAAAAATATTTTTAATTCCTATATTTATATTGAAATTTTATAATTAACGATATTAAGATATTTATGAGAGAAAGAGAGAAAATAAATAAAGACACACAATTACACCCAAAAAATAATTACTTTTCTCCTTTGACTGTTATACATATGTATTATGGGTGTACATGTATTATAGGGATATAATTAAAATTAAAAAATTTACTGATAAACTTAAATTTATAATACATATATCTAGGAATAAATCTTTTTTATTCAAAAAAAAAATTATAAACAAATTTTAATTTCAGGAACTTTTTAAATCTTACTTTTTACATTCAGTAAATTTGTAACCTGGCACGCCGGACTTGGCGAAGGATCGAACCTCATCAAGTTCAGTTAGATTTAAGAATAAATTAATTAATTTTCAATCAAGCGAAGACTGTTTAAAATTAACATAAATTTCAAAAGTCAATAAAATTGAAAAAATATAAAAAAAAAAAAATTTATTTTAAAGTGTGAAATTATTTTTTTAATATCTGCATAGGTATATTTATACTTTGTTTTGGTAATTTTTTTTTTTCTTATTGAATTTTCTTCAATTTTTCAATATTCAATTACACAAATTGTTATTATTCACTTTTTTGAAGATGGATAAAAAACTTTCCGCTGTGTCTTTGTATATTTTACACAGCCAATCCTTTTTTATCACTAATAGTATTACTACTCCTACTTCTAACCAGGCAAAGCAACGTCGTTATCGATTCAGGAACAATTCATTTATTATTCAAACATGAATTTATTAAATTATACTTTTCCTTTAAGATTTCATTTTCATTTCTTCTTTTTTTTTTTTTGCTTTTTTATCCTGGCTCCTTTATTGAATAATTTATCACTCTAAATTGTATATAGGTATATATAATGGGACGAGTGAAAGGGAGAGTGTAAAGAAAAATGAATGATAATTGAAAAGTCTAAATCAATTTCTCACATAACTATTATTTTAAATATTGTAATTATAAAAAGGTGAGCGCGTTATTTTAGAACTTGTTTATAAAAAAATCTCATCCGAGGTAATTCAAATCTTAATTTTTTTATATTATAAAATAAAATTGGTTGTTTTAGTTTTTAAATAAAAAAAAAAAAAATTCTAATTTGATAGTACCTAAACATCGATTTCATATTTAGAATTGGAAGGGAATTTGAAATAATAATTATAATATTTTATCGAAAAGAGAATAGAGATAAGATCATTTTAATTTCTTTCAATAAATTAACTCTTAAGAGAGAGTAATGTATTATTTCTTTGTGGTTTTATTTACTGGATATTTAAATCTAGAAGAGAATTAATTAATTTAAACAAAATTTGTTGAAAATATTTTTCATGCATTTTATTTTGTTTATAAATTTTTATTATTAAATAATAATTCCCTAATTTGGAATTTGTATAAAGTTCAAAATATAATAAAATGCAATTTGATTGCTTAGTTCCTTGCTTAGTTCAATTATTCAGATTGGTATGCTTAATAAGGAGCTATTTTCGTTAATAAAATGTACTTTTAGCCCCTTGTCAGTCACCCGTTTAAACTGATGGGACGTTTTTGGAACGCTAATTATGTTCACAGTCGAGGAAGAAAACGAAGAAGAAGATGAGTTCTTCTCAACCCCCTGCATCTCTCCCGTCAGACAGCAACCCCACCGTTCACCCGCAACTCTCTCACTCTCTGTTAAAATTCTTCCTCCGAGAGGTTTTAGTTGGCTCATCAATCACATGGATTGGCAACTCGATTTTGAATAAGGGAATGGGCCAGGATGGGAGGGGGGGGGAGGGTTTACTGGGTGGAGTTCAAATCCCACACGCCATGGTCGGATCCATCACTGACTCCTCTTCCGGTGGGCCTCCCTCGGGAACTTTCTCTCTCTCTGTTAGCCCTTCTTTCTTTTTCCCTCTAATGTCAAAGACATTCTTATTCGTGACTAATCAACACAAATGATTACAGGATTTAGATGGCAATCTCAGGGATTTTATTTTTGTTAGATTGTTAATTTTCTTACAGCATTCCAATTTCTAGCATTTAAGGCGGAAAAGCTCTTTAGATTATACCAATGAATCACTTGTCAAATGAAATTTCTTCAAATAACCGGAAATATGATCATTTGAAATTTAATTTTTTTAAATTATTTTATGTAATTTATTCACTTAAAAAATAAAGATTAAAAGGAAAAATAAATTAAATAGATTCATTAAAATAAATAGTCAAAAATTAAACAAAAATATGATTCAATAAAAAGTAGATTAGTATCATATGGGAAGTTTTGTAGCTATGTTCATTTAAATCAAAATATCAATGGGAAGAAAATGATAACAATAAAGGAAATAAATGTCAGCCTTAAAGTATGAATAATTATTTTTACTTACATATCTAGTAGTTAAAATATAATATAAGACAAATAATTTATATAAAATGTCTAAATATCTAAATTAAACTTTTCCAAAAATAATTATTAAAATTTCTAATCTACTTATTCACTTATTGGATATATCAATGTTAATATGTTAGTAATATATACTGTGGTTTTATCACTTATTAATATTCATGCTAAATAATTCTTTGAATTAAATTCCTAACTCCTTTAAAATGAAGAAAAAAACAATAAGAATCGCAAATCATTTGAAAAATTATATTAATAAATGGAAATTTTATTCCAGCCGAAAAGTCTTACTAATAACCAAGAAAAAAAAATGCTTCTTTTGTCTCTACGTCGTTTAATTTAAACAGAGGAAAAAATTAAATCTTCGAATCCCATCAGCAAAGAAATGAAGAAAGGGCGTGAAAACCAGTAATCAATAAAGGGGATAACAAAAAAAAAAAAAAATTCTATCAATTAAGAGTGAAAGTCCTTTTCAAACCTCCCGTTTTTAATTTTTTTTATTTCAATTCAAGTTTGTAAAATTTCATTAATTATTATTTCAATTAAAATGTTCATTATTACATTAATAATCATACAATTTTAATATGATTTGTTGGAAGAAGGTTATTAATGGTTTATCAATATTTAAGATATTTTTTAAAAACTTTCAAACGTTCAAATATTTCAAGCCAAAATCTCATTTATTTCAGAAAAAAAATTTCAAGAGAATAATGAAAATAAAATCCCTAATATCTGATTATCAAATTATATTTCTATATATTATTATATAAAAAAAGGTTTTTGTCTGCACATTGCTCAGAATTTAAAAAAGGCGCTCTGAGCTATTTATGAGCTGAGTTATTCACAAAAAAAATTAATAAATAAAAAATGTTTATAATAAGAACTAATCAATATAAATATATTGTGAACTAAATGTTTATAATAATAAAAATATTTATGTTATATCCACATGACATACTTGAAAAATGAGGTCCAGTCATAATTGTGGATCTATTTGTAATAATAAAAGTAGCCGATAAAGAAACTCAAGATTATCGTTGAAAGGATTCGTTGTACTGATGATACAATCCCTCTACCTTAGTTAGACTGTAACCGACTTGGTTGTTACTGACTTTTAATAGGATGTTCAAAAGCCAAAGGGTTTTTATTTACGTCAAAAATTTACATATAAATTATTTATTAGCTATTAAGTAATAGTAAAATTTTATAAGATATAAGAAAATGAAAAGAAATATAACCAAGAAATTACAAAATATAATTTCTTGGTAATTATAAGAAAATATATTAAATCATGTGCAATAAATATACAATTTTGATTTTAAATTATTTTATATAGAGTAAAGAATAAAGACAGGTATTCTATAGTGATTATACATACATACAACCAACGATTACATAACCATAGTTAACACAGCAATTTTTAAAATAAAAATCTCTTATTATTTGTGTTTTAGTGATTGAGGGCCAATGGCTGCTTCGTGGCCAACGCTGGTAGCCGTTACTCTATATATATTATAATTTATGATATTAATAGTTTAAATATAATTCAAATAATGAGAATTTTTATATAAAAAATAGTCCCGTTATACTTATATGAAATATATAATATACATATATATATATAAAATAAACAGAGAAAATATTGTAAAAATATTTCATTAAAACGAGAATAATTAAAAATATTCTCAATAATATTTAATTATTTTTATAACAAAATTAATTGAAATAAAAATTCTTCATACTTATACCTATAAATACCTAAATATATATAATAAATGTTAAAGCCTAAATAATCAAATGAATTATTCGCTTCATCTAATTATTTATTTAGTTAAACAACTATTTTCGTTAAAATTTCTTTTTTTTATATATTTTTTCAACATTAGAAATGATAAAAAGATTTGTAAAAAATGGTTGTGTGTTAGTAATTGTGAGACGTATATTATTTTTAAGTCACTTTCCTTACTTTGGAATTTTTTAATGGTAAACTATTTGAGAAGCATGAAATAAAAATACCTATTGAAATTATAAAGAAATGACGCAATGCAGATATAAACTTCACTCAATAAAACTATCTTGAAATGCAAATTCCTCACCAATGTGATTATTATTATTATTATTATTATTATTCCACAGATGATTATTATTATAATTTCTGAATGGTTTAATCAACTAAATTTAGAGCAATTATATTTTAAATGGAAGGTGAAAAGTTTTTCCATCCATTGAAGATAATGAAAGTTGCTAGGACAAGTTTTACTCAACGATTAGTGAATATAGAATGAATACCATACATAGATGATCGACAAATTAAATGAATCAAATCACTTTGCTTATTACTGATATTCTTCTAATATTATAGTTAATAATACATAAAACATTGTTTGATATATAAATTCCGACTCTTTTGGTTAAATAAGGTTAAATTAAATCCTCCATAGGAATTTAATTCTATATTAAAATATGCGATAATAAAAAAAAATTTGAATGTTTCTAGAATATTTACATTTATATTATATAAGAAATATTTTATCTAAATTAATAAAACAAAAATAAAATCCTTTTGAATTATCTTGAAAATGTTCATACGAATAGTAAACCCAACAAGCATCCTTCGTATTTCTCAAGCCTAATGTTAATTATAATGTTAATTATAAGATCTAAATATATACAAATATTGTATTTTGGTATTCGTCGTTATCAGAAAAGAAAATCGCATGTTAAACTTTTAAGCATTTTAATTGCTTAAACTTAGTTTAAAATATTAATTGATAATTAAATAATAGTAAACCAAAAATAGTTTGTTTTTTTTTGTTTCTCTAGTGTTTACAAATGTCTATACAAGTTATATATTATCTGTATAAATAAATCGATAAATAAAAAGACAAGTACTATTTACGAGATTTGCTCAAAAGAAAAGATGAATTGAGAATTATTTCACTTTATTCCATTTTTAACGCAAAATTTAATAATTGAAGACCTTAGAGCGAAACAGTGGTAAGCCACAAAATCAAAATGTTGAGATATTGCAGTTTAAAGTTTAGAGAAAAGATAGAAAACATTGGGTTTACTGCATGTATTTCAAATTTGCTCAATATGTAATATCAATAAAGGGAAAAAGTCAGCAACTATTATTTCTTAGATATATTATAATTAAGAATAAAACAATTTTCTACAAAAGTGGCTTACCATTGTTTCGCTCTAAGGTCTTCAATTATAGATTTTGTAAAAAATCTAAGAATACACAAAAACGTGACTAACCTTTTCAGTTTTCAAAAACAAACTACTAATCCAAAATGGCTGATAATGTCAACATATAAGAAACATATGTATACCAACATAACAAAAAAAAATCGATAATCGAATAAACACAGCTCGCGAAAATTCAAAATTCACCTTTTTTTCTTAACAGACCTCGTATGTATATTTAAATTTGAAGATAATTAATAGAATGTATATATTTATATATAATATATTTTAAAATATTAGATAATTATAATATTTATAAACAAAACAAATGATGAGTAAAAATTCTTTGAGAGGAGAACAAAATTAAATATTTTAACATGTAATTTAATTTTTTAAATTTATAAATATGTAATATTTACATTTCAGAATTACAGACATTTATAAAGAATAATTTATTTTACAAATTATAATGAAAAACATTAAAATTTAATATTAAGGTATTTTTCAATATCAAAATATTTAATTTTTGTTTTATTAAAAATAAAAATAAGAACAAAGTGTTTTATAATAATAAATATATTTTGAGTTTTATTTAAAAAAAAAAATTTGTAATTATTCTCCTGATATATGATGTATGATTATATTTCGCCTGGAAAATTCATTTTCATTTTTGTTATACACAATTTTTTTTTTTATCATTACAACAAATTAGATAAAAAAGAGCTGTGATTAAATGATTGTCAAATAATCCGTATGTGTTTCATTATTAAAATTAAAAAAATTATTAATATTAATTAATAAATAAAATATTATTAAAGTTGATCGTAACAAAATGTAAAAATTCAAAACAGAAGAACGTAATTTCACCCTCATATCTACCCCCACCAATTCTTGCCAGCCTAAGCCATTAAAACACTTGGCTTCAATCACGATTGAATTCATCTTATCGGGAGGAAAAAAAACAAGAGAGAAAGAAAGGGGAAAAAAGAAAAATCTCCCGCTTCAGCACGACTCGATAATCGTTTCTAAGAGTTATTTTTATTCAATGAATTGTGTTTGACTTTCACTCGAAATTCCATATTGGACGAAGTCACTGTCGCTGCTGCCTTCGATGTTCTGTCGATTGGTATTCTAGAAGACAATCGATGCTGTGAGGACAACCAACCTTCTCTCCTGTCTGTCTGTTCATTTGTTCGCAAAGATGACCTTCATTCGAGTGCACCCGACAATATAACATTCATTCAATTCCCACGTAATCACTATATATATATATATATATATATACATATTTTACTATATCTACAAATTTAAACATTTAAATATTTATATTTTAATTATATTTTATAATTCAGAATAGACCTACATACTATAATAAATCCAAATCAACATTTTTCAATTTCATCTTTGTTCTTTCAATAAATAAAATTTATCTAAAATATTAAATTTCTAAATTTAATTCAAATAAGTTGACCTGTGGCCAGGTCCGAACCGACCGATCGTTTGAAGTAAATTAATTTCCAGCTACAGAAACAATTTCAAAAAATTTTAATATATCTATTAATGTAATAAAAAACAGATAGGCATATAACATAAATATTTTTAATTTTATTTTATTAATAATATATATATGTAAGACCAGGCTGTGACGTCATGAATGACTGAATGACGTCATATAATTTTAAATTAAGAAAAAACTAATAAAGATGATTTTTCTCGAGTATAAAACCAATGCAAAGTGAATGATTCGTGATGATATATAAAAAAATCTCCTCATGTGAAATTTGGTGTGAAAATAACCCTTCCCTTCCTATCGCCGATCGCTAATACTACCACTTCCGGTTTCCGGATTTGCACCAAAAGTTGATCAATTCATCCCACTGATGCATTAAGTAAATATACCAAATTTCATCAAAATTCGTTGAGCCGTTCAGGCTCTACACATCTATACGGACGGACGGACAGACGGACAGACAGACATCATGCTAAAACTACTTTTTTCTGTTAAGAAAATGCATGATTCGTGGAGATATGAAAAAATCTCCACATGTGAAATTTGGTGTGAAAACAATACCTCCCTTACTATCGTCGGTCGGTACAAAAAGAAAATAAGTACTTCTATTTAAAATTGATGCGAATTCAACTAATTTGGATCTTCAGTAGATAATTATAGAATTTAACATTTTAAATACAATGCAAATTTGTCTAGATATTGATAAAATGCATGTTAATCTCTAACAATCTTCCTGTAACAAAATTCCCAACAGTTAAATTAAATTTAAAATTGTTATAATTATATATAAATTTATAATATAAATTATATTAAAATTATTGATGTTGAACATATTAATAAATGAATCAGCTCTATTCCATTCACTAAAAATAAATCTATTATATTAATATTTAAATTTATTGTAAATATTGTAAATATATTGTAAACGATTTATTGTTACCCAAAGAAAGGGCAGATGTAGATCTTAATTGGAAAATAAAAAAAAAATTATAACGAACTATATTTTTATATTATTATTTAATAAGAATTTTTAAGTGAAAACTTTTATAAATAATAAAATAGAGAATATCCTGAAATATATATAGTTGGATTGTTTTTATGAAATATTGAAATAGTAATAAAAATAGTAATAAAATTTTGGGACCATGCTTTAGTACTTATATAGATAAGGTATTTATTTAATAGAGGAAAATACTTACATAAAGAGACATAGAACTCTTACCCGAAACAAAAATAATAAATTATTAAAAAATACATTATTGGAAAATAATATGTCTTCTTTATTATAAACATAGGTAAATAAAAGAATCGAATAAAAAAATAATGTAGTAATTTATATTATCTCGCTAGAGATAGTATTGCGATCATTAAAATTTTCGATATTGAGATTTTGATATTTCTATACGTTTTGAAGGTCCCTGAGACATTTTCACTAAGGTTGAGAAAAATGTCTGTCTGTCTGTCTGTGTGTGTGTGTATGCAAACAAGATTACAGTTTGATAGTTTTTCACATGATTAAAAATTGTATAAAACTGCTATATATAGAATTTCAGCTTAATTGAATCGCTGAAAGTACCGGAAATAATTTTTTAACACGTTGACTAGCAATCACGTGCCAGCATGTGACGTGGTGCCATCAACAAAGAGTCAAAGACGCACTGGTTTAATAAATATTATTTATTAATTTTAATTAATAATTTAATTAATTAGAGTTAATTTAAATTTAATATATGTGTTAGTTAATCCAATTCAAATTTGCGAGATAGTCGAGTGGAGACACTCCAGATTTTTTATAATTAGATCTTAAATTGTGAAGTCGTTATCATGTGTTCACTAATACATAATTTCAACAAAAATATTTATTTATTATAAAATATCATATAATAAAATATTAAAGAAAAAATATTACTTACTCAAAACTACCGTGGATATCAAGTAGAAGTAATCTATTTTTAATTAATGAATAATTCATTCGCAATCGGATCATCTATTTTCACTCGCATAGATATCTGTTTGCTAATTCGCAATGTATTTATAGCCTATTAGTGAATATAGAATTAAGATATGCACACATCCATTATCACTAAGGCTCTATTCTGAGTAGAGGAGAATCTGAATTAACCGATTTATTTATTTATATATTAAAGAGAATATAAGATACATGTTTGTCAAAGGAGAGGATATCTTGTTGAATCCCCTTCTCTTCTTTGATCGACAGACAAAGAGACAAGGATAAAAATAGACTCAACGAGACGCATTGAAATGCAGTTGCACTTGCACTTTACAGGTTTGCAATAGCCTCTGCATTATTATTAGCTTAGCTGCATTTCGAAGAAGAAGAAAACGTTCACGGAGGTTGTTTTTTCTCTTTCCGTAACCCCTTTAATCAAAACATTCGGAAAAAAACAAAAGACTTCTTCTTCTAATGATGGTGGTTAATTGTTTTTTTTTTGTTTGTTTTAAAATGCACAATTCTTTCGATTTTAAAGACTTTTATTAAAAATAACAAAAGCATGTAGTTAGTTTAGTTTTCTTTTTTCCTGCGTCGCAAGATTATATATATATATATATATATATATATCTGCTATTGAGAAAACCAAACAAAGATTCAGAAAATTAATGAACCGATGGATAAAAAAAATAAGAGAAAAACATCAAAATCCTTTAACGATTATTTATTTAATTATTTTTGTTTTTTATTTTTAAATTGAAATCTATCTCTGTTTTTATTTTATTTTTTTTTCTTGTTAATGTCTGATGATTGCAATAAATATATTAAAGAGAATAAAATATATTAATTAATTAATTAATTAAAAGACAGAAAGAAACTTTATTAAGCAAAAGTTAATTGGACATTATTTGACAATTATAAGACAATTATAAGTTAAAAATTTATTTATTTTATTGAAATTAATCAATCTTGCTTCTGTTATGAAAACGAAAAAAAAAAAAAATAAATAAATATAATACTTATATATTTTATAATTTTTATTCTAATTATCTAAGATATATGTAAATAAATATATAAATATATAATATAAAAAACAAAAACAAAAGGAATTTAATCATAGTGTTGATTCACATTCTCATTTTTATCTTTTTATTGGTTTTTAAAGATTTTCGAATTTTAAATTTTAAAATTTTTAAAATTTAAATAATTTATGTGTTTAAATAATTGAATAAATTCTAAAGGTTCACAAGGATTAAGTATTTGAAAATGATATATATTTATTGAAAGTAGAGGTATTAATTATTAAACAAGTTGATATTCAATTTTTAACATTTTTAAGGATTTTCTTTTTCAAAAGGGATAGAATTTCAACTTATATTCAACAAATAAAATTTACTTCAAAAATTTCTTTCTGACTCTCTTTCACTCTCTCTCTCTATATATATACTATAGCTAGTATATATTTAGAAATGGGTAGTTATACTATTTTTTATTTTAAATTTATAATATATTTATATAAAGAGAGAGTGGGAGAATAGAAAAAGAATCGTGAATAAAAGATTTTAATTTCCAAAGTTTTTAATGTTTGAAACTGAATACAAAAAAAACAAAAAAAAACAATTTTCACGTTGATGAATCTTTTATTCTCTAATAGGTTGGTAATAGGGTCCCTCGTCTCTCTCTCTCTCTTTATTGCCTATTATCAAAAAATATTCTGTTGAGTATAAAATGGGAATAGAAACAGAGAAGCAAGAGAAAGAGTGAAAAAGAGCTGCTCAATTGATAGACAGATACATATTCAAATTACTTCACGATTCTTGAATATTTCATAACATTTCAGACTACTTCACTCTTTTTATATTCATTACATACATATTAATATTTAATATTCGTATATTATTTTTTTACTAATTTTTTTTTCTCAATATTTCTATATCTTTTATTTTATTTATAAATTATAATAATAGTAATAATAATAAAAAATAATAATAATCACTACATTTTTTAATACGAGATATAAAATAGATTCTGCTTATTATTTAAAATGTTCTCTAAATGACGTTAATTGATCGAAAAGGTGAAATTGTACTTTTAATTTAATTAACAAACACCTATATCTGCATACGAGGTGTGGCTATTAAATAACGAGACTGCGCGCGTAGACGGCCTCCAGGAGAGGGTAGGCGGGAACCTAATGCACCGTTGTACAGCTGGAAGGGTCTACTATTCCAGTATGAGAACATGTCTGGCGGTGAAGTAGTTTGTTTTTCTGTAGCGGTTTAAAATAAACGTGTTTTTGTTCCTACGCCGAAAACGATGTGTGACGAAAAATACGAACAACGTATCAACCCCGACCGAGTGCTATAAATTATTAAAAGAGGCTTACGATGAGAGTTCTTTATCACGTGCGCGTGTTTTTGAGTGGCACAAAAGATTTTCTGAGGGTCGAGAGAGCACCGAAGATGACTAGCGTCCGGGCCGTCCTGTTTCCATTTCAACTCCAGTGCTGGAACACCCTCCTTACTCCCCTTATCTAGCACCCTGCGACCTGTTTCCGAAAATTAAGTCCGCACTAAAGGGAAGCCGATTCGAGTCGATGGAAGAGGTGAAAAGAAAAACGGCGGAGCTTCGGAAAGGCCTAACAAAAAACGACTTCGAACACTGCTTTGAGCAGTGGAAAAAACGATGAAGCGGTGTGTGGCGAGTGGAGGGGAGTATATTGAGGGGGAAAGTTCGATTGTACCATAATTTTTTTAATTAAACCATTTTTTATAAGCAGTCTCGTTATTTAATAGCCACACATCATATATATATATATATATATATATAAGATGGTAGGTTTAATCAAATGGACTATAGACAGATTTGTTTGCTAAAAACATTTTATTACATTATAAAAATTTTAAATAATTACAATAAATACAATAATATATTCTTACCTAAAAACAAATTGGTTTTTATAGTCAATTCTTATCTTGTTAATAACTAAATAACTTAAAAGTATAACTAATGGTTTTCCAATTTATAAAATCTAATTTACATAACCTTAACACACAACAATGCCGTCTCATTATTGTAATACAAACTTAGAAATATGATGTTAATATAATTAATATTAATTATTTATAAATAATTCATAATAATAATAAATTGTGATGCCAACTTAGGAATATTAAAATAATATAATTATTATTTTACATATATATATATATAATATTTATAAATATGGTAGGTTAATCAAATGTATCGAAACTGAAAACAATTCTTCAACATAAATTAATAAATTCGTTGCTAATTTGAGCAGTTGTTATCAGTAATCAATTATTATTAATATTTATTTGATTCCTTGAACTTATGTGCAAGAGGATGGGTGGAGAAGCAATTTTATATCACACATAATATACCCCCTATTGTTTAAATTATGAATTTCTTTCGAAAGAACACGCAAATTGCTTTTTATGTATTAAATATTTATAAAATCACCAATAAAATCCCTTATCATTATCATAATTTAATATTCATTTTCAAATGGTGGCTATTTATCTCTTCATTGTTTTTCTCATTTTATATAAATGTAGATAAGGCTAAGATAAAATTGAATTTCTATTTCTAGTTTGAATCTAATCAGGTCACTTTATACTATTATAGCACCCCTTTCCGGCTATTTGAGATAAATGTGGGTGAAAGAGAGAAAGAGAGAATGTATTTAGTGTTTTCATCATGATAGAGGATTATCTACACTCGATTTGTAATTTGAATCCGTAATGGAAACCAACTTGAGGCTTTTACTAGAGTTAGAGTAGAGAGAGAGAGAAGGGTTGATTCCTTTGAATACAAACTCAACAAGCAACACGAACATATCAACAATGTCTTTTCATTAGATTAAGCAATTTATCTGTAAGAAAATAGATTGATTTTTTTTTTCTATTTCTTTTAATCAATTAAGGTTATCATCAGAAACCTAATTGATAGTAAATTATAATGTTTTTTTAGATATAATATTAATTTGCTCTAAAAATAAAATATATATATTTTTTAAAATTTTTAATCGATATATTTGGAATCAAACTTAAATTTATAGCCCACTCTCTTCAAATGATTCCAAACTGTCCTGTATTCTATGTTTCATGCCTCCTCCATTCACTGACTCTTTACCTGTTAAACTTGCTCCATCAATTGCAAAATTTCTTCAACTTTTCCATGACTGTTCGCCCAGTGAGGAATATAAATTTAAATGTGTTTTTCTTCAGATAGGGGAGAGAATGCACAGCACTATTTTCCTGATCCCGCTTTGCATTTTTGAGCTAAATTAATTTTGTCAAGTCTGTATTATGATAGGCATTTCAAATATTGAAAATGGTTAAAATTCTCTAAAAACTTTTGACTTTGTTAATTTATATAATTTTCAATTTAAACTGATGTGAGTCATATGCCTTGCCAAGACTCTAAATAATTTATGGACCGAAATATTGAATGTTTTTAGTGAGATCAGATTTGATAAAATGTTGTCAGATCTGGCCCTAATCTGCATTAGAAGAAACTTATTAGTTATCTCCTCTTCCAACCCAATTCATTTAGTCTATTTATTATTAATATCAGCATTTTTTTATAAATTTATCATACATTTGGTTTAAACATTCTCAAATAATACCTCTATTTTAATATTCCAATTAAAATTACAATATTTAAAGTATTTTAATTACAATCCTATTTCTGAATTTAATCCCAAGTTGATTTTCAAAATTTTTTATTTTATTTGCATATGATTGATTACATGTGTTAATATTTAAACAAATTCAAATATTCTAATTTTTAAATTTATATACAATTTAATATTATTTTTTATTAGTATCACATCAAATAAGTTGACCTGTGGCCAGGTCCGAACCGACCGACTGTTTGAAATAAATTAATTTCCAGCTACAGAAACAATTTCAAATAATTTTAATATATCTATTAATGTAATAAAAAACAGATATGGATACATAAATAATAAATATAAACATTTTTAATTTTATTTTATTTATAATATATATGCAAGACCAGGCTGTGACGTCATGAATGGCTGGATGACGTCATATAATTTTAAATCAAGAAAAAACTAATAAATATGATTTTTCTCGAGGATAAAACCAATACAAAGTGCATGATTCGTGGTGATATATAAAAAAATCTCCTTTGGTGTGAAAATAACCCTTTCCTTCCTATCGTCGATCGCTAATACTACCACTTCCGGTTTCCGGAATTGCACCAAAAGTTGATCAATTCATCCCACTGATGCATTAAGTAAATATACCAAATTTCATCAAAATCGGTTGAGCCGTTCAGGCTGTACACATCTATACGGACGGACGGACGGACGGACAGACGGACGGACAGACATCATGCTAAAAATACTTTTTTCTGTTTAGAAAATGCATGATTCGTGGAGATATGTAAAAATCTCCACATGTGAAATTTGGTGTGAAAACAATACCTCCCTTACTATCGTCGGTCGGTAAAAAGAGAATTTATTAAAAATAAAAAATAAAAAATGAAACCTATTAATAAATTATATTAGAATATAATAATTTGGATTTAAAACACATTTAAAAAAAATTACTCAATTTAAAAAAGACAAAAATTTAAAACATAAAACATCATTTGTCTAAAAAATCATATTTTAATTTTTATATAACCAATAAATCATTTTTGGATTTAAAATATAGTTGTAATTAATAATTGAGTAATTAAACTAAATACAAAAACAAATATAATATAATTCACTCATTTTAATTTATGCTTTTGAAAATATTTTTGTCTTTATAAAATACTAAAAAAATAATTTCTGTTTTGTTTTTATTAGTCAAAATAATAAAATTTGTACTCTTCACTTTTAAATAGAAAAGAAGAAATATTCATTCAAATAAAATAAGAGAATAAATAAAAAATAATTTAAGTTAGATATGATCTATAAATATTTTATTAAATTAATTAAAATGAAAACTTTTAGAATAAATTAAATAATTGCAATGATATTTGAATATTACAATCTAAAATAAAAAATTAAATATTATAATAATTTGTTTGGGAAATGATAGAATTATTAATTTCAAGTAATATATTCATTGTGTAATGAATCGACTTCACTGAGCCACGAGAGGCTCTTGAATGAACAACACGGATTTTAAAAAAATAATTTCTGCGGTTATTGATTAAATATTAATAAAATGTATAATAAACCTATGTTCAAAGAGAGATATATAAGAATATTGTGATTTTCATAGAAATTTTGAGTCTATAACATCATTATATTATTTTACAGAGACATGGAAAATGAAATAGATTAACATAACTGTTAATGATAGGGTGATCATTCGACCTGAATGTTCGTGTATCTTATTATTATCTTTTTTGTAAATTTTTTAAAAAAAAATTAAATTATAATATGATCGCACCCATAATAATCGATTATAAGTATTTTGATGATGCTATTCTGTTGAAACACGGCAAATCTCAAATATGAGTTTTTGCAAAGCAGAGCACACATTCAAATAAACTTAATATTAAAAATAACACATTTAATAGGTAAATGACCAGAAAAAAAAAAATTAATGAACTAACATGTTTCGTGAATTCCAAATTAAGGTAAAATACATAATAGTTGATCAAAGACTGGTATAGGAAAATATAATGGTTTCTTATAATCGCGAAATATTATATTTAGATTTTTTAAAAAAATTAGATAATCAAAATTAATTACCTATTTAAAAAAAAATCAGCTTTATAAAATTATAATAAAAATGTTAAAAATCACTAAAATAACAGCAACGGGTTTTTTGTAAAACAAGCCATATTTAATCGAGGCGCCACAAATCCTTATTTAGACCTCGTTTTCATTTACAAAATTTGTATTTAAAAAAAAGCAAGACAGAAAAAATAAAATAAAATATTTTAATAATATATTAAATGAAATTGTAGGATTATATTTAAAGATGGTTTCTAAAGAGAGAGAGAGAGATAACCACTAGCTTAAAAAAATAAGAATTATATTCTTATTCCTGAAATGAAAAATCAACTTTTTAGAAATTATCAGATCACAGAAGATTAATATACTATAAATATTTATCAATATAAATATTATATAATAATAGTATATTTTTGTTGATTAACTGTGGCAAATGCTTTATTTTTAAAATTAGAATTATTTATCAAAATAATATGAAGAAAAGTGGAATCACATTCAATCCTTCTCAAAATGTATGGTTTTAGAATAAATTGCAATGCAATTCCCGGTTTCAATCCAAAACTCGATGCTTTTATTATTCATTTTATCTCTTTGCCACCCCCCTCCCTCCCCCATCTCACGCCCATTCGCGCTTTTTCCCTAACCACCTCTGTGGTGAAAATACCGCTTTTCGGACTTAAATCAACGGTCTTTGTTGTTGTTGTTGTTGTTTTTTAAAGCCCAGCTCAGCTACTCTTTAACACACAATGAGGATTAAAGCCTTCTCTTTCTTTTCCACTTTTATTATGTTATTTTATTTAAATTAATTTCTGCCTTTCCCTTTCACTCCTTCTTTAAAGATTAACCGCTTCTTGAATTTTCACATATACATGTATAGAAATAAAATAAATAAATAAATAGGAGTAAAAAAATAAGAGAGGGAGAGGGAGATAGTTAGCGAGAAGATATGCATTTCCCCCCCCCCCCTAACAAAATTTAGAGAGTCAGGATAAAAGAAACTGGGATTTTCTTTTGTTTTTATTTTAAAAATTATTTTAATTAACATATTAAAGCGGAAATTCATTCATTTCAATATGAAGAATGGTTGGATTAAACATCATGAATGAACGAGAAAGAAAAAGGCAGAGCGATAAAGAATAGACCTAGAGAGAGAGAGAGAGAGAAGAAAAAGAGAAGATAAATGGTAAATAATTAACAATTAACCAACTTAGTGAAGGACGTTTAAATATTTATTAAAGTAACTTGTTTTTTAATGTGTAGCATTTTGTAATAATTTAACATTCATTTAATATAATTGATATTTGTGTATTTTAAAATTTATACAAATTTTAATGAATTTTTTATTACAAATTGTTCATAAATAAACAAGACCCTTTAAAAAAAGAAAATCATTTAAATGAGTGGATCAAAATTGAAATAAAAAATAGAATTTCACCTAAATATATAATTACAATATATTTACTTAAAAAAAACGAAAATAATTAAAAAAAAAATATCTTCAATTCTTTATTAATAGCAAGTATTTATGCAATGCTTTTTATCCACAGAGTAATTTGTATTTGTTAAAGCCTCTCCCTGATTTAGATTTATTTATTTTAATATCAATTTATTTTTATATAATTTTTTCTTTTATATATATTTTTTTGTATATTTATATTCAGCCACGTGGTGAGTTCAGTATCTGTTTTGACTCTATATGTCACATGACCCCTCACAGCCAATCACCTTGCTCCCTTTTGTTGATGGGCTTCTGCAATGAGCTTCGGAGAGGTGATCTTTTTCACTTGCATTTAAGACTTCTTGTTGTGAACTTGCTATTTGGACTTGATAATATTTTAAACGCTTTTGGCTTTTGGCTGTGAATTCGCCATTTTTTTAGATGTGTTGTTGAACACGTGCTTGGTAAACTGTGTTGAGTTATTATTATTGTTATTTTTTTTGTAAACTTGTTTTGTTTTAGCTGAGCATTAGCTAGCATTTATTTCATTTTATATTTTACTTTATATTGATTTTCTTTTCATTAAATATTATAACGTGGCAACGAACATTTTTCTTTTATTTATAAAAAAGTGAATCTAATTTTTCCTTTGCAGATCCATATGTTAGCATCGGATATTTTGATTAATTTGATTTGTTATTATTTCTTTCCGATTTTGATTCTCCAAGGCGAATCGCCTAAGCACTAATAGTCAAACGTATTGCACTCTTTGGTGAAGTTTATTTCAGGGCCCCTTTCCCAAATAATTTTATTTTACTCCCCGTGTGAAAGAGTTGAGAATTTTTTTTTAACTCCTTCACTAGTGGCACAGTTGATCCGACAGGCTCGACAATATTTTATTTTGTCCTCGGCTTGTCCAGCATTCTTAAATTTGAAAATTTTTTGTAAATATTTTATAGATATGAAAATGATCAGATTTATTTGAACAATTAAATAAATAGTTTCTTTTTAATAAAATATTCAAAATTTCTTCCCATTCAGTAGATAAAAGATTGACCATAGAAAGGAATAATTAATTTGCATCCAATTTCAACCAAATTACCATTAAATATTTGGTATTAATAGGTCCGAATGTGAAGTACAAAATTTAATATCTATTCATTAAAAAAATAATTATAAAATAGAAACTATTTATTAATGTACTTGTATAATATTAAAGTTTGCAAATATTTGTTGTAAATATATTAGATTGAAATAGGATTGATAGTTTAAATGGAAATGGATTTGAATATATATGACCAGGGAAAATGTAATAAAATATTTAAATAATTTACTACATTAAATTGCATCAAAGCGTTTTGATTCTCAGCATTGTTGTTTTTTTCATTCGTTGCAGATGCCACTCTACCACACCTATTAGATGAGTTTCTTTCGACTTTCAAGTTTAGAAAAAAAAAGAAAGAATTTAGTTTAATTCGAAGACTCCACTGTAGGTGGAAACATTTTCTAGATAGAAGAGACGGTCAAAATTAAGATGAGCTCTTCTAGTGAGACGTAAGAACACCTCGGAAAGAATTCATTAGTCGGGCTCTTTTTCTTTTTTTCTTTACTTTTTTCTTTTCTTCTTCGTCTTTATTCTGTGAAAATTTATTACACTAGGACGGATTCGTCTCATACAAAAAGTTGCTTGGAATTTTATTCGTCGATGGTGGTTGCTGGTTTTGTTTATTACATCCACAATCACAATCCAATTAGGTTTGTGGGTAGGCAGGTCCCTGATGGTGCAAACTTTTGTAGTCTGATTAGTCAAGAAAAAGTTACTGAGCGGATGAAGGTTCATAATATCACCCACTCCCCCCCCCCCTTGCCTTCCTACTTCTATTCCCCGTCCATCCGACCACTCATTCCACTCTTGAATAACTCGTGCTTGATGAATTTAATCCCATTCCTCCATCCAATGATAAATTTCGAAATTACATTATATATATATATATTATAATAAAATATATGATCTGTCTAAATTTTAATATTCTCCTAGATTAAAATTTAATATATTTTTTATTATTAAAAAAAAAAAAATGGTTGTGAAAAAAATGTAAAAGTTAAAAAATTAAATGAAGAAAATTTTTTGGCTATTAGTATCTCTGTTAGTCTGGAAATATCATAGCTATATTAATTTCTAAGCATATTACAACACTGTTGCTATACAATTATAGTTCAAATGGCAAAGACGACTATTCAAATCAAAATTCACAAAAATTAAAAATTTGAAAATATAATTTAAAAACCAAGCGAATAAAAAGTAAAACAGAATCTCAACAGAATAGAATAACACTCATAAAGAATTTATAAACTGGTTTGATATGTAATTTAATAAAATTGTTTGAATCGGTTCATTTTTTAGAATTTATTTATTAAGAAATACATTAATTTTGGTATTTTGTATTAAATATGTTTATTTCATATTAAAATGAATGATCTACCGAATAAACTTTAACTTCAATTGTAATACTAGTGAGTAAAACCCTAATTTTAGAATAGAGAGAGAGAGAGAGAGAGAGAGATATCTATGCCCCAAGCGTAAAAATCAACTACGGAATATTAACCCACATCAAATTAAATTGTAATTGAAGATCGGAGATAGGAAAATTCATCTCATAATATGTTTATTTGAAATTTATATTTCGTTAAGTGTTTTTTTGTTAACTAAAAGATTAAATTTCATAGAAATATTTCATATAAGAAGAATATGTTAAAGATAATAACCAATTATTTTATTATTTAAATTCTATCCTAATTTAATTTTATACCACTGTCTCATTTCTTATTAATGAAATAAAAATTAGATAAATGAAATTTTTACTATAATTTAAAAAAAAAAATAATATATATATATATATGTTTTCTCTAAAACAATAAATTTTTTAATTCTATTAATTTATATAGATTATCTCACCTGACATTTGTATTGATTATGTCAAACCAATATTTAAATTTATTTATTTATTATATATATATATAATGATTTATTTCTTTTATATATATATAATTGAAAAAATTGATGTAATCTCATTTAATTGTTTCAATAAATGAATGATAAATTTGTTTTTATGATTTATATACTATTGACTAAATATACATAGCTATATGTGCTTGTATTCTGTTTGTAACATTATAAATGTAATCAAAATAATTATTGATAAAAATGAAAAGCGAAATAAAATAATTTGGTTGGTGCGAAATTTCCCGACAAGAATTTTAATTAAAAAATACCTCAATCAACATCATGATAAATAAAATATATAAAATATAAAATAAAGTATATATTATATTATATTAAATTAGATATATAATCTTCCTTTACATTATATATTTAATTTAAATATGATCTACATATATGTATCTATATAAAATAATTTAATGTATATTATTTATTTATGATTGCAGAATTATAATTACAATGTAATTATTTGTATAATTGAAATGAAATATATAAATTAATAAAAAATGTTAATTAATTTCACTAGGATATTTGATATATATATATATATTAAATATATGAATTAATTATGTAGCTAAATATAACAACCAATTCATTGAAATATTAACTCAACATATCACTTAAAACATTGCAAAATATGTCAGACCTTCGTCCAAGCTACCACTAACAGGTAGCAAAAATATTGAGTAATGAGCAGTGAGTTATTATTATTAGTTCTTCCTGGCTGTCTAGTGAGTGAGCTACTTAATCTATTCTATTACATATCTACATATTTTGTTGAGAATTAAATTAGAATTGGAGTAAAATTAAAATACAAAAATAATATTAAGTTTTAGTAGGACTCTAATCTGAAAAATATTTTTTTTAATTCTTCAAAAATGAAAAATATACATTTTGTGATATTTATTATTATTTATTTTATATTAATTAAGCACTTATAATGAAAAAAAAAAGTTTGCAAAAAATTTGATTTGATTTAAATTAAGAATCAAAATTTTATTAATTTTATCGATATAACTATAACAACTGTAACTTGCTATTCTAATTCTAATAATTTATCGTGAAAACGAATTATTTTCTAGTTAGCAGAATTTCAAGTTTGTATTTTTGGTAAATTTTAGATTTTTTTAAACTGAATAAAAAGCCATTCGATATTTCCATGTGCGCAAAGGGATGAAGATGGAGAATGAATGAATGCCTACAGATATGCTACAGGGAAACTTTTTCGCGGGGTAGGCTTTAAAAAAAAAAGCGCTTAAGAAATGGAAAGAGATACGGAATTGGGTATATATGTCAAATGTTCGTAAACTGGGCTTTTCCATCACGAGAGAGAAAGAGAGAGATAGAGAGAGAGAGAGAAAGAAGAGGCTTTTTTGAATGTGATGGCTGGTTAGGCGGATGGGTTGGATGGGATAAACGAGTAAAACATCAGAGTGAGTCTTCTTTATCGGTGAATTCACCTCTTGAATTATTCTCTCCCCTTCACCCTCTTCGCCCATATGTCTATCTCTTTTTTCTTCAATCCATAAGTCTCGCTTTTTACTTTGTCTACTCCTTTCTTTAAATAATTGACGTTCAAACTTTTGTCGTCAGTTGTTTATCTTATCTTAAACACAAGAAAGATAGATGGTTAAGAGGAAGGATCGTCTGTTGTTTTTATGAAATTTTCGGTTGTATGATTAAAGGAAAAATACATAATACCTATATAAATTTAATATGATAAAGTAGATATGTAGTAAATAATGGTAGCTATATATTAAATATCAAATACAAAAGAAAAGTTAATAAATAAGAAGAAAAAGATGAAGATGCTAATTTATTATTACTAGTGATTAGTGTCCATTCTACTGATCATACTGATCATCGTTAGTCGCTGACCTTTCTTAAGAAGTACAAAAGTCAAAGGTTTTTTTTTTGAATGATTAGAGACTAAAATTTGAGTCTGACCAAAAATGGAGTCTTAAATAAGCCTCTAAATATAACAAATTACAATTATTTATATTGTGTACAAAACACCTTTTCCATCAAATGAAACCTTTACAATATCTCAACCAAGGATATACAGTGTAATTTACACAACAGGGGGAATGGAAATCTTCAAGATAATTTCGTACTTTTTGGACCAAAAAAACTTATTATAATTCGGTAGATACAATTCCATATGTTACATCATAATTTTAGTATACTCAAAGGGCATTTTCCTTTTCTGTAATGATCCTATTGGTGCCATCTCTTTTTCCCTTTTATTGGATTCTATTAAAACTTTCCAGCTCATTCCTGTCTCATTTTCTCTTTCCCTTTTGTATTCTATTTTATACATATATAAAATCCTTCTAGAAAACAATTTAAAACAATCGTTAAGTATACTATGGTCAATTGTCAACCCTTTTCTCTTCTTCTCTCTCTTTTGGTTTGATTAGCTGAAATTGCCTCCCATGATTGGCTCTGAGCATGAAATGGGCCGTGTAAATGCATGGCGTAAAACTTCCTCACTAACGAGACATTAAGACAAAAGTGTTCCAGTTGTTCCTTTCACTAAGCCCAAAGCCGTTTTCAACTAGTTTGTTTTGTCATACGACACCTGGTGGTTTTGCTTTTAAAATATCTAAAATATCTATTTTAATGTATGTACATATGTAGTTTAAAATCAAAATACCTAAATATTAATCTCTAGTACGACACAGACTACAACTAAATTGTCTTTTGAAAAACATTCTCGGTTTACCTTCCTGGTTTAAAATTTGGTTTACTCAAAATTGCTGTTGGAAATGAAATTTTTCTGTTTTTCTAAATTCATCTTATAAAAATAAAACAAAATAAATAATTTAGTGAATTAGAAGTTTTCTTTATAGTTTGAGAAGTTAATGGATTTCCTTTTATCACTTGCAAGGTTGAAATAAATTAGAAACCCAAAATGTATCTATTTTTTAGTTTATTTATATAGATAGATAGAAATAAAAATTAAAGCTTCTTCAATTCCGAGCAAAAGAATTTTATCTCCGTAGGATTACGTTCTTTATGAGAGATAAAAAAGGAATGGAAAGAAAGAAAAATGGTTATTTTGATTTAAACCTTACAAAGGGACAAATACCAACAATAAGATGGAATTGCTTTGCTCAAAATTCAATCATACATTATTTTGTAGAGGGTACTAAACATACTTTTCAACCAGCTTTTAGTTTAAAATACATATATTAATTTATTTAAAATTTACAAATTCTTAGATTCTTAATTCGTAATAAATTCCCGCCAATTTTTTGTCTTTCCTTAGCAACTTTGGAAATAAATATATAAAAATATTGCTATTGTTCAACTTATGGCATTAAACTATATCTGTAACAATTTCATCCCAAGACGTTTTTTCACAAATATATATATATATATATATAAAAAATAGGAATTTTTTTTAATCCTTCGACTAAGTTGTTCTCGGAGCGACTGGACAAATTCTCGCTGTGCTCTTACTAATATTTAAGATCTCGGTGCCACCTCCTTCAAGCCTACGATTGGTGATAATAATGGAGTCATCTATTGGCTCATTGCATAGCGCCTGTCACACGATTGGTCGTCGAGCGCCCCTACCCCTCCGCCTAGACGACACCAGAGGGGTATAAAATGCTACAAATTTACTCAGACGGCATCATTCATGATTCAGACGTCAAGTTAAGAAGACTCCATACGAAGAACATTCAATCATTCATGATTCAAGAAGAACAATGACACGCATCATTAACGATTCAAGAGCCACCCTATACGAAGGACAGGATCATTTCAGAAGACGACGCTCATCAAGAAGTTTATTTTATCTTGTTTATTAATTTTTAAACAAAAACGATATTTTATTTAAAAAAACTGCTACAATCATATATATATATATATATATTTAAAAAAATATTCAAATTCAAAATTCGCACACACACAATTAAAATTTACATTCATACTTCTTATTATCTTCCAAAAGTACTTCAAAGATTAATTAAATATGAATTAAATAATAATATGATAAAATATAGATTTCCAATTATTAATTATTTGAGTATGAAATTGTGACGTAGGATGGCTGGAAGGCTGTGAATGTAACTATGAGGTCTGGATTTTGCTTTTAGCCCCTTAGTGGTTTCTCTAATATACAATCCTTTAATGCCTATTGCTTATAACCTCTACTATCTCTACTCTCTCTCTCGCTCTCTCTCTCTCTCCTGGGCTTTAGTATAACAATTTCGATTCAATGCTGAATGCTTTCCCTCTCAAACTCTAGAGCTTAATTTTAGTTGTGATAGATCACATTGAATGTAGAAAATCCTTTTCCCTATTATTGGATTTTGAAAACTTATGAATATTTTTTTGTTTTATATTTTTAATTCAATCAATAAATGAATTAATAATTATATATATATATATATATATATATATATATGAATATAATAAAAAATTAAAATGACATATAAAAATATTTTGTTGTTTAAATAATCTTAATATTACTCGTACATACATTTAAGATAATCTTATTCAAACTATAGTTTCCGAAAATCATAATATTTATTAATGGATTTATTAATAATATTTTTTAATTCTTCTATAATATTAATTATTATCATAAACATTAAATAAAATAATAATAATAATAAGAGTGAGAGAGAGAGAGAGAAAAGAATTTTACAACATAGCGCTTAAAAATTTCATTTATTTCACAATCCGTATTAAAATGAATAATGGAATTAATGAATTTTTTTTAACTTGTCCAATTATCATTAACATTTGGCTTAAGTAGAACTGCGAAAAGTGAGGGAATATGCTGAATGAAGGGCTGGAAGGTGGGTGGTTGGATTTATATCATAATAAATCATATCCAGAGAATATCACCCACCACTCTCCTTTACAACATAAACTACGAGACGAATCATGAATAAACATTAAAATGTTTTTGTAAATTAGATTGCTAAACCCTTCTGCTTGTATTATTTAAATAGTCAATGGAATAATTTTGTTAATATAAATTAAAAATAAAAAGCAAAAACAAAAAAAAAATGAATAAATTTTACTGAGAGAATAGTAGATAATTTGAAAAATGTTCAAAACTTATCATATAAAATAATAGTACTTGGTCATTAAAAGAAATTATTGCTTATTATCTTATTATATACATATTATTCGTTCTGGCGTTTATAATAACAAACCTCTTTTCTACTATTCTTATCTTTTAATCTCACTTTTGTCTCTATTTATACCTAGAAATTACCAATCAATTTGTTTCTTCCAAACTCCAGAAATATTTTAGTATAAAAGATTATATTACATTGAAAATTTATTAAAACCTCTCAGATTTCATTCATTTTTCTTTTTAAATAAAAGAAACAATATCTAAAGTTTCTTCATTTATAATTATTGATATGTATTATTAATCGAGAAGGCTGTGATGGGCAGAGGACATGGCAAGAATGGGAGAGGAACAGATGCCGAAAAATATATTGGTGGGGAGACCGATTGGGAAACGTCCGCTTGGGAGACCAAGGACGCGGTGGGTGGATAATGTGGGAAGGGATGTGAAAGAGATGGGAGAGGGTAGCTATTGGATACTTTGAGAAGTGTGGTTGCTGCGGACATAATTACATATTATCCTTCGTGATTACAGAATCTAAATTTTAATATTTTTCTACATTTTCAAATTCTACATTTTATAGTTAAGACTTTGTGTGTTTATACTATTCCTCTCTGTTACTCTGTTACTAAATATTTTGTCTCAGTACTATCAATTTCCAACCCCATCTCTTTTTCTGCTTCGATTAATTTTTCTACGTTATCATTAATTGCAATTGCCGAATCTCTTATTATATTTATTTAAGTAGTCTAAAACTTGAATTTTTTTTGTTTAATTGGATTCCGTTTGATTTTTCCCAAATTTATCTAATTACATATTCCAGTACTAAATTAAATAAAATTGGTGATAATGCATCTCCTTGTTTAAACCCATTCCGAATTTCGAAAGTTTCTGACAGTTGATTTCCGCATTACCTTCCTTTATTAACTTCAAGACAAATTTGAATCATAGGTACTAGTTTTTTGGGAATTCCCATTAAGACCAAGATTTGAAAATGTTTTTCCCGGTCTATTGAGTCATTTGCTTTTCTAAAGTCTACAAAAAATTGGTGAACAGAAATATTGAATTCGAGTTTTTTTTCTTCTAATATCTGCCTTAATGAAAATATCTGATCTAAAATTGATCGATTTGGCCATAACCCGAATTGATATTCTCCTAATATTTATTTCCTCTGCATATGGTCGTAACTTTAATAAAATAATAATAGAATTAAACATAGAAAATAAAATTAAAAAAAAATGATAGCTTAATAGGCTTGAACTCAAAAACCTTAAAAATAAATATAATAAAAAAACCATGGCTAATTAAAAAAAAATTGAATTTAGAATTTATAATCCCAAAGCCATATAATGATTTTTGGGGATGTTTTTAATTCCCCACTGCACTCATTTTGTGGTTAAAAAAATTAATCCAAGTTTAAATTTGGTTTGTTAAAAAAACGGTCCTATATGCAATACAACAAATTATGATGTAATCGGATTAATAATGATAATTAATATAAAAAAACTCAACTCCATTCTAAACCATTTTATTTTTGTTTTTTTATTTTAACGATTTTCATAATTCGAAATTCAAGATTTTTGACAATCTGTCAGTTATCAGAAATTAATAATACTTTATATTTCATTATTTTATTTGAATTTACATAATAATATACATTTTATATTTAGTGTTGACAATGATCTTAAATCTTAATTGTAAAACTTACCTTAATTTTTATTTTTTTAAAATTAAAAAAAAAAAATACGCTATTCCACTTAACCAGCATTATTTTATAGTTTTGTTTAGTAGATGCTTCTTTATTATTATTTGTCCTGAAATTTGAAAGGCGCCACCGAACCTGGCTATATTATTTAGTCCCAGAAACCTTGTAGCTTAGTACTTATGTATATATTCTCATTTTCATAATTGGTACTACATTATTTATGTACACAATGAAATGTAATATTTAAATTGACATTTTCAAAACTGAATTATTGTCAAAATTGAAGATTTTATAAATTATTTTGTTTAAGTGCTCCATCGATAGCAACCTTTCTCTAATTTACTAGTATATTAAAAAAAATATTATTAATTAATCGAAAAATATAATCATAATAAATATTATTTAAAAATTATTGAATAGAATATGATAAATATATTTTTTTATGAAAATTACTTTGATTGAATTCTCTAACAAAGCCTCCCCATAATTCTTTTGTAAACTCTCTACGCTACGCCACTTATGAATAAGTACCTCTCTCATCAGAATTTATATCAATTAATATTAATTTTATAAATAAATAAATAAATCAAATATTGATTTATTAAGCATCTAATAATAACCCTATCAAAAATATCATAAATGAAGTTAAATAGTTAGTCATTAAGCTTTCATATAATAATATAAAAAAAGATCATTAGTGAATTTCTTAAAAACTGGTATACGTATTCCCTACGATTGAGAATTATAGAAAAAGAGTAGATTGATGATACGTAGTAATTTCTTAAGAATTGATTGAAAAAAAAAAATGTACAGAATATATATAGCTTGTATGATGGATATACTTCTCAAGATATAATTTATTAAAAGGATTATGGAAAAAAACGAATCTCATCTCTGTCAAGAATCTTGTTCATAATTCTTGTTCACCGTAAAGTGAAGAGTGAGAGGAAGGATGCAAGCAGTAGCACAGCATGTTGCATTAAATATAATTCAAATAACTTCTCTGTTCAGGGGTGGGCAAAAACCGGCCCGTTTGCTTATTTTATCCGGCTCGTTGAAAAAGTTTGGCTCTTATTTTGTTCTTTCATTCAATATGGCTCTTAAAAAAAAAGATAAATTTTTTTTACAAATGTCCCGGTTTAGTCTTTTCGAAATATAGTCCGGGAGACATTTTGAAAATTTCATTTTGGCCCGCGCTTAAAAGTATTTGCCCACCCCTGATCTATAGCTATTTATTTTTAGTCATTAAATCTCATTAAATTAGTATCTGAATTTAGAAAATGATATTTTTTTTCTTGAGTTCTATCACAAATAGTTGATAAAAATATTAAATATTATAAAGCTATTATTCGAGGGCAATTCACAAAGTAGGTTACGTTTTGGAATTAAGACAAAACTAGTACAGGAAAATGTTTTTTATTATATACATTTGAAATAGCAACTAAAATACTATTTTTCTACATAATCGCCAAAAAAGTGGAGACATTGATCGTAGCGATAAACGAGCTTCGAAATTCCTTCCTCATAGAAATTCGCCTCCTGACTGTGGTACAGAATCTGGCACAAAACTTATGGTAGCCTAACTTTTGAGATACAATTTCGTACAATCAAGTGCGTGAAATTTGCGGAAAACTGAAGGAAAGTTCGGTTATGGTGAAACGACGGTGAAAAAAAATGAACTGGTGGAAAAGATCAATGAAAAAAAATTAGAGGAAACCGTCGTTTCACCATAACCGAACTTTCCTATAATAAATAGTCTCGAACCACGGCTAGTTCTATAGTATTAAACGCCCCGAGAAAAACAAAATTTGGCGCCCTTTTATACAAGAATATACAAATTTACTGTAAATTAAAAAATTAGTAAAAAAGTCAAAAAATAAAAAAAAATTACTCAATAAAGATAAAGAAATAAACTTAATTACTAATTTATATTATTTATTACCTAAATACCTACTTACCGAAATTTATGTATGTAAAAAATATTTTATTTTTATTTCGGCGGCCCTCAAAATTTGGCGCCCTATAACTACTTAAGGCATTTATATTTTATTTTATATTTTTCTTTATAAAAACATCTTTTAAGTTGAAAAAGTAATTTTTGATGCTAATAATTATATATTATCAATGTAATAATTATTTCCAATTTATTTTGGATTAATTTTGGAGGGAGGTTAATCAACTCTATTTCAGATTAAACAAAATTAAAAAATAAATGATTTTTCACTTAATTTAATCAAATGATAAATCTATTTTAGAAAGTATCGTTTTCAGAATTTCCATCCCCTAAGAAAGAAAGAAGTATCTTTTAATAGCTGATTATTTCATTTTTTTTTATTTATTCATGTAAAAATGTCATTTTTTAACTGGCATCTTGTCAACTCATATAGGTAGAAGAAAAATGAAACAGAAAAACCTTACTCCCCCACAGTTAATTTCATATTCTCTTGGGATTTTTATTTAAATTTCAACTTTGCATTGACTGATATATATATATATATATATAGAGAGAGAGAGAGAGAGAGAGAGAGAGAAGAGAAGTGGAAAAGAAGAGAATGGGTTAGGTGTTCAAAAGAATCTGCAAAATTCACCTTTGGGGTGAGTAATAGATGAAAAGAGAAGATGGGAAAGATAGAAAGAAATACACGAGCACACATAACTAGAAGAAGAAAAAGTGGAGTGGAGAGGGTTCTGACATTTTGACTAGAAGGTTTTATTTAGATTTATGGCAGACGATATCTGGAAAGAAGAATCTTGTCGAAAGCAAATATTGCTCGAGCAACCATCCACTCCCGTCTTGCCCTCTGCCTTCTCCGAAAGGGTTATTTAACTTAAGCCTAAGCATAATATATACTCGAAATGATATCCATTAGTTACCCATGTAAAAAGAGAAAAAAGATGGCCACCAATTCATTTCTATCCGATTTTATTTTATACTTTCTCAACAAATATTCTTTACTAACATATAATTAATATTGTATTTATTTATCTATTTATTACTATCTCGCCAGAGATAGTATTGCGATCACGAAAATTTTCGATGTTGAGATTTTGATGTTTTTATACGTTTTGAAGGTTCCTGAATCATTTTCACTAAGGTTGAGAAAAATGTCTGTGTGTGTGTATGTGTGTATGTATGTAGACAAGATTATGCAAAAACGGTTTGAGCTAGAATCATGAAATTTGGTACAAGGGCATTATTCAAAATTCCTAGTTTTCTATCAACTTTTGAGAAATGTAGCTCAACCGGAAGAGGGTCATTCCCTATAACGTATTGACTTTTTACTATCTCGCCAGAGATAGTATTGCGATCACGAAAATTTTCGATGTTGAGATTTTGATGTTTTTATACGTTTTGAAGGTTCCTGAATCATTTTCACTAAGGTTGAGAAAAATGTCTGTGTGTGTGTGTGTATGTGTGTGTGTATGTGTGTGTGTATGTGTGTGTGTGTGTATGTGTGTGTGTGTGTATGTATGTAGGCAAGATTACGCAAAAACGGTTTGAGCTAGAATGATGAAATTTGGTACATGGACATTATTCAAAATTCATAGTTTTCTATCAACTTTTGAGAAATGTAGGTCAACCGGAAGAGGGTCATTACCTACAACGTTTTGATTTTTTTTCCTCTAAAGTGACCGTAAAAATAAAAATATATGTTTGATAATTTTTCACATGATTAATAATTGTATAAAACTGCTATATATAGAATTTCAGCTTGATTGAATTGCTGAAAGTACCAGAATTAATTTTTTAACACTGCATATCTCACGCGCCAACACGTGCCATGGTGCCATCAACAAAAAGCCAAACATGCGCTGGTTTAATATTTATTATTTATAATTTATAATTAATTAAATTTAATTTAAAAATAATATATTATG
The DNA here is from genome assembly GCA_963082975.1 of Labia minor. Classification (NCBI taxonomy): domain Eukaryota; kingdom Metazoa; phylum Arthropoda; class Insecta; order Dermaptera; family Spongiphoridae; genus Labia; species Labia minor. Next base: position 79,421,065 of record OY720347.1, on the reverse strand, counting down.
TTATTTAATCCAATTCAAATTGCGAGATAGTCGAGTGGAGACACTCCAGCTAATTTCCTCTAAAGTGACCGTAAAAATAAAGATAATATATGTTCACATGATTCAAAATTGTATAAAACTGCTATATATGGAATTTCAGCTTGATTGAATCGCTGAAAATACCAGAATTAATTTTTTAACACTGCAAATCTCACGCGCCAACACGTGACTTGGTTCCATCAACAAAGAGCCAAATATTCGCTGGTTTAATAAATATTATTTATTAATTTTAATTTATAATTTATAATTCAATAAATTTAATTTAAATATAATATATTATGTTATTTAATCCAATTCTCAAATTGCGAGATAGTCGAGTAGAGACACACCAGCTAATTACCGACCGACGTTAGTAAGGGAGGTATTGTTTTCACACCAAATTTCACACGTGGAGATTTTTACATATCTCCACGAATCATGCATTTTCTTAACAGAAAAAAGTATTTTTAGCATGATGTCTGTCCGTCCGTCCGTCCCTCTGTCCGTCCGTATAGATGTGTACAACCTGAACGGCTGAACGGATTTTGATGAAATTTGATATATTTACTTAATGCATCAGTGGGATGAATTGATCAACTTTTGGTGCAATTCCGGAAACTGGAAATGGTAGTATTAGCGATCGACGATAGGAAGGGAAGGGTTATTTTCATACCAAATTTCACATGAGGAGATTTTTTACATATCATCACGAATCATTCACTTTGCTTTGGTTTTATACTCGAGAAAAATCATCTTTATTAGTTTTTTATCAATTTAAAATTATATGACGTCATCCAACCATTCATGACGTCACAGCCTGGTCTTACATATATATTTTAAATAAAATAAAATTAAAAATATTTATGTTCTATCCATTTCTGTTTTTTCTGTTAGATATATTAAAATTATTTGAAATTGTTTCTGTAGCTGGAAATTAATTTATTTCAAACCGTCGGTCGGTTCGGACCTGGCCACAGGTCAACTTATTTTTTAATGGAAATAACTTTTGACTTTCTTTTCCTGAATTTGATACAGAAAATATAATGGAAAGATAAGCTTATCAGAAAAATAACTCAAAAAAATAAATAAATATAAAAAATATATGTATATATTGGTATTTATTTCAATGATTTTTTAGTTAATTTAAACTTATCTAAATTTGATTTAGATATATAAAAAGAATTATATATATATAAATCCAAAATCACACATCTTAGTGATGATTATGATCAAACATAATTTTAGTAATATATAATATTAAGATGATTATATGATAGTATAGTGTTTTTTGTAAATAGCCTTTTTCAATCACTTTTTCACATGAAAAACAAGGCACGAACAACAGAAGATTGGCTTTGCCAAAAAAACGATACGTGTAAACGGCCCTTCATTTGATCATTTAATCTTTTTATTGTGCTGGCTTATAAAAGGATTTCTTCGTGCAGCAAATTAAAGTTCATTTTTATTCGATGAGAGACATATTTCCAAATTAGGAATGATACAATTAAACTCAACCTTAGAAAGTATGTGGGATGCTATATTCATTAAAAAGTAAATCAATTATCTATTTAATGACATGGAATACCCAAAAACAAGATTGTAATTTCCAATTTTGAGTTCTTATCTAATTTCATCTAAATTATTTTGTAAAATTTAACATAATGATTATTCCATTGGATATCTATAATGTGAAAAATCCAATAAAATTATTTAATTATAATTAACTTCACTTTCTATATAATACAATTGAATGTATATAAATGTGTACGTTATAAACGTTCTTTGTCAGATTGAATTAATATATTCGAGTTGAATGCAAATTTACTTTCACTAACAACAACAACAAATCACCACTTTGGAATTTAATTTATTTAGTTGAAAATTAAGTCTTTTATATACAGAGAAGGTGAGTGGGCCGGGGGTTGGATAGGGATTCATTAAATACGTAATAATATAGAGATGAAACAAATAAAACTGTTTCTCGGGTCCAACGCTCTTTGAATAAGAATTAATCGCCTAAATGAATCGATTCGCTTTCTCCCGCCTTCTCTTATTCTACTCTTTTTATATACTACATAGATATAATGAAATTAGAGGTGTTAAATTTGCAGTTAATTTCTTCCTACCGGTAGAAGGAGAGAGAGAAAGGGAATAAGATAACTATATCCAGGAACGGCGCCGTACATAAGGATATAAAATACACCAAATCGACCTTTCCGGGAAATGGCACAAATATGCAAATAAATTAATAATTCAATGGAATATATAAATCGAAATATTGTATTACTGAATTACGTACCTATACTTAGTAGGAAACTAACATTCGATTTAATTGTCTATTAGATCACCTCTTTATTCTAGATTTAATAGCCATTCTATTGAATTTGTTAAATAAATTCAATAAATTATTAATATTCTATATTTAATTAAAATAGTCTTGAAAACTTATCAAATTATTAAAATATATACCAGTAATTATTTCTATAGAGTTAAAATTCTAAAGCTCTCTAAAAATAGTTTAAATATTTATAATCGAAAGGATCACTTGTTTTTAAATATAAATCTTTTCGGAAAATCCAAAAAATTTAGAATTAATAATAAAATATTATATTTTGACCCTCCAATTGTTACTTTCCCAAATACTTATAAGTATTGGAATCGTCAAAAATTTCGACTTCGAGATTTCAATAGATCTTGACGTTTTAGACCTCCCTGAATCGGAAAATACCATTTTGTGTGTGTGTATGTATGGATGTATGGATGTATGTAATGTTTGTCAGTGAGCAATTTACTCAGAAACTAATAAAGCTAGGACTTCGAAATTTGGTACACCGATATTATTCACAGTTTGTAGATTTCTATCAAAATTTCGTCAAAATTCGTTAACCGGAAGTGGTACTTTACTTACACTGGTTTCGTTTACCTTTTGAGAGAGAATGGGTGTTGGATGGAGGTTGTTCAAAACAGAAACTGTTAGAGAAATCTGTGTGTGTGTTTGCTGCAACTAATAATTTTCAAATCCCCTAGCGCCACAGAATTGGAAAAAAACGCGAATTCATTATTTCTGTTCACCAATTATTTGTAAATTTTAGATATTGAGATAAACTTTTTTCAAATTTTGACCATCAAATTCGTCTTGATGGTAGGAAAGAAAGAGTAAGATGAAAAATCAAACGGAAACCAATTAAACAAAAAAAAAAATCAATTATTAGACTACTTTAATATAATAGGAGATTCGGTAATTGCAATTAAAGAAAAAAATTTATCGAGACAGAAAAAGAGTTTGAAATTAATAGTGATAAGACAAAATATTTAGTAACAGAGAGGAACAGTATTAACATACAAAATGTAGAAAAATTTAATGTAATTACGAAGGATAATAATATTCGAGATAATTTAAATCGAGGTTGCATGGTTGTGGCTAAGGATAGGGACATTTCGAGAAATGTGGTTGCTGCGAAAAAGAACTGTCTTGTTCTGCAGAGCCATAAATAATTATTAGATATATAGGATCTGAAAAAAATAAAATTTAAACAAAAACAATATTTTTCTAAATAAACCCGCTTCGTTTTAACTTTCGAAGCCACCCTACCGACATAAAATATATTACAATAATAATATATAATTAATTTACTGATTAAATTAAAATATATTTTAAATAAGAACACAAAAAGAATTGAATGTTTTATGTAATATACTGATTGAAACAAAATGAATGAAAACCTTTTACATAGACTTTCAACGAAATACTATCTATCACCTCGGGGGTACAGGGGACAGAGCTCCCGTCTAGATGAGAAGGCGGTCTGAAACTCTAGTTAAATAATATTTAAAAGATTTATTTTAAATTTTAAAATATATATATTATAGATTTATAAATATTCCATACCAAATAATAATAATAATAATAATAATATCTCAATAACCTAATGCATTTTAATTTAAATATTTTTTTCTTTTAAGCATGTATTACATATTTATAAAAAAAAAAAAAAAATTATTGAATTTGCAACTCTTGGGAATAGAGTTATATGTAATGGTGGCAAAGCTCAGTAGCGGATCGAGGAGCGATCTTCCTTTCATTCTGTTTCAAAATAAAAAAGAGTTGCTATTTTATTTTCTCCCTTCAATAAAATTCTATTTAATTGTGAGAGAAATATCTGTCTGGAATAGCAAATAAGTTGTTTTTCGCCTCAAGTTTTTTTTCTTTCCTCTCTCTTTCTTATGTTATTGAGTTTTTCCGCCTTTGTTTGCTTCCATTGAGACTGAACGGAAGATGATCAGCGAATCAGACAATGTCTGACAACAAGCAATTGACATTAACATACACTCTTAATCATGAAAGAGAACAAGCACAAAGAGAGACTTGATGTTCAGAACAAATTTGACAAATCTCTTTAATTAAAGAAAAAATATGTAGATATATTATTACAAGAAATCTATTAAATTAAGTTAATATTAATAATATTAAATGAAAATTCTAAAGATTTATTAGTATACACATGTAAATAGGGAGAAGATATGTAATTAAGTGCTCACTTAAGAATCCCCTATCAACATATCATAGATGATAGACAAATACTAAATGATTATAAAATTGTAATTTATTATAATAAAAATAATATTTATTTTAAAAAACATAAATAAAAAAAATGTTTAATTTTTATATTAAAATACTATTTTTATCCTTATCTAATTAAAATTTTAAAAATACCTTAAATATAAAGATTTATAACATCGGAATCAAATCTTGGATTTAATTAATAAATCTCTAGTGAAAGATTTGTAATTTTTAATATTATTTGTGTGTGTGTTGTGTTGACTCCTTTACGTTTACACCCACTAACAACTTACTAAAGATATTTTATTTCTTATAAATTTACTACTTCCTCTATGTCAAACTTATTTGGGCGAGCCCCCTTTTCAGAAAAAAATTTACTCAGCGCTTGGAAATTAACCTTTTTTTAATTTTAATAAGGATTAAACAGAAAGATAAATGAACCTATTTGGAAAAAATATGATAAATAAAGGTGTAAATTAGAAACAGGAATCTCCAGGCTCAAACGTTGATGGGAAGAGGCTTATATAGAATCCCTTGCGGAATACGCCACCTACGACCCGCCTGTAAAATATCTGCGAGGACTTTGACTTCTACATCTAGACTTTGGTACTACTACCACCACGAAACCTTTCCTCTACTCGTAAGCATGAGAGATAGAACCAGATAGAACTCTCACCGGGCAGACTCACGATCCCGTGGTACCATTCTGATGCTATGATCATTCATGATTTTAAATTCCGACAACAATTCTTCGGTTGGGGGTAAGGTGTGTATACAATTTCATTTAAAAGAAATTTTATTTCAGATCTGTATTACATTAACAATTTCAGTCTTATTTCAGACTTGTATCACATTAATGACTTCAGTCCTGTTTCAACATTTAAATTCCGACAATGACATTTGGGTTGGGGGTAAGGTAGGGGTGGATTTCTATTTAGAAGAAATATTATTTCAGATTTGTATTATATTAGTAATTTTAATCTTATTTCAGATTTGTATCATCTCAGCGACTTCAGTCCTGTCTTGACTTTGAATTTCAACAACGACTTTTCGGTTGGGGGTAAGGTGGGGGTGGTGTAAATTAGAAACAATGAATTTCTGTATCTATTTATTGATCTTGGAATAGAAAAGTAATATACAAGTAATTTTCCCTAAATTCATCTGTGGCCATCACCGCCCCCCTGGATCGCTCCATCGCCCTCGAGCGCCAACTTTGGGAATCACTGCTCTAAGTGAACCGCCTTAAAGATACCAAATTTATTTATATTTTTAATTAAACATTTTGATAATAAATAACTAAATTTTATATAATCTTTTTAATGTTTTTAAAAATCTCTACATCGTTCTTTCTTGTGGTATCACTTCGAAAAAATCTCCACTGGTTTGATTGAAATATATGTAGATCGATTAACACTTAAAAAAAGTGTTTTGCTTCACTACTCGTTATCCTTTAGGCGAATGGATTACCTTATAAAGGATACTAATGACCCTGGATCAAGTTTGTTAACATTATCTACTATTTCAACCAAACGATAGGGATATCATATGTTTAAAATAATATTAACATCAATAACATCAAAAAAAAAAAAAATTTATTGAATGATCCATTTATTTATAGAAATAAATTAATTTCTTTATTTTTTTATTTGATTTGTTTTAATTTCTGGTTTCTTTATTTTTTTAATTACTAATTTATATTATTTATAACGTGAATACCTTCTTACCGAAATTTATGTAACGTAAAAATAATAAAAATTAATTGATTCCACAAATAAGGTAGAAGTAACAAAACCTTTAGAGTTCGGCAAGTGTTGACAATGCAAAGTGATACTGATCACAAATTATCTTTTCAAAATGAATAAAAATAAACTTTTTAAGAGATTAAAAAGTATTTGTCTGCATCAATGTTGTGTGATAAAAGCCATTATTATTTTTATTAGTAAATTTTCTCTATTACTTTTTTTTGGGTTATTTTCTTATAAATAATATACATATTACAATTATGTTGACACTAATAAAATAATTCGCGTTGTGACCTTTATTTGGTAATATTAAAGAAAAAAAAAGACATTCCTTGCTAAAAAAATCTCGATAACTCATGAAAAATTTTATTAAATTTAAATTATAAAATCCAAAAAAAATAATGAATGTAAAAAAATATTTTATTTTTATATCGGTGCCCCTCAAAAAAATACAATTTCTTTATTTTTCTTTTGGATTTTAGATTTATTAATCAATATAAAAATTAAAACTTATTCAATAAATTTAAACTAAACTATGTATTTATTTCGGAAAGAAATTTTACATTTGAATTCATTATTAATAATATTAATTATTTAAAAATATATGAAAAGTTTATCGTTAATTAATTAAAAAATAAAAAGAGAAGAGAGTAGTAGCCTTTAATTATAAATAAATAAATAAATAAATTCTTTCATTATAAAATTATAAAACAAAAAAAAAAACATCAATATATAATTATAATAAATATATTCACAGGCCATAATCACAGAAATAAACAAGAAATTGAAAAAATAAACATTGTGAACCGTGAAGTTTCTTATGAATTTAATTAAATATATTTAAAATATTTTAAACAGTTAATTTAATTATAATAATTAATTAATTTTAACAATTTACTAAATTTTATTTCTCTCTAATCAATAGAAATTACTATTCCATATTATTTTTCCTTCATTTTATTTATATTTTTATTATTACTGTAATTTTTCTCTCCTTTATATTCTATAGAATAGATCAAGCACAGTGAGAGAGAGAGAGAGAGAGAGAGAAGGATGTAAATTGATTCTGGATAGGAAATGGACTCTGCATTCGTTGTCTGTTTACATACCTACTTCAAAATCAATTGAAAGGGAAACCGATCACCTTCCTCCTCGTGAGGAATGACCTTAAAGCACAAGTGGATTGCATTCGTTCCCCTCATAAATCTAATACTTTCGAGTAAGCAGTTTCGAGCACCACTATACATACTACAAGCTAAGTTGGTTTTTTTTTTTGGTTTTTTAATTTTAATTATTAATTACAATTACATACTTTTTAAAAATTCTTTATAATTTAGATATTTTAAAAAGTAAATTAAGTTAAAGTTTATGATATAAAAAAAAATATAATTAATTTACTATCAAATATTATATTCTAATAAAATTTATGTATTTGTCATTAGTGAAATTAATTTATTTTTTTTAACTGATTTATATTAGTTGCTCCCAATTTCTAAGAACTTACAAATTGTTTTTATACTTTTGCTTTACTTTACTTTACTTTATACTTTTAAATTGATTTTAATTCATTTTATTTAATCAAAATATTAATAACACAAAATTAATAAAAATAAAATCTACACACAAATTCCTGACATCTTAATTATTGAAAAAAAAATATTCCAATTATAATTGGATGACCATTTCGATCGATAATATTATTTTAATTGCTATTTACTTAATATTAAGAAATTTGTTTCAATTTAATAATTTATATATGATATACCTAATTATATCTTTTATAAATTTATTTGAAAAATAAAAGGTTCGGCTCGTTTTTTAGAAATTTTTTAAATAGATAAATGTGCAATGTTTTTTTTTTGATACTATAATACCCCATTAATACTATATATTTTATATATCTAAATAAACATATTATTATGAAGTCTTATATCCATAGACAAAATGTCAAATCTTTTTTTAATATTTATTATGAATTCATATGTACGATAGTAAGGATCAAATACAACTGAACATAAATCGTGTTATGATTTGAATTGTTCGAAAAGAATACATTGTTTTGCTCTGATCTTTTAATTAAAAACTTACTCTTAATAAAATGAAACTGAAAGGACATTCGATTTTTTAGTAATAATAATAAGAAATAAATAAACGATTTACAAATGGACTAATTTCAGTATTTGAGAAGTTTAAAAGTATATATATATATATATACCTACTATAGAGGATAAAGGTATATACAAGTATTAATGAAAGAAATATCAATATTTTTTTAATAAAATATCAAAAAATTCAATTATATAACAAAAATAAATAAATAGAGAAGTATATTAAAAAAATATTTTTAATTTTTATTCGTCTTGTTTTTCTTCTGTACATTTGTTATTGAATGATTTATGAAGGACAGAGTATCGTATAAAAACACTAACAGAGAGAGAGAGAGAGAGAATGAGAGGGAAATTCCTGAAATATAATAAATCGCGATTTATTCCTTTTTGAAATGGCAGTCACGAAGTGAGAGAGCTAGAGAAGGTCTTTTTGCTCATTTGAATGCCTTACAAATCGGGAAAAAGAAAGAAAACAAAGATAAATAAATAAATAAAATACATAAATAAATTAAATAAATCAGAATATATATATATATATATATATATATATATATGATTATTTGATATGTAGCCTTATATTGTATTGCGTTATCATTGAAAGTGTATTTCTTTCCATAATAAAATAGTAAATGTCGCAACGATTGACAATTTTCAATCAAATTAAACAAATCTCAGAATGCTTAGAATGGTAGGAAGAAATTAAATTTATAAGGGAACAAAATCTATTTGAATAAGGATTTAGAAAATATATACCTTAATAGAATTTCATAATTCAAGGATAAATTTGATTTTACGGTTATGAAGGCAGATACTGTGTCTTTATGACACATTATATAAAAAAAATTAACATTTTTAAAGAAGATTAAAAAAAGTTGTTCATTAAATTATCAAAAAAAAAAAAATTAACAAATATTATTCGATAGCATTACAAATAAAAGAAATAACTAAGAAAAATAAGAAATTTCATCTTTTTCACAAATAATAATACAAATTTTTTTTTTATTTCCTCTTGTTCCTTCTTGCTATCCAGAACGTCATAAATACGTCTCGAAAGACATTTATCTTCGTAACGAAAACGAATCTAAAACTACACCAAGTGTGGCAGGGGAAAGGGGCGAGTGGGTGGTTAAAGTGAGGATGGAGCGTTGGGATTGGTGGGAGGTAAGGCGTCAAGCAACGTAAGCACCACAATGATAAATGAGAAGAAGAAGGCACTCTGATATCTTCCTTTTCATGCCCAGTCCAGTCGAGTCTTTTCGCATCACATTTTATTGCTATTTAAACTCTTTCATTTCAAGTGTCTCTTTTTTTTTTAGCTAACGCTCACACCCCGCCAACTCCCAACTTCAACTTATTTCATCCCCTTGGTGCTCACCTCTCAGCCGTTTGTTATTATTATTATTTTTTACAATGTTTAACGATTAATAAAACTTATTTTATGGATGGATCTATTAATTTTATTAGGGGAAAAGTTTATAGTTCGCGTAGGGGTGATGGATGATGAAGGAAACCAGGTGGGGGATGAAACTGGAAGGGCTTCCAAAGAGGGTAAGAGGTGGTAATTTTAAAAATGTTCCATGAATATTAAAAAAATGTAATAGTGCATAAAATAATTATATGACTGTATATAAAAATTTACTAATTTTGAAAGAGACAGAGAGAGAGAGAGACAGGATTATTATTTTTAATGGTGAGATGGTTTATTATTATTACCATTTTTTTTTTTTTGGAATATCATTTCTGTTAGCCGATGGAATAAATAGCACCAATATACAAAATAGAGATTATAAAATTTCTATTTGAATATAAAATCGAAGAGGTAAATATCGATTCTTGCCATGCTTAAAAATAAAAAAAAAACAATTAATTTATACTAGACCACAGTTATTAGTTTTAATATTCTATACCTGGCATTATATGAAAATATACAATAATAATAAACCCCTAACTATGTTTTAATTGTACACTATAATTAATAAAAGACAAGCTTTTAATATTAGTATTCTTATTTAATTGAAATGAACGATCAAATTATTATGAATTGAATTTCAATAGTCACACACACACACACACACATACACAATCTATATAAAATAAAAACAAACAAACAAATAAAATGGATGCTATATATGTATATATAATTTGGAATATTTAATTTATTTATCATATATTAATATTTAATTATTAATAATATATATAAATATTCACAAAATATTTAAAAATAAAACCTCTCTAATTCTCTATTTTAATAACGTTGTATGCATGTACATATATAAGTAACAAATTTCAATGAAATTAAATTCGGATATTGTAAAACCAGAAGACGCACTCGCATATTTTTATTTTGTCAATTCTAAGAAAAACTAAACAATAACTGAAGTTTTTCTTTTAAGAATTAAAAAACAAAACAAAACAAGAATAAACGTTGCACCCTTCTTGGTTACTTTATGATTAATATATGGTGTATATATAAATATAAATATATGGTGATGGTCTAATATATGTATTTCAGGGAAGAAATATATGTATTTCATTTTATTACATATTCTATGAGTGAATTCAATTCGATTAGTATCTTAGACCACCTCCTTCACTTATCGAGTGGAGATTGTCCTTCTATTCAGATGCAATTCAATTTACTCGTCTTTGTATCTCGATCCCTTTCCCATGTTAGAGTGTATCTGTGTGTGATGAGATCGTCTTGTGATGTCGAGTTCCGGTTAATCGCTATGCTAATTGGATTCTGTATGCTAAGATGCATTGCAACAACGTTGTCTTCAAGTTGAAACAACTAATGTTGAGATCGGTGTCTTAACAACCACCCACTTTGCTAGATAACAGCTTATGAGTTCAATCTCCTGCCACTCTCAACTAAATTACAAATATATTATCAAATATATACGATTCCAATATATATTATTAATTTATTTTAAATAGAAATATGGATTTTTTCAAACATTATTTTTAAATTTTAATTAAATTAATTTTTAACCTGATCGAGAATTAATTCTTCTTTGTCAATTTTAACGGGACACAGGAATAAATATATATATATACTAGCTGCTCCGAGCGCCTTCGGCGCTCTCCACACCTAGACGGGGGCTCCGCCCCCTGTACCCCCCCCCCGAGTGGTACACAGTATTTGGTTAAGAGTAGTAAAAGGTTTTCATCCATTTTGTTTCAATCAGTATATTACATAAAACATTCATTTCTTTTTGTGTTCTTATTTAAAATATATTTTAATTTAATCACTAAATTAATTATATATATTATTATTGTATATGTTATATCTATCTATATCTGTGACTCTAAGGAACTCGAAAGTTCTTGGCCGCAGTAACCACATTTCTCCAAGTATCCCTATCCTGAGCCCTTGTCCCATCTCTCTTACGTCCCTTCCTACACGTCCTTGGTCTTCCAAGCGGACGTTTTCCAATCCAATATCTTTTTCCTCTCCCATTCTAGCCACGTCCCCTGCCTAACGCAGCTTTTTCGCTTTTATAACCCTAACTATTTCTAAAGATGCATAGAGGTCATGCCATTCCTCGTTATGCAGTCTCCGCCATTCCCCGGTGACCTCATCTTTCTTTGGCCAATAAATCCTGGAAAGAATACTCTGAATCTACTCTCATCTCCCAGAGTCATAGACCATGCGTCCCACCCATATGATACAACAGGCAAAATAATTGGTTTATATATTTTAATTTTGATTCCTTTTGATAATAATTTTGATGAGATAAGCCTCTTTACTGCATGATAACAGGCGTTCCCGATTACAACCTCGATTTAAATTCTTCTCAAATATTATTATCCTTCGTGATTACATTCAATTGTTCTACATATTCAAATTCTACATTTTGTATATAGATTTTGTTACTAAATATTTTTTCTTATCACTATTAATTTCAATCTGAATTAGAAGAAAATTATAAATTACCTCCTCTTCCAGCCCATTTACCTATCCAGGCATCTTAATTTCTTAACACTCTGTTTTTTTAAAATTTAAAATAGAAAGAGAGAAATAGTTTTAAATTATATTCGAATGGTCTATTATATTCTATGTGTGTGTGTGTATCAGTATTTTTTTCTGAATTTAATACCAAGTTGATTTTCAAAATTTTCCATTCGTAATGCATATGATTGATTACATGTGTTAAAATTTAAAAAAATTCAAATATTCTAATTTTTAAATTAATAAAAAAAGAAGCCTATTAATAAAAAAATATAATTGAATACAATAATTTTGATTTAAAACAAATTTTAATTTTAAAAATATACTCAATATAAAAAAGACATAAATTTAAAACATCTCGTTTATATCATTTGTCTAAAAAACATATTTTAATTAACCAAGAAATCATTTTTGCACTTAAAATATATTTGTAATAATAATTGATACAAAATCAAAAATAATATAATTTAGTTATTTTAATTTACGTTTTGAAAATATTTTTGTATCATAAAACATTAAAAATAATATATTCTGTTTTTTTAACCTTTCACTTTCAAATAGAAAAGAAGAAATATTCAAATATATAGAAATAAATAAAAATTAAGTTATATATGATCTAAATATTTTATTAAATAAATTAAAATGAAAACTTTTAGAATAAATTATTTAATTGAATTGATAACGTAATTTTGTAAATTAAACCACATATTGATATTTGTTATTGTAAATTTATTCAAAAAATACAAAAATATACACAACGTTTCGATTGCAGAAGTAGCAAATATCAATATGTGGTTTAATTTACAAAATTCCGTTATAAATAAAAACAACCACCAAAGCTTTAATAATTTAATATAATTGAATTGATATTTGAATATTAAAATTTAAAATAAAAAGTGAAATATTACAATAATTTTTAAATTCTGAGCAAATGTCAAATTATCGCCACCAGCGCCTCTATGAGCTAGTATGGTAACTAAACTATTTTTAATTAATTAGCACTTCCTGGACACACCTTACCAATTAGCGGTTTTATGAAGGAAGTCTGACATGCCCTGAGACCTACTGAATATACATAAAAAATTTCATAAGAATCGGTCCAGCCGTTTCGGAGGAGTATGATTTCAAAGTTTTGTGACACGAGAATTTTATATATAAGATATATGTATTCTTCCTATATATAAAGTTATACCTCTTAATAAAGGAGAGAATTAAGTTTTTGTTTTTTATTTAAATATGTTATTTTTATCGACCAACGATAGTAAGGGAGGTATTGTTTTTTTTTTCTAAATAAACTTATTATTAGTTGTAATGTAACATATTTGTGAGATTCTTACCGAACTTTATTTTTCAAAGTAAACATATGAACATATATAAAAGCAAATTTTTGAAAAAATATTCTTAAAGCTTGTTAATAAAATCTCAATAATAAATATAATATATTACCTATATATCATTATATATATATATATTATATATATAGTCTTTTATAGTTTAAGTAATAAAAACAAGAAGGTTGCGATGGGCAGAAGAATGGGAGAAGAAAGACTGGAGACCAAAATTGGAAGACTCTCCATCCACCGACGAAATTACAAGACTTATAGGAATAGCCAAAGTCGCAATGCAGCAAATGTGCCAAATACGGAAGACAGGAAAATCTCAACATCTACAAAAAAGAAGCTGGTTGAGACCCTGATCTTCGCGATCTGTACAATTGGGGCAGAAACCTGGACAATCCTTCAAAAAGATCGGAGATATGTCGAGGCTTTCGAAATATGGTGCTGGCGGAGGATGCTTCTGATACCTTGAACGGCATATAGAACACACAATTCAATCTTTACATCCTTGGATCGTGACGTTTGGAAATCAAATGTGTTTTTTTTTTTACCACGACTTGTCAAACTTGAGACTTACGAAAACGAAGAAGAAGAAGAAGAGTCTATGGACTTTCAATTAACTATGACATTGGCCAGAGACGATGTGGGCAACCAATGTAGAAAGGCATGTAAGAGTAATGAGAGAAAATAGGAGTTGGATGGTTGTAGCTCACACAGAATAGGAACACTTGGAGAATATGATTCCTGGGACCAAGAACTTTCGAGTACCGTAGAGATAAATATGTTTTTTTTTTTTTTTATTATATTCATTTTAAATTATTTTTCCTTTTGACTAATTTAATTATAAAAAGAGATCAGAAAAGGAAAAATAAATTATTACACAATGATTTTCATTTTCTTTAAATAACAAAATATTTTGAGTATATCTCTTTATTTATTTAGGAGAAAATTCTAATATGATACCCCTATTAGAGCCCCTTTTAGAGGAAGGGTGTAGCTTCAATATTTAAAATAATAGGATATTTGTAATGTATATACTATTACCAGAAAACAATGTTGTTTTTACCCTCTTTTTTTTCTTTCTATACAATATTTCGTTTGGAAAAATGAAAACTTCGATACAACAAAGTCTCCATACATTTGTCTCTCATTTTTAATTTTCATCAACCCTTTAGCAGGTTGTCACTTTGCGTTGTTCTTTTATTTTCTATTTTTTTTTTTTTTTTTGAGTAATTGTATTAACTTCATCCCCATCTATCCAAGCGCATCCCCTTTTACAATTTCTCTCTCTCTCTCTCTCTCTCTATATATATATATATATATATATATATATATACAATATATTTAAAGACTATCCGCAATTTTGTTAGTCTTATAATCAATATTTTCGTTTTCTCTATTAAATCGTTCCTTCGTTTTTTTCTAAGGCACTTTTTTTCTGGTGTCATTCTTTTATTTTTTTCTTCACTCTCCCCTTCCCTTCCAGTTTAATCTTAAAGATTTATTAAATTATAGTTAGTTAAGTTCGTTATCTCTTTGCCTGATAAGTTAATTAAATTGTCGTCGTATAAAGAGTAGAAGAGAGAGAAAAAGTATATAGGAACAAAAATTGGTTAATCATTTATGACAAGAATCTTAATATATTTTCATTAATTTTGAAAATATATTCATTATTTTTCATTTAGGGAAAATATATTTATGGAAATTTTATATATAGATATAGGAGGAGGTGGATAAAATTAAACTTTTATAAATTAAGCTTAGTTAGGCGACAATGACAATTTCTCGGCCAAATTTAGAAATAATATACTTTTAAATAAATGGGATGATATTATGTATATATACTTACTAAATAACAATAAACAGATAATGAAACTAAAGCAACCTTAATCTAGGTAACCAAAATAACTTGAACTCTATATTGTCGATGATTCGTTATATTATTTGAATTTGCATTAGGTGGTAATTATATAAAATAATATATTTATTTATTATCTTAAAATAAAAGGACTTAATTAAACATACCTTAATACGAGGGTTGTTCAATAAGTACTTGGAATAAAAAAGAAAAAAAAAATTGGAAAAAAAGGCGATTAATTATTCAATATATCAATATATGTAGTTTCCTCGAGGTCTGCAAAGTAGGTCTCCCTGGTAGCGATGACCTCCTCATTCGTCTTAAATTTCTTCTCGGCGAGGCTCTTTTTCAAGTTTAGAAACACAAAGAAGTCTCACGGGGCCATATCTGGAGAATACGGTGGATGAGGCGGTAGTTCGTAGTTCAATTCGACCAATTTGCCCGATGATATCATGGTGGAAGAGCACTTTTTTTCTGTGGGGCTGTTTTTTATTCAATTCGGCGTCAAATCGGCCCAATAATTTGGCATAGTACAGCCCAGTGACCGTTTTGCCCTTCTCCAAGTAGTGGTTGTAGATCACACCTTGTGAATCCCAGAAAATGGTAGCCGTCACCTTTCCGACCGATAAGACACGGTGGTGGAAATAGCCTGAACCCGAAGAGTTCTTTTCTTGGTGTGACATTGTTTCACATATTTCTCCTTCTTGCCAGACAAGAAAGAGACGACAAATTTTCATTGTTAAAATGTATAACTAACTTTTGAGATTCTGGACAGTTTTTGATCATTAGAGATGCATTGTTAAATACTGGAACTTTTAGTGTCAATCACTGGAAAAAACTATCAATAACTGTCATTTTGTTATTTTTTGTTAATAATGTTTGTTTGTTTTTTTTTTTGTTTAAATAAATCATTATAAACTAAACCTCTTATTCTTTGAACCTAAGACTATTTTTTCAGTAGTACATAAAGCAGTTTTGAATAAGCACTCCGTCAGAAATTGAAGTTCAAAGTGACAAAAAGTTATGAGTGTCACATACACCTTTACCCTACTAATAGTTTATAAGGGCAAGTAAAGAAAAGTTGCTAATTCAAAAGCTATACATAGCATCCATTAGGATATTAATTTTATTCACCAAAATTGAAAAAATCTGGTATTTAATATTCTATATCTTGATGAAAGATTGATTGTATATATTTTACTCTTTAAATAGATCTAATCCAATAATATTTATTTATTTATGTCTTTTTCTTGATTTTTCAAAAAAACTTATATTGTTAAAATTTAAATAAGCAAATATAAAAATAGTGTAATTTCATAATATTGGCAAATGAAATGAAAAAATGTATAAATACTATATTGTATATTATTCAGAATATTATTCAGAATATATAACATGTTATATTATAATTGTTAATAAGGAGACTAGACTGATATTCAAATGTTTCGTTATGAAAATGGTAAAAGGCTTAAGCTCTTCTATTTAAGCCACTTTAAGCTTGAATTCTGAAATTCTTGGTTTGGTTTGGGTCGGGATCTGCGACCGAGATTAAACAGAATAATACTAGCGCTATTAGTATTATTATTACTCTTATGCTTAGGCAAATAATAAAGGAACACCCAATGTCCCTACCCTAACACAGCACATTCCCATTTTCAACGGTCAAGCAGACCCCTCTCTTTTATGGGGTTTTAGATGATCCTTTGCTTGTGTGATCTACATATATATTTTATGAATAGATATTTATGCATAATATCTGAACATGTTCAAAATTGGAATTATTTGGAGTATTTTAAAAGTATAAATATTAAACCCCTATGATAGCACCTAAATATATATATATATATATATGGTTTATATTATATACTTTTAGGTTGTTTATTAAATCATTTAATTTTGATATATGTAATAACATTTTATAAATTTTAAGTTTTATTACATTTTTAAAACTTTATTCATAATATATAAATATATTAACTTTATAGATTTTAATCATTGATAATTTAAATTATTATTTATAATAATAGTAATTCAAAAATGTGTATATATTTAATATTTTAAAATGGTGTATTTTCTTCTCATCTGGCTCATAGAATAAAAAATTTTTAATATCAGGTAAAAAAATATAAAATAAATTTATAAAATATGAAGAAGAAAAAAAAATTAAAACAAGTAAAGTATAATAATAATAAAATATGCTTACCCTATTAATATTATTAATTGATTTTTATTATTATTCCTATCATTCAATCGTTTATTTATGAACGAGCAATGAAGATGATATTGACCAATTCTAGTTTCTCGCTTCCCCTTAAGCTTTTTGAAAATATCTATCTCTCGTCTACCCTATCGTTGACCCCTGATAGATTATTTGAAATTTTCATCATTCCACTGCCCCTTGCATAGCCTTCGTCCACTTGACTGCTCCCCTCTTTAAGAACTAAATATATATATATATATATAAGAATGATTGGTTATGGGGCTTTTCTTTTTCTCCCCCTTGGCCAATGAATGGTAAGGTTGCTCATAACTACCCATCCACCTTTATTCTTCCCTTGGCCTAACTGCTCAAACTGAAATGACCACTTCTTTTTTATCATTCGGATACTTTAGTATTACATCTCGTAGATCAAATAGTGATATATAAAAATTAGGGTGATTTTCCTTTAAAAAATAAAAAAGTTAGAACATAAATAACTTCAATAAATCTAAAATCAAGTAAATTTTCATTTAGTATAATAGACATATAACATTTAGATAAGTAAAACTCATAAGTTAGACATTGACGATAATTACAATATATAAGGATTATCTATCTCTCTCTCTCTCTATATATATATATATATATATATAAAGGTTTTTGTCTGCACATTGCTCAGAATTGAAAAATTTTTGCATATGACCTCTAGAATCCAAAAGTGACTTTAGAATTTTTCATGTCTGTCTGTCCTGAAAATAACTATTTTATAGACTCAAAATTGGCTGAACCGATTTCTATGAAATTACAACACAATATTTTTATATTCCTCTAGAGTAACATAGGCTATAAATTTTATTAATATCTAATCATTAACCGCAGAAATTAATTTTTTAAAGTTAATCTCCTCCGCGTTGTTCATTCAAGAGCCTGGCGAGGCCCACTGGGTCAGTGGCAGAATCATATAACACAACGCGCGAATATAAATTTCTCGAGCGATTCCCAATCAAAGAATTATTATAATATTTAACTTTTTATTTTAAATTCTAATATATTCAAATATCATTTCAATTAAATAATTTATTCTAAAAGTTCTCATTTTAATTAATTTAATAAAATATTTAGATCATATTCAACTTAATTTTTATTTATTCTTTCTATATATGTATAAGGTACATTGTATCGATTAGAAAATTGTTATCATGAATACTCCATCATCAAAATCTCAATTATACGAACAGATAAGATATTTTTTGGACAATAAAGGTGGTTGATTGCATAATTTTCAGAAGCACATAAATATATATCACCTTATTTTTAAAATATTGTTTTTTTTTATGGAGGATACATTATTAATTAGTTTTTTAAAATGAGGTATACAAGATATTCATATTAAAATTTTTATGAATTTTTTTGTGTTTAGTATTTTTTTTATAGTTTTATGTTTAAAATTCAATAAATTTCGGATCAGCATATTTAATCGAAATATTTAATAAATAAATTTTAAGATTATATAATTAAATTATAGACAAAAGGATTATTAATATTATTATTAATGTAAAACAAATCAAATCGTCTAAATTTATAATATTGTTCAATAATTATGAATTTATTTTCGTATTTCTTTTCTATTAATTTATATCTTCAAAAACATTTCGAACAAGAATTTCATTTTTGTCGATGATGATAAAAGGATTTTTAATATACGCGAAAAAAAGAGTATGATAAAGGGAGAAAGTTGTGTTTGTTTTCCAGAGAAGAAAAAGACAAAGGATATATAAAAAAAATGCGAGAGAGCAGGAGAGACTTTGTGTCGTCATGTGCTTACGACACGTGTTCCATCACAACCTCCCACCTGCACCCTTTTGACGGAAGGGGATGAGTGATCCCTAAGATATCCTCCACACATTCACCCCCAAATCATCCACTTCCATTTATCCATCACTCACCAACATTTATTTTACAGACACACTACTAATTCAATACATTCTCATTGTTTTTATTTTGAAATAATATCTAAGCATTAACTATAATATTTAAATTTTTAATCTCATTCATTAAAATTTAAAAAAGAATATTCTTAAATGAAAAGTGAAGAGGTGTGTGTGGTTCTTCCCATATTTCAATGCCAAATTTATCAAAAAATATACTCTATTCTATTTATATAGTTTTCCTTCCTTTATATTAATATCCTTAATATTATTGTAATTATTATTTCTATTTTTTATAAGTTTTTTAGTTTATAATCTTATCAAATATGGTTTAATTTACACAGAAACTTTCATTTAATAATAAATAACAAAACTCGTCAAAGTTTTTCTCTATTTACTGTTTTCACTCTACAAATATAACTTTGCTTTATTAGTATAATAATAAAGTATAAAAAAATATAAATAAATAAATCCAACTTTAAATAATTTATTTTTCAATGTTTCTAACACATCTTTGTTATTAATTTGTTTAAAATTTAATTATTTAATTATAAATAAAAACAAACATGAAAAAAATTCATACTTTTTAAACTAATATTATTGAAAAAATATGTACATATTATTTATTCATTCACAAAAGGATTAATAATACAAAATGAAAATAATATTATAAATATGTGTAATAATTAATAAATAAATTCACTTTCAGGGACCAAGAATATCTTAAATAAGATGATTAAGTGATTAAAGGTGAGATTAAAACTGAAAATAGCTTTACACAGTTCAATAAATAAAACTAAAAGGTAACATCAGACCTCCATCATCAATATCTTTTTTACAAGATATTTTTTATACTTTATCAATAAATACATAATATTAAGAAAATCACTTATTCATCCCGCTACAACTTTCATCCCAATCCATTAACTCTTGTGACATTTTATCCGTTTAAAAAATTTGTTACTCAAGTGAAAAATCTTAAAATAATCTGAAACAGATTTTTTTTTTATGGCTACGTTTAAATCATATCCTAGTAAAAATTAAAAGCTACCATAAAAAAACAATTTTTCTTGAACATCCGGTAGATATTTATCAAGAGAGCAATCTTCTCGAATGGGAGGGATGAAAGAGGGGTGGAATTAGCATGTCTTGAGGTTGAGACGATTCATCAGGAAAGGAGATGGCTGGTGGCCTGAGGGTTCAAATGAGCACACGAGGGTGAGAGGACAGCTGACATCCACCCACCTCTGTTTCGTGTTTCGGGTTAGGCACATTTCCTTCCTCCTAGCTAATTATAAACATGCCTTGAAGCAAAACAAATTCCAACTGCACCACCCCTATGTTTTCACTTACCAATCTATATCATTACATTTAGAAGAATTCAATATTAATAAATATTTATTTCATTTTCAATTTCTATAGATACATTCAATAGAGTTATCTTTATAATACGTATTATATATTATATAATAATAACTATGTAGTATACATAGAATACAAAGAATTATAAATTAAAAAAAAAATAAGTTGACCTGTGGCCAGGTCCGAACCGACCGACGGTTTGAAATAAATTAATTTCCAGCTACAGAAACAATTTCAAATAATTTTAATATATCTATTAATGTAATAAAAACAGATATGGATATAACATAAATATTTTTAATTTTATTTTATTTATAATATATAGCTGGGGTAGCCGGCGTTGCCGGCGTTACCCGAGGCTGTGACGTCATGAAGGGCTGGGTGACGTCATATAATTTTAAATTAAGAAAAACATAATTAAGATGATTTTTCCCGAGGATAATACCAATACATTCGTGGTGATATGTAAAAAAATCTCCTTATGTGAAATTTGGTGCGAAAATAACCCTTCCCTTCTTATCGTCGATCGCTAATACTACCACTTCCGGTTTCCGGATTTGCACCAAAAGTTGATCAATTCATCCCACTGATGCATTAAGTAAATATACCAAATTTCATCAAAATCCGTTAAGCCGTTCAGGCTGTACACATCTATACGGACGGACAGACGGACGGACAGACGGACAGACATCATGCTAAAAATACTTTTTTCTGTTAAGAAAATGCATGATTCGTGGAGATATGTAAAAATCTCCACATGTGAAATTTGGTGTGAAAACAATACCTCCCTTACTATCGTCGGTCGGTAAAAATTATAAATTTGCCAACATATTTTCATATGCCTAAATAACATGAATAACTAAAATAATTATTGAGATTAATAAAACTAGAATACTATTATTATATATGGCAATAAATAATCAAATTAACTTCAAATAACATAGACAACATATATCCGGAATGTTCTTTACTCTAAGAAGGGTTACTTTTCTTCCTATTAAAAACTTTTAGAAAGTACTTCGATAATGCAAAGCCTAGCATTTTTTCTATAACATATACAATATTGTATATAATTAATTTTGTGATAAATTATAAAATAAGTTGAGCGGTGGGGGGGGGGGCAGGCACAGAACCGACCGACCATTTGATTTAAATTAATTTCCAAACAACATTATATATAAATATTTTTAAAACTTGAATTAAAATTACTAAATTATATTATCTTAGTTTTTATTTTTAGTTTAATTAATCAAGTATTAATTATTACTATATTTTAAGTGGAATATTTTCCGACAATAAATATAAAATTAATACTTTGTAAACTACCTTTCCGGATTTACACCAAAAGTTGATTAAATCGTGTTACTGATGCATTAAGTCAATATACCAAATTTTATCAAAATCCGTTCAGCCGTTCAAACTGTACACAACTATACGGACGGACAGACATCATGCTAAAAATACTTTTTTCTGTTAAGAAAATGCATGATTCGTGGAGATATGTAAAAATCTCCACATGTGAAAACAATACCTCCCTTACTTTACTATCGTCAGTCGGTAAAAATGAATAAAATAAATAAAATTATGGTTTTAATAAAGTGATATACAAATTATTTTCATACAGATTTTTAACAAAATACTATGCATCCGAGTAGAGCCTCCTGTCTATATGAGAAGATATCTATATATTTATTTCATTATATATATATAGATATATATATATAGGGACCTCCATGTAACATTTTTTTTTAAATGCAATAAAACAAAAACAGTTGGATGAATTTTCAAATTTATTTTTTCATAGTGAAGTATAGACCTTCTGATTATTTATGAAATACTATTTCATTGAAATGGCTGCCTCGGCTAGCCTTGCAGTAAGCCATTGAAGGAGACGCCGATTTTGGCCAAAAAATCATCTTTTCGGATGAGGCGCATTTCCATATTGGCGGATACGTCAACAAACAAAATTGCCGCATCTGGGGGACGGAAAACCCACACGTTATCATGGAGAAGACAATGCATCCTCAGAGAGTGACGGTTTGGTGCGGATTTTGGTCTGGCGTCATCATTGGGCCATTTTTCTTTGAAAATGAGGCAGAAGCCGCCGTTACGGTTAATGGAGACCGCTAACGCGCCATAATTTCTGATTGGTTGTTCCCGGAACTTGAAAAGAAAGACATGGACAACATTTAGTTCCAACAAGACGGCGCTCCGTGTCACACAGCTAAACTTACAATCGATCTTTTGCGTACCGAATTATCGGCAGAAATTCTGATGTCTTTTGGTCGCCTCGAAGCTGCGATTTGAGACCGTTAGACTATTATTTTTGGGGAGCCGTCAAAGTCAAATGTTATGCAGACAAACCAGAGACAATTTAAGCTTTGAAGGACAACATTCGTGCAGCCATAGCTAAAATAGAGCCGTATACTATCACAAATTTACTCAAAAATGGGACCGACGGTATGGCGTACTGCAAGGCCAGCTGAGGCAGCCATTTCAATGAAATAGTATTTCATAAATAATCAGAAGGTCTATACTTCACGATGAAAAAATAAATTTGAAAATTCATCAACCGTTTTTGTTTTATTGCATTTAAAAAAAAAAATGTTACATGGCGGACCCTGTATATAGATATAAATAATATATTTTTTTTTCTTTGTATATGTGAAAATGGAGAGAGTTGTAAATATCATTTCTATTTTCTGTTTTAGTGAATTTAATTAGAAATACTAGAAGATGAAAAGAGAACCTTGTAGCCATTTACGATTATTAAAGTGAAGGTAATACGATATCCACTAAAATTGTTAGTTAAAGCTAACCACATATTTATGAATTTAATATTGTTTGAGTTGAAGTAATTCAAGAAATTGAGATTAAATTAGTTTATTCTTTGTAAATTACCTTTGGTTTTGTCTACAAAAAATGTATATTGAATTTTTTCTTGTCATATGTTCAAAAAACTATAGGATGATGTTTGACTTGTAGATGGAGGGTGGAGGCGTAGAAATGAATGGACAGAGAGATGACCACCATGCATAAAACACAAGGTCTTCTATCAATGTTTGCTGCCCTCATCTATTTATTTTGTTCTCCTAAGGTTATATTTCCCTGTTGTTTTTTTTTATATCCAAAAGTCATCCAAATTCGAATTTATATCCCTCCCTTTTATTCTTGACGTTTTAGACGAGAAAATACACTGACTCGAGTGCACACCACACAACATCCAACATATCATCCTTGATCGAAATGAAAACACAAATATATCCAGGAGGAATTAACTTATAATTGAAAATGTTGTAATATTTGTTGCAAACACAAACTATGTAATATTTTTTTTTAAATTATCACAATTATTTTGTATATATCTGAGGTGAATCATAAACAAATAAAGAGTTCTATTATCTTTCAAAGAGAGAAAATACGTAATAATTTTGATAGTAAAAAATTTAGGCTTTAGATCTAAGTAATAAATATTATTTCATAAATGTTGAAAAATAAACTTCAGTCAAATCCAGCATAATAAATTATAATTTTAAGAACTAAGAAGTTCTTTTTAAAATAATTTTTTTTTTTTTCAAGATATTCTATTTTTAATGTCCTAATAATAAATGATTTTAGTGTAAAAAAGTCCAATCTTATTTTTCATTAATTATCAAATACTTTAATATTACATTCGATATATAAATAAAAAACAAAAATAATTTCTCTTATTTTTATCTATTGAATTGAAATTTCTTAGATAAAGTTTAATCATTAATTAAGATATATAGTAACAAAATTCAAAATAAAGTTCTAATTGATATCAAAGACAATGATAATGGATATAGTTTAGAATACAAGTTAAAGTTACCTTTATGTAAACCAATTATTAATTCTTATAAAAGTGTTTAATAAATTTTATATGATTGATTCTTCTTTCATTTTTTTTGTTATCTAACAAAAACTTCATGTTTTAAATTTGTTTCAATATGGACGACATTAAAATTCTCATCACCTCCTCAGTTATATATTCATACTAACATATTTCTCTTTTTATTACTAAAATGTTTGAAGCCAAATTATATTTATAAGTATATAATATAATCATAATAAAAAAATAAAAAAAAAAATAAAATAACTTTTGTTTTAATTGCTTTTATAAGTTGAAAAGAATAGAAAGAGACAGTTCAAGAAGAAGGGCGAGAATGGAAGGTTGAGTAAATTGTACGAAATATTCGTAAATTCAAAGAAAACTTTAAGCCATTTGTCTTTTTGGTCCAATCCACAATAAGAGCCAATGTCCCAGGCCATTAGTGAGTGGATCTTCCATTACTTTTGTTTGAAAATTCTTCTGCTTCTTCTCATTCTTCCTCACATCTTGGTTCAACTCATTCCTCATGCTCTCTCCCTTTCTCACACTCTTTCCTAAATCGTATATATAAACCACAACGCAAAGTTAACCCTCAACCAAGCCAAAGCGTCTCTTTTCCAAGGCTAATTATTTAGCGTCCGTTAATTAAGCTTAGGATGAGGATGGAGATTTTTTTGTTCTATATTTTAGAGTGTGTGTTAAAGTGCAAGATGAGAAACATCACCCATGCAGCAGGAACTCATTTAGAAAACCTTTTTTTGTATTTATTTTTTTTTAAATTTTATTAGGGTTCAAATTCAATAGAGATTTATTTATTTATCTGGACATTGAATTTTAATATGGTGGCAAATATTAATTGGGTGGATAGATTTTTATATGATAAAAAAAAAATACTTATATTTAGGCCCGATTCACACACAAGTGGCGTATGGCACTGGCGTGGTTCTGGCGTGGTTCTTAAGATTATGTGAGTAAATTATTTTAATTAAGAAAATTTGATCTCATAATTGGATTTTCACGTAAGATTTTAATATATAATATATTTATTAATATTATTTTTATAGTAGTTTAGTGTTATGCTAATTTTATATTTTATTTTTATTTTGTTTACTTTGATTTTTTTTTAAATAAATTAATAACATTTAAAGTAGCATAAAAAAAGTAGCACAAAAAACACGTTTTTATAATTAAATGCTGGCAAAATATAAAATTTGATTAAAAAGTTGAAATGAATAATGAAATGGTCTAGAACTGGCGTGCAAAGTCCCTACGAGCCACCGGTCGCGTCGGAGTGGAGTGGTCTTCGTGCCATTTTCCACGCCTCCAACACGCCATATCTGTGGGTATTGAGTCATAAGCTAATGCAATTACATTAACAAACCTGTTCCACGCCAGAACCACGCCAGTGCCATACGCCACTTGTGTGTGAATCGGGCCTAAGGATGATTTTTTTAAGTAATTGGTTACTAGACCTTCTAGAATTTTTTTAATATAAATATATTATTAAATCAATTTTTAAATTTAACTTATAATTTGTGGGATTTCAGCCATTGTTCACAAGTTTTGTAACTACCAATATTACCATCTACAATTGGCTTTCCTAGGAGTTTAATTAAAGCTCCGAAAAAATTTAATAAGATTCTTTCATTAATCCGTTAATTACAGATCGAAGTAACCTTTCAGAAGATAATATAATGTTTAGAGAGACGTTTACAATTATAATTATTGAAATTTGAATTATTAGAATTTTAACTATAAACCATTTCACAGTTGATCATAGAAAAAAAAGGAGAACCAGGGATTTTTTTTCACTTTACTTAAACAATCAAATATATTTTTGATTAACAGTCATAAATTTCAAAATAATTTATTAATAATTTGATAAATAAGATATTTTAATTACAACTCCTCTAAACTAATCAAAATAAGACAATTTATTAATAAAAGAAATTGAAAATAATATTTTTCTTTATATTTATATATCCACAATTGTAATTACTAAACTATTAATCTAAATGTGTCGACATATAATTTGTTAGTGGTTGTTTTACGAATTTTTTTTCATCAGGTCCCTTCTAGGGGGTCTGCCTGAAGGGTCCCGACTTGCAATTATCTGGGGCTCAATAACAAAACAATGCGGCGAATTACAGGGATGTTTTCATTGGACAGGGTCGTCGGAGGCGGCTAATTCACCCCCTGGGCTTTTGGGTGGTAAGAGCGCCGGCAAAGCATTGATGGTTGTTGGGGCATCAAGGGTGAGAGGAACCACTGGTCTGATTTAGGGGGCGGATGCGCAAATTGCATGGTCTCTCGAATTGGCGCCCAATGACCCAACGGTTTATGACTCAGGCGCTTTATTAATGACCTGACAAAGTTTTGCTCGCTCCCATCATTTCTTCAGGGGTCCCACCTGAACCTTTCTGATGTATACGTATCTGTTTGATTTTAACTTCCGACAGATTAATTATGTCAATTGATAGAAGAATGAAAAATTGGCAATGATTATATAATTTGCCTTTCTACTGCAAAAAATCAACCAAACTACTTGCAAAGAAAAATTCTCCAAGTCAATGGCAATTAATAACTGAGATATTTATAGCTCTAACATATTATCTATATAATAAAGGTTTCTAGAAATTATAGTAAAAAAAAACAAAAAAACAACATTTTATGTAATATAATTATAAGTGTTATTTAGAAAAGCAAAAAAGCTGAGTATCTTTAAACATAATAATATTAAATATATTATAATCATAATCATTTAATTAATCTAACTTGCCTGTTATTATTTTTTGTTATTTTTTAATGTAGCTCTCTGATTTTATTAAATTTAGTATTTTTCATTTTCCTAAGTAATGTCAGGTATAATACCCAAAGAATATCAAAAATCAAAAAAAAAAAAATTTTATATGGTTAATAAAATAATAATATTTGATTAGAAAAATGATAAACTAAAATTTTACATTTAAGAAAGAAAATGAAACAAAACATTTGTTAATAATTAGGTTTATTACAAATGTAGAAAATTTATTAATTGTAAATTTTTGCAATTTTTGTCAATTTTTTTTTTTATTCTAATCCTTAAACAAAATACATTCCACAATATATTCAACGATCAATTTTTATTTGAAAAGTGAAAAAGTCACTTTTGACTTATAGTTTTTACAATCTTGTTCGTCTACATTGAGAAAATAGAAGCAAAATAAAAAATAAACTTCGTCTCTCTCTCTCTCTTCACGTTCAGTGTTTGCTCAATCTATCTTCTTTAATATTACAGTAGAAACTTTCCAGGTCACTTTTTCATTTTTTTATCTCCAGACGTTTGAATTCAAACATAGTATTGACAGAAAATGTAATGAAACAGTAAAAGAAGAACAACCAAACAAAATTATTACTAATAGACTCATAAAGCCAATAGGAAGAAGGAATAGACTACATTTATTAATAAAGGAGCGGGAATTTCGGAAAGTCCGACTCAATTTACCCAAGTAATCTTTGTAGGAGTATAATAAAATTAAGTTTTACTAAAAATTAAATAGTGAAAATCTTTCACTTAGAACTTGCTAAAATTGAATAAATAGAATATTTCTATATTCTTTGATAAAAAATAGATATTTTTATATTCTTACCTTAATTTATGATCTTGAATTTTAATTGAAATTTTTTGTTGTTTTCTGTAACGCCAATCTGAAAATATAATAAAAAAAAACTTATTAGAAAATTTATTATACATTTAATTGAAAACAAATAATAAATATACTTTTTTTTAACTCGTTTTTTTTTATTGACTTGGAGTGGTTAATTGGCAGCTCGCCGCATTCGGCCCGCCTTGACCATCTTTCCGGCCATTACATTTTTACAAAATATATTTATTTTATAATGGACAATTAAAAAAAAACAAAAAAACAATATTTAATTTTTTTTCAAACACAAAAATATTTCTAAATTGGCCCTCTAGATCAGGGGTCGGTAAACTTTTTTAGGAAAGGGTCAAATATAAAAATTTTAAAGATCTGAGTGCCAGACATGTTAGAATATATAATTTATATTTTATGGATAAAAATAGATGGCGGGCCGGATTTGACTCGCGGGCCATAGTTTGCCAACCCCTGCTCTAGATGTCATTTGGATTGGCCACCCCTGTTTTTCACAATTGTTCAACTTCATATTTTGAATAATTATTTATAAATTATAAGTTAACTTTTTTCAATTAACCATCCGAATTTTCAAAAATTTGTAAATGCCACTAAAGAAAAAATATAATTTTTTTACGACGTATAATATAAAAAAATAATGTTTTTTAACCAGGTGGTGATTGTTTTATTTTATTATGAAAATTTCATTTAAAATTACTTGTTTTACATTTTTTAAAAATTTATCTTTGATTTATTTTTATTATTATTTTTTGTTGAAATATTAAAAAGAAAAAAAAAATCTAAATGCCATGAATTTTAATTTACAATTTTTATTTATTAAAAACTTTACGAGAGATTCAATTTAAATAATTATTTTGTTTAAATTATTGTATGTAGTTAATAAATTTTAATTCATTTTTTTCTATATATTGTAATTAAACAACTCCACCCCTCAACCGACACTAACGACATAAAAAAAGAAATTGAGGATCTTGGTCACTCTGTGGCTAATATCTTTAACATTAGAAACAGGACTACTAAAGACCCACTTCCCATCTTCTTTATAGACTTAAAACCAGCATCTAATAACAAGGACATATATAAACTGCAATTCCTTTGCCATAGTAGAGTTGTGATAGAACCTCCCAAAGCACAACGTGATATCCCTCAGTGTACACGATGCCAAAACTACGGTCACACAAAGGCATATTGTAGACTAAGACCACGGTGTGTAAAATGTACTCAAGACCATTTGACAGCTGACTGTAACAAAGACAAAAGCACACCTCCTGAATGTGTTTTATGTGGGGACTCACACCCTGCTAACTATAAAGGCTGTGATCATTACAGGAAACTACTAAAAACCAAATATCCTTCTCTCAGACCAAAACAAGTACAA
Organism: Labia minor; assembly: GCA_963082975.1. NCBI lineage: Eukaryota > Metazoa > Arthropoda > Insecta > Dermaptera > Spongiphoridae > Labia > Labia minor. The sequence goes on along the minus strand of OY720347.1, from coordinate 79,391,115 downwards.
GATAAATCACAGACCGTCAAAGTAAATCAGCCTATTGAAAACAAATTACCAACACAGACTACTTCCCCCATACAAAAAACAAAACTTTACTCACAAATAGTGGCTTCCAAACATAATGAAAATAATGTAATTCCCATGACCAGTACCGACATTACTAGTACTAGACTTGAAAACATGTTGACAAAACTAATGGAACGCATGGACACTATGCTTAACCTATTAACCACCATAATTACCAGATTCCCTAATGGATCGCTCCCTTAGGATTGCCTTATGGAACGCCAACGGTCTCATGAGGCACTCCGGGGAGTTAAAATGCTTCCTAATAGACAAAGACATCGACATAATGTTGATAACAGAAACACACTTCAACAAAAGAAGTTATCTGAAAATCCCCAATTACACACTGTATACGACAAATCATCCAGACGGAACCTCTCACGGAGGATCAGCCATTATAGTTAAAAACTGTATTCAACATTACGAAAACTCTAGTTTTGACAAAGACTATTTACAATCGACATCAATTAAAATTAATGACATAAATGGACAAATTACAATCTCAGCTGTGTACTGCCCACCAAAACATAAAATCCATCATGATATGTTCGAGGGTTTTTTCGAAACTCTCGGGCAAAGGTTTATAGCTGGAGGAGATTATAATGCAAAACACACAGACTGGGGTTCTAGACTAATTACACCAAGAGGAAATTGCCTTCTCAAAGCAATCAACAAAATTAGACTTAGAACACTGACTTCAGGACACCCTACTTACTGGCCAACAGATAGAAACAAAATTCCTGACCTAATTGACTTTTTTGTGACGAGAGGGCTGGATCCAGGGCTTGCTAAAGTGGAGAACTGTCTTGAACTCTCGTCTGATCATTCACCGATACTTGTGACTTTTCCTTCCCAAATATATCCCAAAAGAAAAGACATTTACATAACAAATAGAAGTACTAACTGGACTTTATTCACAGAGACATTAAGTAAAAACATATCACTAGACATTCCACTTAAAAATAAACAGGATATTGACAAGGCAATTCAAAATCTCACTAAGCTCATTTGCAAAACCGCTACAGACTGCACACCGACTTACTTTCAGAGAGAGTACAAACTCAAGATTCCCCCTGACATAAAACATTTAATTGACAAAAAAAAAAACACTAAGACGACAATGGCAACTTCATAGAGCTCCAACAATTAAGACACAATTAAACAAACTTACAAAGGATATTAAGAGTCTTCTGGCCATCGATAAAAATCAAGGTATCCAGAATTTTCTTAAAAATCTTACTCCCGACATTGATACTGACTACTCTCTTTGGAAGGTAACCAAAAAACTTAAAAAACCCATTACTAGAATCCCCCCCTTACGTAGACAGGATAACAGTTGGGCCAGAAACGACAACGAGAAGGTGGCTACCTTTGCTAAACACCTGATAAATGTCTTTACTCCACATCCCCCTACAGACAATACCGACGTTAACTTCCAATCAATTCTAAATTTTGACACTCACAACTATTCTATGACAAATTTTAAAAAAATAAAACCTTCTGAAATTAAACAGTTTATACGACAGACCATTAAACCAAGAAAGGCTCCAGGGGGTGACCTAATTACTGATAGAATGATAAAAGAGCTGCCTGATAGGGCAATTCTTTTGATAAGCTATATTTTCAATTCAATTATCAGATTAGGTTACTTCCCTATCAAGTGGAAAAACGCAGACATCTTAATGATTCTGAAGCCTGGCAAGACACCAGAGGAGGTAATCTCCTACAGACCCATAAGTTTGCTGCCGACTCTGTCCAAGCTGTTAGAGAGAGTGTTGTTAAGGAGGCTTAAGCCTTTTCTTGACATTAATAATGTTATCCCTGATCATCAGTTTGGTTTTAGAGAGGGGCACGGCACGATTGAGCAGATTCATAGAATCGTTAGGGTCATTAATGACGATCTTGAAAACAGGAGATTCTGCTCGGCTGTGTTTCTGGATATCTCGCAGGCTTTTGACAGGGTCTGGCATGAAGGGCTACTCCTAAAAGTTAAGGGTATGGTTCCTTTAATCTACTACAGAGTAATAAGATCTTATCTTACGGGAAGGTCCTTCCAAGTGAGGGTGGGTGACTCTTGTAGCTCCGTCTGTCCCATTAGATCTGGGGTTCCGCAGGGTAGCGTCCTGGGACCTTTTTTATACCTACTTTACACACACGACTTACCCATTGGACCACAAACGACTGTAGCCACCTTCGCCGACGACACTGCTGTACTTGCCTCACATGCGGACCCAACAACTGCGTCTGCGATTCTCCAACAAAATCTAAATCTAATTAAATTGTGGCTTCACAAATGGAGAATCGTAGCTAATGAAGAAAAGTCAGCACACGTGACATTTACACTAAATAAAGCGACCTGCCCGGCTGTTGAACTCGACAAAAAAATCCCAATTAAAAAGACAGTGAAATACTTGGGTATGCACTTAGACAGAAGACTGACTTGGGAAATTCATATACGGACAAAAAAAAAACAATTACAATTAAAACTACACAAACTATATTGGCTGATAGGACGCAAATCTAAAATGACTTTAGACAATAAACTATTGATATACAATATGCTGATCAAACCAATATGGACATATGGTATTCAATTATGGGGAACAACAAGCAATACCAATATGTCTATAATACAGAAATTCCAAAACAAGACACTGAGGGCAATGGTCAACGCTCCATGGTACATATCTAATAAGATAATCCATGGAGATCTCAATGTTAGAACTGTGGCGGAGGAGGTGCAGTTAAACAGCATTCGCTACCTCAACAGACTACAAAACCATGTTAACGACAAAGCGAGACAACTTACTGACACACAAGGACTAACCAGAAGACTAAAAAGACTTAGACCTAACGACTTGATACACGACAGACTCAATTCTCCTTCGACTAATGGGCCGACGGTTTGATTCAAGTCAATCGCTCCATCTCCTCTACTTGTCCCTCATAATATCCTCAACACCTATTTTCCTATCTTAATCCTGTCTAGTCTTATCCCCCTCCCACTAATATCTTTCTTTCTTTCTTTCTTGATTCTCCCCTCATAATACCCCTCTATTTCTTATTGTATATATTTTATGTATATATTGAGTTTAACCTGTAAATGTTCTTCTATTGCCTCAAATAAGGCAGATGTGGAATTAATGTATCTAATTGGAAGTTAAATAAAAAAAAAAAAAAAAAAAAAAAAAAATTTTTTTCTATATAAGATCAAAAAAAGTCATCTTTTTGTATATATCAAGAATTGCATATGTAATTTTAAATATAGTTGTGTAATAAATTAAAATATAAATTCATTTATGTTTTTCGTGTTTTATGAGTTATGAGAATGAGATTAAACCGTTCATAAAATAGAAATATCAAATGCCAATTAAACTAGTTATTTTAGGATTTTATTGAAAATAACAGCCCTTGGTGTGAATCCTTTTCGCTTTGTCAGGTGATTAAACTTGGGCGAGCCTATTTTGGTCTCGCGGTTTCCTTTCTTTCTCTTACCAACTTAAAAGGCTACAACAAGTACAACCCGAAACGGGGTGGGTGACGTCCTTAACGAACACCCCTTCCATCATGGTTCGTGTTTTGTATTGCATTGTGAGCCCAGCACCACCCATCCATCCACCACCACCAATCAATCCCCGTCTAACGATGCGTTGTTTACTTTGCGATTGGGATTCTGCACACATAAAGACAACCAACCACCCAAATGCCCCTAAAGACCGCTTGTTTGCTAAAGGGTGAGTGTACTAATTGTATTCTTAAGCGTATCGACTTCTCTCTTGGTTTTCTTAAAAAATTAAAAAAAAATAATTAATGAATAAAAGACTTAAATGCAAATAAAACAAAAAAGAAAATATATTTTTTTTTATCTCCAGTTGATGAAGATGGTAGAATTATTATTTAATAAAAAGATAAAGATAATATTTATTATAAATTAAAATCTAATACAAATATAAATTTTTTAAGGTTACGATTTTTTCTATTTATTATTTTAAAACCTTATAATATATAATTGTGTAATCATCTAATTAAATATATAATAACTTAACAAATTTTTATTTTCTTAAAACCGGATAAATTTGAGGATTTGCTCAAAATAGAGTAGGCACGAAATGCTCAATTATTATGTTAAAAAAAAACTTTCAAATCATTCTTTAAATTAGTCTACAAAATTTCTAGTGATGATGAAATCAACAGAAAAATTTATTTATTATTCATACTTTTTTATATTATTAATCAATTAATATTATTAATTATTAATTAATATTATTAATTATTTATTATGGTCATTAATTATTAATTAATATTATTAATTATTTATTATGGTCATTAATTATTAATTAATATTATTAATTATTTATTATGGTTAAGCGATTTTGAAACATAAATATTGATTTCAGGATAGATTTTCAATTTGAATGTATTTAAAAATATTTAAAATTAATGATGAATTCTTATTAATGAAATGTATCGCCAATGAGGAGGGGTTTCTTCCCCTCAGATGGTATAGAGAAAATATCTTTTTTTTATACATTGTATATTGTATATGTCCCCGATAGAAAGGAAACAAAACAATAGAATAACCTCTTTTTTATGAAGACAATATATATACATTTATATATATATTAATGTATATATTTATATAAATATATATACATTTATAAAATCTCATATTAATAAAAATTATTTATTTATAAATATAATATAATAATTATTATTCAATAATTAATTAATTAATTAATTTACTTAACATAAATGCATAAAATCAATTTTGGAAGATTAATATATTTTTTTGTTTTATTCAATTTGTGTAAATTTTCGTATAACTTTATCTTTTCTATTTCACTTGTTATATTAAATAAATTTATCATATTAAAATTGTACTAAAAAGAATAAAATAATAGTCCATTGGAAAAACGTTATTAAATAAAAGATTTTTGTAAAATAACGTTTTTCCAATGGACTATAAATAATAAAATAATCTCCTTGTAAGGGACCTACTGGCATCCCGAACGTGGGCCCTCCCCTTACAAATTGGCGCCCACCGTAGGGCCCCCTTACAAGGTGATTTATTTATACTACCAAATTATACAAGACAATTATCATATTTGTAAAAATAATTTGATTCTTAGATTCTTGAAAGTATTTTACGACAGAATAATAATATTACATGGGTTATTTGTATGATTTTAACAGTAAATTCTCTTGTATTGAATTATTTATAGAGTTTAAATAGCAAGTTAATTAATTTTAAATAATTTCGAATTTTACACTCTCAATTCCTAGAATTTTCCTAAAATTGTTTATACTCAATATTCCCTCTGTCTCTGATCAGTTGTGTATTTAACAACCCTTCTTCCACATCAGTGTAATGTATTTATTTTAGAACTATATTATGTATCATGTTTCAATAAAGCTGTTTACTTTTGTTACAAGTTTGATTGTAGGATACTTAAGTATGTTATAAACAAATATTAGATGGTAAATTATTCTAAGAATAAGTGAAAAATCACTTTACTAATTTTAATTTAGAAAATCTATATTCATTCTATTCATTGATAAAGGAGGGCCTTAAAAAATAGAAGCTATTAATTATTAATATATTAATTGATATTATTATGTTACTCGTATTATATTTTTTAACTGTAAAATTGGATGGAGTATTAATATAATATATAATTGTGATATTATATCACATATAGAATTATCATTCACATATTACCTTTAGTTTTGTGACATTAATAAATTGATAAATATAAAATTGTAAATAAATTTAATTCATTCGACTGTAATTAAGTATTGAAAAGCAATAAATATTTTACCCGACGAATTCACCTTCACCTCCCTCCAGTCCCCTTCCCTTTAATTCTCTTTGAAGCTATAAAATAAAATTTATTCCAAATCAATTAAAATGAAAACTCTTCTCGTAAATCAAAAAAGGAATTTAATTTTCAATTCACTTCACCACCCCCATCAACCTCTTGTATATTCTCTTTTATTTTATATTTCGGAATTTTATTATTAAAGTTTTCATTAATTTAGATATATTTATATCTTTTATATATGTATTCACATATAATATAATTTTAATATAATTATAGATGAAACATACTGATTTGTATTATAATTATTAATATTTAAAACGTAGCGATATACTTAGTAAAATTTAAAAATGATTTTAGACTTGTTTATTATTAAATTTTATATTATTATTATTATTATTATCATTAAAACAGAGTTTAATTCAATTTCTATCCTAAGGTGGAAAAACAATACTGCTGGAGCACTTTTCGGGTGCAAAAATGGACAAAGTTGGGTTCATAATCTATAGTTATTTTTAAATTTAAATAAATATTTTTTTAAACAAAAAATAATATAATAATTATAGATGAATGTCACATTACCTGATAAATATTACTATAAAAATAACAAAAGAAAATTAATAAAAAAAATAAAATAAAAATAAAAATTGAAGATAAAAAAATATATAAATAATATTTTAGATTAATTTATCGGGTGTGGCGATTGCCTGAGACGCTGGTGCAGGGTGTCACGCACCACTACCACAAGTCAGCTTAGGATTCGTGAAGAATATTAAAAATAGAAAAAAATGAATGAATTAAAATTGATTAAAAAAAATATACCCTCTAAGAATAGAGACGATGCTAATATTCAAGTTTCCGATGTATGTCATTAATTTTATGCATCATACAAAGTTTTTCCCATAATTAATATCTCGACAGACCAATTCAATCATAATTCACTTTCCACATTCCTTTATCGTTACCGATAACCTTTTCTTTCAGAAATATTTTAATGAAACCAATCGAAACACACACATTTCGAAAACGAATTACATAAATCATTCACGACATATTTAATTATTGTCTTTTTGTTAAATGACAACATCATAAAATATCTATAGTTATTCTATAGTTTTTGAATTTATATGAGCAAAAAAAAAATAACATTCTTAAAATTTTTAGAAATGATTTGTTATTCAATTTAAATATAAATCTATAATATATATTATCATTAACACTATTAATCCTCATGCAGTATAGTAAGAATATTAAGAATATACTAATATATATTATGAATATTTATATATGGTGGAAAAGGCCAAATGAAAAATCTAAAAATAAAACTGAATTGATTTTTTAACTTTAATTGAAACATGTTTAAAATGTCATGAATATTCACATAATTTTGTCAAAATATTTTTTATTTTATAAATGACAAGTTTGATTTCGAAAGATGGACCTTAGCACTTTTGCTTCTTTTACAGGAGAACTTAAAAAATAATCAACGCTTAGTGTTATACTAAAAAGTAGTAATTTATAACTTTCTTTATATTCCTTAGTTTTCGTTTGAATTTTAAGCCAATTTTAAGTTTTATCAATAACTCGAAACATAGCCGAAACTGACCTTGCGTGTAAATAAAAATGAAATAAAAAAAATCTTTATTTATTTATTTGTTTGCGTAAATGCTTATTTATTATATAAAATTTAATATAAACGATTTTATTTAAAATTATAGCTGGAGTGTCTCCACTCGACTATCTCGCAATTTGAATTGGATTAAATAACATAATATATTATATTTAAATTAAATTTAATTAATTATAAATTATAAATAATAAATATTAAACCAGCACATGTTTGGCTTTTTATTGATGGCACCATGGCACGTGTTGGCGCGTGAGATTTGCAGTGTTAAAAAATTAATTCTGGTACTTTCAGCGAATCCATCAAGCTGAAATTATATATATAGCAGTTTTATACAATTATTAATCATGTGAAAAATTATCAAACATATATCTTTATCTTACGGTCACTTTAGAGGAAAAAAAATCAAAACGTTCTAGATAAAGACCCTCTTCCGGTTGAGCTACATTTCTCAAAAGTTGATAGAAAACTACGAATTTTGAATAATGCTCATGTACCAAATTTCATCATTCTAGCTCAAACCGTTTTTCTGTAATCTTGGTTACGAGATAGTAAAAATTAAATTTATTTTAATAAATTAAGTGATTTTTTATTCTTTCTTTTAAGGTGTACACCTCTCTTTAATAGATAATATATTTAATAATTATAAACAAACTAAATTATTGACTAATCTAATATTGTAATTTTTAATTTTTAAATTATTAATATATTATTTTTTTCAAAGTTATTAAAATTATAATTAATATTTTTTTTTATTATTACGAAATTGAGAATGTATTATTTAAGTATACAATATTTTTGAATTAAAAATATCTATTATTATTTATTTATTTTTTTTTAATTTGAATAAATATTTAAAACAAAAATGGAATAAAATTATTCCTATATGGTTATTGAGATAACCAAATTAAGTAATAATCAATATCACAATTAAAAAATATTAACTCTGTTGAAATATTAATGAGATTATTTAAATGAAGGATTTTTTTTTTAACTTATGACATACAATCATTTATGTTATGTTTAGTTACTGCGTTTGGTATAATTTATGGGCCTTTTTTGATAAAATATATTCTTTATAAAAATTAATTACGTTTTATTTAATAATAATTTATAATATAAATTAATTATTTATTTATAAATTTAACGAACGAGAATGATAATTACACACTAAACTTAAAATTAATAAAAAATATAAATAATTAATATCTTCAATTAGGAACGTATTTATTTATTTATTTATTTATGTATATTTTGAAGACAATGGTAGAGAGATTGCAATAATTAAATATGGAGAGATAGATCTGAATTCAACGGAGCGTAATTGCCTAATGGGATGTGTAACACTCACTCGATGAGCTAGAATTTCTAAATCACCAATAGGATAGTAATAATAATAATAATAATAATAATAATAATAATAATGAATATAAATTTAAGAATAATATTATTTTAATTTTGCCTTAAAACTTAAAATATAAATTATCGAATTTAATGTATATCAATAGGCTCAATGCACAGATTATAGAAAGTTCTATCTATTTGATTTTATAACCAAATTTAAAAATGGTATAACCAAAGCTTTACAAAGTATATATATATATATATATATATTACAATTATATAATTATAAAAAATGGGGTCAATTTATATTCGCAATAAAAATTCTTATTATTCCGGGCGTGAAGTGAATTTGTCTCCTTTTCAAAATATTAAAATATAACATTTATTTTAAATGAAGGTAATATTAAACAATTTTTTGTTCTCTCTCTTTCTCTAAAAGAATAGTTTATATTATATATTTGAAATAAAAATATTTAGTGCATCTCTAATTTAATTTTTTTATATTAAAATTTCATTTATTAAAGTTTACACAAAATATTTTTAAATTGTTTTGCCAATCTTCGTTATTTTATATAATTATATTTGTGTATATAATAACATATATTATATATGTTTTTATGATGAAATATTTTATAAATATAAATGGCCAATACATTAACACGGTACTATAATATAATATAAATATATACTAAAGTTCTAGAATTAAAATCTTATTACATCAGAAAGAAATCCTATATCTATGTGCTTTATATTAGAATTTGTTATTATTGGAGAGAATTTTTAAGTTGAATTAATAGATTTTTAAATACTTATACATATATTTTACAATTTCTTTAATAATATTGTATATTTAATGATTATTTTTATGTAGAACAAAATGTAATCTTTTCGGTAAAAGTATATAGAATTGTTAAGTAACTCAGAGCTGCAAAATCAATGAAAAACCTTTGTTGATGAAAATTAATTATTACATTACATTACCTTATTAAATAGTACAGATTTTTTAAATTGTTTTTCTAAATTTTATTACTGTGTTTTTATGTCATCTAAATATAATTGCTTCTCATTTAATTATTAATTCATTCATATGTCGAGATTTGAATGAATTACTAGTTTGTATAAATCTATCTATTTATTTCTGTAACCCTACAGATCTCAAAAGTTATTGGTCACAGCAATTATCCAAACGTCCCTTACCTGACCTATATATATTATATTCATCCAACTCCTATAAAAAGAAATTATCTAAGTAAGGTAATGGCACCTATAGATGACATGGCACCTATAGATGACACTTTTGAATTTAAACTAAAAAAATAAGCAAATTTTAAAACATACGCGGAAATTTTTTTTTTAAATGATAGTTATGCTTTTCCACCATCTGAGATATCCTACAACAATACAATAAGTCGCCCTATTTTTTTTCTTTTAACTTGAAAAGCAGACCGAATCGTCAACAATTGATTTTTTCAACAAATCTTAAAGATAACCTTAAGGTAACTAATGTTCTTAATTAGTATTTTATATTTTTATATTCATATTTATCAAGAATTTAACAACTACATTATAAAATAGACTTAATATAGATATAAATCATTTCAATTTAAACACCTAATTTTTAAAAGTATCTTTTTTATCAACGGTGTTATCTATAGGTGCCCCTAAAAATTGTTTTTCCTATAGATGACAGCAATGTCAGCTATAAGTAGGTTTTTAAAAAAATTGTCTATTATATTAATAGCTGTAAAGAGGAGATAATTTTATATAATTCCACCAAGTTGCATGTCTGAATTGATATAGGAACCTAAAGGTGACGCTGTGTTTCTCATTGTCAGAAAATTTTTTTCAGTTCCAGAACTTCATACACTATTTTTATGAAATTTTTTTTAAATTACTCTGTTCTCAATGTATAAATAAAAATGCATAATTAAAAAAAAATTTGTTTAAAATCAATTTTTTATTTTATTATAATATTCAGCTAAAAATAAAATCAATCAATCACAATAAATATATCTAATGTATCATTATATGAAACCTGATTTTTTTATTATAACTAAAGTTAAAGCAGCAACAAGGCGTTGGAAAGATGTTTTACTTTGTAAATAAATAAGTTGAAGATAAAGAGAGCAAGCGAAGTGAAAAAAGTAGATGTCATCTTTGGGTTCCATAATTGTCATCATTAGGTTCCACCAAAATTTTTGGTGTCATCTATAGGTTCCATTTGATTACTTTGAAAAAAAATTATATTTCCTATTAAACTCATATAAAAGTTTAAAATATTTATCCTGGTGATAAAAGGTAAGATAAGCTTTATAATAAACCAAAAGATTTTTTTTGTGAGACGTATAGTTTCAGTTTTATAAAAGAAAATAGTGGCAAGAGCGCTTAAAATGTCATCTATTGGTGCCATTACCTTATTTGTTATTTTCAGAAATTTGATAGAAGAACGACTGTCATTTAGCACGTATATAAATATAATATATCAAAAAGGATGATCGATTAAAATTTTCATTTGAAGTAACAGAGGGCAAATCAAATTAAAAAAAAACTTTTTTTTTAATTAATGAAATGGAGTTTTAAAATTAAAAAACTTGAGGAATTTTACTTTTTATAATTTTTTTTTTACAATATAAAATGAATTTTTAGATATAAAAAAAAATTGTATAAATAACTAAAATTTTAGTTTCATTATAATTTGACAAAAAAAAAAAAAAAAAAAAAAAAAATTGCTAAGGGTAGAAGGAGGAGCGGTCTTAAGGTACCTGTATTCCTAGATTGAATTAATTAGAAAATATTTTTTTTTAACTCTTTTGGTTCTCCATATAATTTTTTTTTTTTTATCTTTTACTTTGTTTTATTTTATTTTTTAGTTTAGAAAAAAAAATAAACCATTAATATATATATATATATAATATATGTGTAATTATATATCATAATTAATGAAAATGATGCTCTATTTTATCTCTTTGAAAGAGAACTAACTCAACATGAAAAAAATATTTTCTCAATCAGAAGGTGTAAATTACTCTTCTCTATTATAAATATAAATCAAAATTGGCTTATTATAACAAATATATATAGAATATGTATTTTATATAATATCAACTTTTTAATTAGTATCCCTTAAAACTTTTTTATTCATTCCAAATAGGAATGTAATATATTTATTTATTCGACGAAATACATAAAATAACTTTTTTTTTATTATTTTTATATTTTCTATTAAATATTTTTTTCTTTTTAAATAAAATAAAAATATTATTCTTCAATATGGTAAATATTTATAAATTGTCTAAATAATTAAAATGACTGACAGAGTTAGAGGGTAAAAAAGACAGTGAAGAGTAAAAAGAAAGGTAAATTTTTTGCCTTCTTTTTATGAGTATCTATTTCTGAAGTGAAAATGTCTTGAAAACGGAAGAGTATAGCCAGAAATATATTTGAATAGATGAATAAATGTTGAAAAACTATAATTAAAAATTAATGAAAAAGGCAGTTTTTAATTAATTCATTTTTTATTTTTTTGTTTTCATTTTTTTTTTTTTATAAATAGAATATAATTGAATGAATGATAGAAAATTAACCCTGAGGTAATGTATAATTTAAAGGGAGGCTGAATTGTTTGTTTGTTTTTTATTTTTCATGAATGATATGATTAACGAAGAAGGTTGAGAGAGCGAGAGCGAGAAACAAACTGATCGATTGATTTGATAAAAAAAAAAGGAGAGAATTTGAGATACACCTTATATTTATTTGTCTATTGTTTTATTTATATCCTCTTTTATAAAGCATCTTTAAAACAATAATTTTATTTCAAAATATATAAATTTTGATTGATCAAATGTAATTTTTTTCTATTTAGAATTTATGATTAGATAATGAATTGATGTTGAGGAAAAAAAGAGAAAAATAAAATACTTATAAATAATTTTTGATTTTTTTTTTAAAAAGTGTGTAAAGTGATATTTAATTGTTCTTATATAGGGGTTAGGATTTTTGCCTAATGTATTGCTTTGTCTTGATTGATGGTTAATACATTTATCACCAGTAAACTCAGAAAATAAATGTTGATTTAATAGGAAATTTCAATTAATTTTCTATTTGCATTACGGATAAGGTATTACAAAAAGTTGCCTCTCACTGGTTGAGGTAGAAGTGGAGGGAACGGAGGTAAAGGGGAAAGGGAGAATTATTTAACCATCATAACACAGTAATAAAACAAACTAAATACTCAACTAAATTTGTATTTGATCGAATAATTATATATGATCTCTTATATTTGATTTACGTTTTAATCAATTAAATATTTTTCTCTATTTTTCCATTTCAAGTATATGATATGATATTTTCCCCTGTTAATTGATTTTTTTTATTTTATCTTGAAATTATAAAATGAAGATTTAATAAGCTTTGACTAAAGTAAAGTTTAATATGATTTTTTAATTTTCGACTAACTAAATCAGTGTTTGTTAACGTTGCTAAAGTCGTGTAAAAATTTGCAGAGCTGAGTAAAAATATTTTCTATTTTTTACAACATACAAAAAATATAATAGAGAGATGAAATTTAAAATTAAATTATATAATTGTTAAATAAAAATAACAAAGAAAAATATTTACAAATAAATAATCCGTGTGAAATTAATTTGCGGCAAAATTATTTATTAAATGTGTTATTCATAATAACATTTTTTTAAAATATTTTAAGCATTTATTATTAAAATTTAGAAAGCATTTCCATAATATGGTGGATCACGAGTTAAAAGAACTACTAGTTTAAATATTAAATATTATTTCAATTTGGAAATTCACAATCAGAAAATGTATAATAATATAAAATACGTATACTCTCAAGGAAGAAGTTTTAAAATTTGAATACAAATGATACAAATAACTCAAAATCAGATATAAAATTGTATTTTCAGAATAAAAAAACTAAATAAAACATTTTGTAATTTTTTTAAAATCATATATAATCAGGGGTGTTTTTAAATTGATAAAAAATTTATTAAATTTTTGGTAATTATGTATATTTAGTTTTGGTTTTATTATAAAAATTATGATTAGCATTAAACCATTTTTAGGGCCAAAGTAATGTTCACAACAGTCTCAAATAAAATTTATTATTTAATTTTATATGTGTAATTTGTATTCAATTAATCTATATCAAAACGAAGATGAAAACGTTAATTAATATTATAATTAAAATGCGAATAGATTGATTGAGAGATGTTTTAACCATAAATAAAACATAAAATATATTATTGTATAAAGAATAGCAAAAAAAAAAAATAAATAATTATTATTAATTACTAATTTAGAGAAGAAAATTATTAAAAAAGTTTTTAATCTTTTAAGAAAACTCACCGAAAATTGGCGTCTTGTGATATTATCACTGTTCAAGGCACATTCTAAATAAAATATTTATATTTTTGTTTAATCTATTTCCAAGAATTGGTCGAGTGGCTTATCGCTTACGGCGAAAATTCATTTCAATTTCTCACTACATTTTGAATTTGAATATTGCTTGTATCTATCAATATTTTATGATATATATTACACATATATTATAATTTAAAATAAAAATTTAATCTAAATATATCTAAATTAATTTTATAATAGAATATAATTATGTAATTTTTCGGTGTGTGTGATACTAAAACTAAATTAAATTTAATTAGTTTGAAATTAAATTCAATTATATATTATCATATTTTATTTATTTATATATCATAAAATTTAAAATTAAATTTAATTCATAATTGAAGGAGAATTTTCGATTAGATTAAAACCCCTACCTTCGCTATCGGATCTCTTGATATATTATGCAATTTTCAGATATTAATTTCAGAATGAGTAAAAAAAATTTTAATAAATGATCAACAGAGTTTAATTTATGGAAAATATAAAGCGTTGGTTACAAAAATCAATATGAGCTCGAAGAGGGAAAAAGAAGCAGTAGGGTATTAATAATAAGGAACAGAAGGGATTTTCTTATCTTATGAAATATAAAAGTTGATTAATAGTGGGAGGGGAGTAAAGGACGATGGCGTCGATCTTAAAGATTAATCGGGCTTGATTCGCCTTGCGACAACACCTTAACTTAGCTTTCATCATCAACTCCCTTTCGGTCTGCCTCCACCCTCCTTTGTCTCCAGCTCTAATGCCATTTATTAAAGCTTATATGAAATTTATTTTAACAAGAATATTTTCTTTCATCTATTTCATCTCCCTAATAAATATTATATATTGATTTGCCCCAGTTAGAAAATAACTCGATAAATAAAAAAAAAATAAAAATAAAAATATTTATTACCTGTGTAAATATATAAAAAGACTACAAGCGGTTTGCAACCGAATTGTCAAGTCACAATGCAGATGTAACAGGATTGTGTGACAAGCATAAGTTATTCCCCACCTCTCCCCTAGTCTCTTGAAATAAATGTTACCCACCTAAATTTAAAAAAAAAAAAAATCAGGAAACAACAACAAAGAACCAGAATAAAACCACTTCACTTGGAGTGTGTATCTGTGTCTGTTCATATAAGATTCATAGATAGCTATTGAATTAAAATTGCACTAAAAAGAATAAAATAATATAAATATAAATTTTTTTTATAAAATAACGTTTTTCTCATGGACTAAAAAAGAATAAAATAATTTTTCTATAGGCCTGGCAAAATTTTATGGATGAATTTCTTCATATACAACGAAAAACGTTTGGCGCATTTAATTTTATTTATTTATATGAAACACACATCAAGTTAAATTTTTGTAGTAATAAAAATTTTATTAAACACATAAACTGACAAATTGTTTTATTATCCAATAAAATTGATAGACTAATAGCTAAGAAATTGATCTTTTATTATTTTTCACTGTAATATACTTACGATATATCAAAGTATGTAACATATTTAAAAAAAATGATTATTTTTTTAAATTTACATATATTATCACTCAAAGTCAAAAGAGTTGATTTTATCAGAAGAAATGGTGATACTTGTTAATGAAGTGTTTTAATGTGGTATATATAATAAATTATAGCTCTATAAAGGAATTTAATTGCAAAGAAATAAAATAGAAAGCAAATGAAAACTAAATGCGCCAAGCGTTTTTCGTTGTATACACCTATTATAAAATTATAATTATTATAAAATATATTAAATTTTTAATTTTTGTATTCATCCATAAAATTTGCCAGGCCTATAGAAAAATTATTTTATTCTTTTTTAGTCCATGAGAAAAACGTTATTTTATAAAAAAAATTTTATATTTATATTTTTATATTAAAGCTTTCAAGTTTAGTCTCCTTAGTCTAATTAATTTCATCAAAATTTAATATCTATATTATATTTATTAAATGTATAACACGATCATTTATATCAAATGATGACAAAACTATTTCTGAGTTAAAAGATAATTATAATTATAAATTAACGTATTAATTTTTTGACAATTGAAACAGAAAATTTATTTTAAAATATGGATATACACCTATTATAAAATTATAATTATTATAAAATATATTATATTTTTTTTTTTTTTTAGTTGCTAAATAAAGGAATATACATACTATTATATATTATAACTTTGTTATTTTTAAATATTAACTTTTTTTAGTGGTAAAAATAAGTTTATAAATAATTTGGATTCCTTTATTATACTATAAACAATTTACATTTAAAAGTATTTTTTTATTATTTTAAATAAATATTTGAGTTTGTGGATTTATTTTTACCAAAGTAAACGCTTCACTATTTTTTTATGAAATATTTTTTTAATGGAAATGAATAAAAAAATACATTCAATTACCACTTTAAATTATATAACTATTTAAATAGCTAAGAAAACGTAAAAAATTGTTCAAATTATTATTATTTTACTAAATCATTTAATAATTTTAAATCATAATAAATAAAAAGGTTTTCTTTTAAAAATTGTTATACTTATATCATTCATATAATAATTGTTTTTTGTGAATTGTATTAAAAAGTTAATAATACAAATAAAACAAAAATGTAGAAAGGAATCGACACCTGCATGCTACATTTGAAATAGTATACGAGAGTGTAGAGAGAATCGGAGAGAGATAAAGAGAGACAGGAAGGAGAGAGATATAGTGAGGGGAGGAGAAGCGTAACTCTCAACAAATTATATTATTATTAGAGTGTAATTTCAAGACTAGTTAAATTAACCCGTACCCCTACCCAAGGGTGATGTCATTAAAATAATTACTTAATAATTAATTATAATTAACAAGATCCAATTATAATTCGAGTGGGTTGTAAAATAATTTAGAACACACTCTTCTTTCATTCATTACATTTTTTGATAATTTTTTTTCCTCATCCGGCCACCAATTCCCTCCTCACTAATCAAATATAAAATTATTATGTTAACTAGATTTTAATATCTTGTCTCATCTTGATTCTTATATTGTTTTGTTCATCAATTAATGGATTAATAATTTTAATATTTTTTTTTTTTACCTTGTCTTTTGTAAATTAAATTAGAACCGCTCGTCATCGTAATAATTGATCATTACATTTACAAAGTATATTCTTAAGAACGTGATGGTAAACAAAAATTGGTGAAGAGTTCAAATTATCTGTTTATAATCAGTAATTATCTTTGTTAGGTTAAAAGGAAGTGTGCCTAGGGACAGGTGTACACACACACACACGTTTAGGCAAGCCCTTTTCTCAATTGAATGACCGAGGAAGTTAAAAAAAAAAAAAGGTTTTTAGAGGTTAATCTTTGTAAGAGGTAGCCTTTGAAGTAACCCATCGACTCCTGTTATCAAAATCTTCAACCTGTTTTAGAATAAATTATAACGGAAATTCTGTTCTTTAAATATTCACCTTCTTCTATTTCTCCCCTCTATTCCTCTTTTATTAAATATATTCTTAGTTTTTTTTTTTTATTGTTTTTTTTTCCTAAGATAATTTCAAGAAAAACACCTTTAGAGAGTTTGAATTGGATTGAAAGGTAAACTAAAATAATACGATTTATATATACCTATATATTCAATTATCCTCTGGTTAATGGAGTTGTGCTAAAATAATAAATTACAAAATTCTATTATTTTTCTGTTATATTATAATTAAAATAGAATATAAACATCACAATCCATTTGATAGTAAATATATGTCCAGGTCGAGTGGAAAGTAACTAGGTATTGAAATTACCAAATAAATTTTATGTTTTTAGAAATTGTTATTTGGGAATATGATTACTTACCTGAAAATTCGATTAAATTGTGATAAAAGCCTTTATAAAACGTAATTGTTTATCGATTTGACTATGGATGAACTCTCTCTCTATCATTAGACGGTTTAGATCTTAGAAATAAAAAACAGCTCCAATATCATTATTCTATTCAAATGTAGACCAGTTTGGAACCTAAGGGTGATGTTAATTTATTGGGTATAATAAACACTACTTAATTATTTTTAGTACTCAGTATTGAGGTACCTTTAAAAAATTAAAATGCTTCGATTAATCTATTCATTTATTTTGTTCCAAAATCAATGCATTTGTTTTCATAAAAAAAAGGACTTATTTTTAAATTATGTTAACATTTCTTCTAAAATATTAAAAATCATAACAAATAAGAAAAAAAAATAATAAACTAAAAATCCTTCAATAAAATGGCGCAAAGCAAAAACTAATCTATAAAATATTTTTATAATATCAAATCTTCTCTCCAACATCTCTCTCGTAAGTCTGAAAAAATATTTTCTCAAAAGAAAATAAACAAATTCTCAAAATAGATATATTTTCAGTGTAAAAGAAAATTCCATACTTGTCGTTATGGAATCTATAAAAAAAAAACTAAGTTTTTTTAAGTAATTTATTTTATCTTTAAATAGAAAATATTTAAATAAAATTAACCATAAAAAGATATTTATATAAATATTTAATTTATATATTCCACAAGAGAAAATAAAATAACCTTCCTTCCCTCTCTATAATAAAAACTTCTATTTCATTACTTCATTTCCATTCGACGAATACTGTCTCATTTGCTTTCATTCTTTTCACTGCTATGCATGTTGGTCTCGTTTCATTCTCGATTCTTATTTCTCTTTATAAATAAAGGGTAGCTTTAATCGATTTAAGGCCTTTGGTGTCTTATAAACATCGGATATAAAATGCAAGATGAGCCACAGATGGACGAGCCGATGAACGATTCAGTACCTTCCTCATTTTGAATAATTTAAAACTAACCTAGATTGGAAAAATGGCCAATTCAACTTTAAAAGTTTCTCCTTTAAATTCCCCGATGTCAATTATTCATTAGGCTTTTAACCCGACTTTAGAAACAATATCACGGAAATGGGCGGACGTCCATAATCTATATGGGAGCTTCGAATTAAGGGTTAGACCCTCATAAAATTATATTATAATAAAAACATAAAACTAGCCGAATTCATTTAAAATTTTAATTTATTTTACCAAGAAAAATAACCTTATATATATATATATATATATAATCATATTTTTAAATTAAGATAGTTTTATTAATATATAAATTAATAAAAAAAACTTTTTAATATACACGGTTTTTAATCAAAAATGTCCTAAAAACTAGAAAATAAAATATTAATTAAACCTTGAATATTATCCTTTATAATGTTATTCTAGTTGAACTCTAGTAATATGTTATCTTTAACTAAATTTAATTAAATTCACAAATTTTAAAAACCCATATTTTTGAAAAATTCTAAATATTTTTTTTGATTATTGCAGCAGTGTCATCGACTTTCAATATACGTTTCAAATTTGAGCGAAATTGCTCAACTAGAAGTGGGTTAAAATCCAATCCAAAAGTTTAAAAATCTATAAATCGTTTTAATGATAAAAAATAGGTCTTTTTTTAACTTTCTAAGAATCCGTATAGTTCATAACTACATGACACCATTAATTATTGTTTTATTAATTACTTTTATTAATTAATCCATCCAAATTTTATTCTATCCTAATTCTTTCGAATCTGTTTTTTAGATATAATCATTTCAACCCATTGTTTTTTTTTTTAAAGATAACTTTTCAAAATATATATTGTGATATTCTAACCAAGTGCCTCCTCAATCTAATTTATCAAAGAAGATATACAATATATGTAAGCGATTATGGGTAACTGGAAGAAGGTTGAAAGAAAAAAATATATTTCCGTAAATATCTCTTTGAAATAATAATTTAAAAAATCTATGAGTATTTTTTTCAATTTGTATCATGGATTACGATTACACTGTCTTCATTATTCATAAGAAGAAAATTAAATAAAAATATACAATAGTATATATTCATTACATCTTCAAAATAACAATATTCACTATTCTAATTCCAAAATGAAAATGAAAAATTAATACTAATAGATGCATAATATAATATAATAATATATAATTATAAACTCTAAATAAAAATTTTTGGTCATGTTATGGTCACATTTTATCTTTTAAGTGTATAAATGTTAAGTTTAAATGTAAAAAACTAATTTTTCTTCAGATATTCAATTAATCCTGTTTGACCCACCCTTGATGTCCTTTTTGAGGGTTGGTAGAGAGCATGGAGGGGATTTTTCTCTATTTGCCCAGGCTACCAACCTAACGAGTCCCGGAGGATCTTCTGGTCTCCATCTCATACCATTCCCTTGGATCCTAAACCGCCATCTTTTATATTTCTCGCCATTGTATACTTTCTTTTTATTCTTCATCTTCTTTCACCCGTTCGCCCTTCAACCTTAGTTCCAGTAAAATAGAGAGAGAGAGAGAGAGAGAAAGAGAGTCAAGTAATTTCACGCAACATTTCCAACCCCCTGTGCGATTTTCTTCCAACACCTCTTACGTCTCTCTTTGTCCCACTCTCATCATAATACAGAGTACGATTAGTGGGCCAAACATTTTGCGGTTATGCCTATCTTCTTTTTTCCGGTTTCTTTTTTACTCCTTGCATAAACTTCACCTTGTTAACTTTTTTATATAAAAAGAAATTTTCAATTCTGTAAATTTTCATCGACCATTTTTATATTTTTTTTTTTATCCTATTTTTAAAACTTGTTTAGAAAATGAAACAATATTTATATTAATTAGTATATAATCTAAAAATTATTTCTATAATACTTCAAACTTTAAGCAATGTATGAAATTAATTGAAATAATTGAATTAGTAAAAAGTTTTAAAATATTTCTCTCGTTATTTTATTAATTTCATATTGGTAATCAATTAAAATGAATCAAGTTTGAGTAATATATATGTTTTCCTTAAAAATTAAATTAAAATGGTGATTGTAGCAATGTACAATATTTAAATTTTGGAGATTTCCATGACTTTAATTAATAAAAAAAAAAAAAAAAATTGTGTGCATCATCGCACTAATCAACTTCAAAGTTTTTAAAATATATTTGCCGACACTGTAATTAATTTAGAAAAAAATGATTTTGTCTGATGTGTATAAATTTTCAATTTATAACGAAGAACAATTAATTTAATCAAAATATAGTTTCTAGATATTTTTTAAAAAAAAATTACTTAATTAATAAATAAAAGCAAAGAATTAATTAATTTGATAAATATTTATTTAAAACTTAGTAAAAATAAATTATTTATTATCAAAAAAATTCCTTTTTAGCCAATCAAATTTTGTCAAGGATGTGAATCAACGTATTAGAAATGATATTTGAATTTATTTCATAAAATATTACTGAATATTTGTTTAAAGTTTAGAAAAAGATTATTCATATTATATTTTATTTAAGTTCACTAATGTGAAATATTTTAGATTTGAATTATCAACAATATTGACAATATTATTTTTAGGTGAGGCAGTTAAGATTAACGTTTTTATTTTTCTTTTATTTATCATCTTCAGATTTGATTACAAAACAATTATTTATTATCAATTGGATTTCCGATGAAAAATGAATTTTTTGATAAAAGGAGAAGAAATGTTGTTTGCTTTAGTTTTTTTAATTCAATTTATTATGAAAAAAATGATGAAGAGAAGAAAAATAATAGTCAGAGATTTATAATTTTTTTTTTATCCAATGAAAAAATCAATCCATCTTTTCGTAATATATTGATGTTCAAGATGACAAATTGATTCAGTTTATAAATCAGTGGATCTTCACAAAATATTTATATTAAACTTAAAATAGAATATAAGTTTATTATTCAGTTTTATTTAATCTGTCTTGTCTTATTATATCAATATTATGGATTACTCTTTAATATGTTTGTTAATAGGTAATATTATTATAATATGTAAAGTATAAATGTTTAACATTTTTTTTTTTTTATAAATCTTTCATAACTTTCCAATAATCAATAAATCCTGAAATCTCATTAATATAAAGTAAAAGTAAATAATTAGGAAGGCTTACATATATAAATACGTATATGCATATATTGTATATGTAGTATGTATATATGATAAAATTAAGAGGGAAAGGGTAAATTTTTTTTGATTTTGAAAAAGAAAAAAAAGTTAATAAACAAAATTTAAAATAAAACACGATAGATGAACGAAAATAATTCAAGGGTATTGAATGTAGAGTGTTAGTGGTAAAAGGGCAGAGGTTTAGGTTAAAGGATGCAATTTGAAGTAGAAGGAATAAGAGGACGATCATCCCCAACACCATCATCACCTCCCCCCCACTCCCATTCTCATCTAAAACACTCTTTACACCCTGTGAGAAGTTTAAAATTACTTTTCCAAAAAGAAGAAAAGTGAGAGTTAAATAAAGTAAAAAAAGAGTGGAAAAGATTGCGAGTGGCAAATTTCAGGACGCATGACTTGACAACTTTTCTTAATGGCATTAAAATACCTTGACGCACTCAAGAATAAGAGGATCATTACCCATTTAGGGGAGGAGAAAGAATGAATGGGTGGTGATGCGGAAACAGCAAAAGACAAGATAAAGATAAATCCAAGAGATGCAAAGAAAATATTTGCTCCCTATAATCCTAGAACAATTTTAGAACAAGAATATTTTTTTACTTTTATCCAAAATCATTTTTATTGATTTGCAAAAGAAAAATATTAATTTCATAGTAAAACAGCTGTTTTTGTTAACTTTTTGTATGTCTGATAACGTCTGACTACGACCATTTTTATTGAATTAAATATAAAAATTAGAGAGAGTTTCATAGTTTCTCTTCAATTGGTATTTTGAAAGAATGCGAATTTAAAAAGCAAAATATATAGTCAAGAGCCCAGAAGTTTAATCATAAGTATTTTCATTATTTCAATATTGGTGCCGGATGTGTTTGTTTTCTTATTCGTGCCCACTTTATATGTGTATCAAGACCGACTGACTTAAAAAACGTGTCCCTAACATTTAGGCACCCAGCAACACCAGCTTCCCAATTCATTATATTCAAACTTTTAATATTTAAATATTAATCATTTATTTTTAAATTGGGTCTTTTTAGCTATTAAATAAATAGTCTTACTATGATGTTAACCTCAATAAAAAAATTTGTAATTAACCATTTTATTTTCTACAAAATTTTGTTTCAGATATACTATGAGTAATATGTAAAGTGAAATTTGAAAATTCAATTGAAAATCTCCTTTATTTTTAAATTCTATAATATCATTTTGTTTTTTGTTGACTTTTGGGATCTATGACTTTTAGAAAATTTAATTATTATTTAAAACATTGAACTAAAGTGAACGACCACTAAATGTCAAGTTTGGTGGGCTAAGTCTGGTATCATTAGGATATCATCCTGGTCAAATAAAAATTAAAATTAAAAGAATAATATGTAAAGAATCAAATGCTATTATTATTATTATTTCTTTTCATATTTTTCAAATAAACATTAAATTCTTTTTTTTTCTATGTTTATAATAAAATGTGCGAGATTTATTTTATTTCCTTATTTGCTCTGAATATTTTTATTTTAAAAACGATTAATCAACTAGTAATATATATATATATACTTCTTCATTATAATATATTGTATTTACCCGAAAGCACTTCTGTTTTGTCAATAATAAATGTCACACAAACATAAAATATAAAATTTCTATTATAGTTTTTACTACAACACACCCACATTAACCCACATTGATGAAAATATGTTCTGAACTTAAGGATTCTTTAAACGTGTATTTTTGTTGAAATCTGAAATTTTAATTTTTGCACATAAAAATATATCATTTAGTTCAGTAGATATGATGAGTATTTACTGGTTTATAAATTATTTTTATAAATTTATAATGTAGATATTTTTATCATTTTATATACCAAAAAAATTTATAATTAAAACAACATTCTGTAAAATAATTATTATATTTTATTTATATTCTTTATCAGTTTGCCTTCTTGGAAGTTAAAACTGTTTTACATTAATTTACATAAATTTATATTCCAAATTAATTTTTGTTCGAGTCTACTTCACTGCCTTTGGTCGTTTCCGATCTTCTTTGATCCTCCTTTTGATTTTCCCTTCATCAAATTCTCCTTCTATTCCTCCATTCTTTCTTCTTATTAGTTAGGAAAGTTTAGCCTGTTAATTGACCTCTTCAAAATTCACCTCTTATCTTTAATATTTCATCAGAGTATAGATTAAAGCAAGAATGAGGTTTTCTTGAGCCCCGCCAAATCTTTTAATCCATCGTTTTCAATTTATTAATTAGCATTTATTGTATATTAATTTTTTAAAAAAAATCAAGTATTGAAGTATTTTAGATATTTTTCACAGTTTAAATTTCAATATAACATATAATATATTTTATAATATATTTATATTACGAGGGTGGGGTGGAAAGTTTCCGGCCTGACCAAGAAAAACGATGTTTTTAAATTTTCTTTTGCTTTATTTTTCAACATTCAAGATAGCTGAGACCTGTACCATGTCAGCTGAACGTGTGCGAAATATTTTGCACAACTATTTAAATATGGAAAGTGGTTTGCTAACGTTAGACCAAAAACTGCTTCGAAAAACCATTTCTACCGACAATTTGGCGCTGTAGGCGTAATCGTAATCCAAACGAATTTTTGCGTTGTTGATGAGACTTAAATTAAATTAATTCAAATTTAATTAATTAGAACACCGTTATGAGAAATGTATCAGTTTTGATGAATATATCAAAAAAAAAAAAAATTTAAAAACATCGTTTTTCTTGGTCAGGCCGGAAACTTTTCACCCCACCCTCCTAATAAGAATAAATCAAAAAGACTAAATTTTTTAAATTATTTTATAATAGGTGTGATGGGAATAAACCTTATTTGTTCTTTGTATAACATTAAGAATATACGTATATTCAATATGAAAGAAATCTGAATTATATATTTATAAAATATAAGAAGGGAAAAAATTCAATTCAATTGGGTCAATAGTAAAAAAAAAATGATTATTTAATTGTGTTTATTTTTTTGTTCGTTATTTACAGAAAAAAAAAGAAGACAATTATATAAATTTATGTTTGTTTCTAAGTCCTTCGTTCTCTTTCTACAAATAAACGCTGTCCAATTTTTAAAAAAATGCAATTAAGCAATTATTATTTTTATTATTGTTATTTGAAATTTAAAGCGAAAAAAAAAATGATCAGTGAAAGAAAAAAAAAAGTGAATATTTTTTAAGAGGAATTTTTTCTTTTTTTCTTTCTAAAACAGAGAGTAGAATAAAAGAGGGAGAGAGATGAAAGAGAGAGAGAGAGAGAGAAGAACATAAAGTTAATTCTCCATGGGCCATTTGACTCTTTCCCAATTAAGGTGGCTCATCATCTTCACTGGTTCCACCTGCCCGGGTGCCAAAGTTGTTTGCCTCTCTCTCTCTCTCTCACTCACTCACTCTCGTTTCTCCATTTTTGGAGAAGGTAGCTTTCTGTCCTTGGAGGCTGCTGCGTCGACAGTGAGGCGCCATCCCAACCAACCCTCGGAAACTTTGTTTGCCAGCCTCGCTCGCTAATTTTCATCAAGAATATTAAATCCGGGACAATTTTGGTTTGGCCAAGGTCAAAACCAACACCTGCAGCCACCTGGGAGTGTTGACTGGCTTTCCAATAGCGCCGTTTATCAAATGCACCGCCTCCTTCTATGCATTATCTACACAATTCAATTTAAAAAACCCCGCGTTTGAATATTCAAATTCAGACATAAAAAATATTTAACATAATATAGGTAGTTTTAGAATATCAAATGTTGTTTATTACTCTTCATTATGTCCCATTAATATTTATAGTAAATAAAATTTGATTAAATTACTTGTGATTATTTTAACCAATATTTCTAGACCTAGAGGAATAACTTTTTTTATTTAATTTCCCTTTTAAAATAAATGGATATTAAATTATTAAGATACAGAAACCAGTTTTTGAAAGATAAAACGATAAATGATCTTATGGATTATAATTTTTCTAAAATTTAAATATTTTCAATGAAAACAAAAAAATAAGTGTAATCATACATCAATAAAAAAATTTAAAAATGAATATTTTAAAAAGTTATACTATTTCAAAATGTTATTATATTTCTCTTTACATTTTCTAGATAATATATTAAAATAAAAAAAAAAAGAAAATATTTTTAATTAAGTATCTGACGGCAGAGTTAGTAGTAATCAATATCTAACATGAACTCTAAAGTTCTTGCATACACAACTGCATTCCTCCAAACTTCCTGAACTATTTTTTATCTAATACCATTTCTTTCGTAACTAACTCACATCTACATTTATATCCATATATGATTTAATAATTGTTTTAATATTATTAGTTCAATAATTCTCTGTTTTTTTTTTAATTTTAAATTTATTTAGCTTTCAATCAGTCCAATTATATCTGATCAGAAATTATTGCTATATTATAGTTATTATTCTTTTTAAAAATAATTATAATTTAAAATCCATAAATATAAATAAAACCCACAACAGTGAATTTCATAAAGGACAAATTAACAGTTAAAGTGAAGAATTAATATAGAGTCACATAAACACTAACAATATTTATTTTAAATATTTATCATAAGGATCACTTAAGGTAAAAAATATGGAACTCCCATATTATATATATGATTTTAGTTTAGGTTAAGATCTGGTCTTTCAATGTTAGTGGGATGAAAACACTAGGATTAATTTAGTGTAAACAATTTAAAACTTACTTATCCGGCTTGATTATAATCGATCAGTGGAACACATGAATAATTATATAGGTAAGATATTGAAAATATATATATACAGTTTTCATTAATTCAAATGAAATAAAAATAATACAATTATGAAAGTACCTATACGTAGGATGTATTTAGTAATCTATAAAACAAATATGAAGGAATTTATAACAATTATAGGCAGGATGTTAATATATGCAATTGGTTAGACTAGACACGGGTGTTATTTAGGATTAAATGTCAATGAATAATGGTTGGATCCGGTGTGCTTAACATGCCAAGTCAAATAAAATAGGAAATAACAGCACATCATCAAATTAAATGATAAAATAGCTTGAAATCAAACCAAGCCCCAAATATGAATATTAATTACGAAAATTGCGATTTATATATGATTATACATTTTCTATATATATTTGATAGAATATAAAAGCCATTCATTTGGCCATAATTGTTGTTGTCTTTCGTCTTTTTACCTTAACAACCTGAATCCTTGGCCTTCTAGTCTATAGAAGGAAAAGGAATTTAAATTGATCTTTCATTTATGATTTAGTATATTTATTTCCATATATTACCATATTTATATATTTATAATGTTTTTCAATTAAAATATATGAAATCGGATCGAACGGTTAATAAATTTTTAAAAGAGAAAGATTCGATCCACTTTCATTTTTTTTATTTTATATGTAACATATAGTATAAGTATATTATTTACATTCTATAATTAATTATTTTTAATACATATAATAATATATAACACTTTGAGTTTATCCAATATTATTCAAGTAACATCGTCTTGGATTTGACGAGAAATTAATTTAATTAATTAATTAATTTGTGAAATCTGAAATTTAGCTTATGAATTCAATAACAATAACAATAAATATTTATTTGTCTTTGCCCAATCCGGCTTACAAAATTATACAATTTCATAATTTCGCACAGTTTAACAAAATTGCACAAAAATCAAGCACATATAAATATAAAAACATAAAAGCCAAGAGATTTCCACCTTCCGTCTCTCGTTCACAGCCTCACAGGTATTTAAATATCTATTCAAATATTCCCCCCTGGGCACTCAACCAATATGTGGAAAAGGTTTTCCTAATAAATTTAATAAATTGCAAATACTGCAATTTTAATTTGGGGGTCTATCCTATATCCATTATTTCCCACATATAGCTGGATTGTCCTTGTGCTAGCCACCCTCATCTGAACGACTACTCTCGAACTAAACTGTCGGAATCTATAAATGGCCACAGGATGACTCGATTTCCCCCAAGTCTTTTGAAAAGTCTAAATCCATTCTCCTATCAAGGATTTGTTTAGAGTTTGACTTAATAATGTCTGCGTCTTGGAAGTTCCATAAGGCTGTCATGTCGGTGGATTCAAAAAAGGATTTTATTTGTGTTACCCAGTTGTAATTTTCGCGCGTTGGCTCTAACTCTAACTCTAACTTACTCAGATGTATTGTAGAATCTATTGTAACAGATTTTGGGTAGTCTTTCTGAGGACATCTCAAGCAAGCTCTACTCTACATAACCCTGCGATAGCACGCTTCACGACAAAAGCTATTCCGCTCGGATGACATAACCCGGAGTGGATTTCTCCAAAAGAAAGATGGATTTGAAGAAGTGTGTCTGTCCCCTTTCTATGATGTCTGGATAACGCAATGCTCACAATTCGTA
The DNA here is from genome assembly GCA_963082975.1 of Labia minor. Classification (NCBI taxonomy): domain Eukaryota; kingdom Metazoa; phylum Arthropoda; class Insecta; order Dermaptera; family Spongiphoridae; genus Labia; species Labia minor. Next base: position 79,362,452 of record OY720347.1, on the reverse strand, counting down.
ACCTCCAAGCACACATGACTGGTACAACAGAATTAGTGTTGAAAATGAATGGAATTTCATTCTTCGCGTAAAGTGGATCTGATTATTTCTAGAGCGCCTCTAGATTTATTAACCATATCCCCAGCCGTTCTAATGTAAAGTCCCGAAGAATAGGTATTAATTAATTCCGAGATAATTATATTTATTCACGATCTCCATCTTTTCTCTTTTGTAGTAAAATGTGAAATCCCTGGGCACCCTTCCCGCCCTACGGAAGACCGAATTACCTTAGACCTTAGACTTTGCAATATTCACCTCTAATATAAATATTACACTGACAGTAGCTTATGAATTCTTAAAACGATAAAATAATAATTGCAAATTTTGAAAAACAAAAATAAATAAATAAATCAAATAAATGGGAAATTTTTTATTATTAATAAATATAAAATATTCTTTTGAAATTTGTATTATTTACGTAACTCGTATTTAAAATTATAAATGAAAACTACGATTATGATAAATGATCTATGCACAATGTAAAATAAAAATTAAATAAATTGATAATTTAAATTTAAACAAATTTAAATATCCTAATCCTAATGATGTTCTGAACTTTCCAAGATACAAGCCTCAATAAGTACAGAAAAATTTAAATAATAAATTTAAAAAATTAAAATTAATTAAAAATGTCTCATTTAGTTTAAATAACATTTGAAAAAATTATACAAATGCCAAATATGTATTAATCTTTATTAAAAATATTTATATAAATAATTTAAACAAAATATTTTTTTTTATTTAAATTTAAGTAGAAACATTGATTTAATTTTTTCTTAACTTATTAAAATATTCATTAACTAGTTTCAGAAAGTATTAAATCTAAATTTTAACATAGTTTAAATTTAATATGCAATATAAACTAAATATATGTATTTTGTAATTTTTAAACTATAATTAATAAACAATTACCTACTCACCTTGAATTAAAGTCAAACGAGCAAATATTTGCGCTCTACCTTGCTACCTTGAATGCTGCTAAGTAATTATTTAAGTCAATTGTTCAAGAACTTAAATTTACATAATTAATATATATATATATAGAAGGCGCCATTGGGTGTGTGGGTAACGAACCTTATTATGACGCTTCTTTCATCTAATATGATAGAAAATATTTGTTCTTTTTTTGTAAATAATTTATTTTTATTCTCTTTTAATATAGGTAAATAAATAGAATAATTAAAATAAAAAATAATTATTAAATAATTTATAAGTAATACCTAAACACATGATCATAACATTCTGTTAAATATGTTTTTCTTTTTTACTTCTATTAACTCTCTGTTAATAGCATCAATTAATTAATTAATTAATCCCACTGTGTTTAGGGATTTATATTTATATATTGTAAAATTTTGTATCTTTTTCTCTGGCTAATAAACACATTTATAAAAAAAAAAAATATATGGGTAAAGAACCTGCCTCACATTCACATGGTCCCGGGTTCAAGTCTCGGGCCTGGCAAGGGAATTTCCTTAGCTGAGGTCTATGGGATGGAGTCAACCCAGCCTCCGGGAACAACCTTGGGGAAAAGCTACTTGATAGCGCCTACGATCAAGAAAATCAAGATAAAGGTTGAGAGGACCTGTTCTACTGATCATAGGACACCTCATTGATATAACCGGCTTGATAGGCGTTGGACGTACAAAAGTCAGAGGTTTTTTTTTTTATTTTTTTAAAAGTAGTATCTTAAAAATTAAAATTTTGTAATTATATATATTAAATGAATTAAAAAAATTTCATTATTTTTTACAATAGCTAATGATTAATAAATAAAAGATAGGTTATATACATTGATATATTTATTAATTATGATAATAGATTTATGGAACAGACATTTCAATATAATTACATGCAAATGGTATATAAAATAAAATTTAAAAGTTCCAACGTATTTGTGTTGAAAACACACAAGTGTCATTTCAAATAGAATTTCTCTTGTCGTTATATAGATAAGACTAGATCAAATTTTAATATTCTTTTTATAAAAATATTAATAATAATATATAATTTTAATATAATGATAATGATAAGGAAAATAAAAACTTGTTTGAATGAGAGATTGATTATTCATTATTTTCTTTTCAATAAAAAATAATAATATAGATATAAATATATCTTGATAAATTGAAGAAAAATTCCATGAATTCATCGCTATTCATTTACTTTGATCATAGAATGCATAATAATCAAAGTGGAAGAGACGAACAAAATAAAAACAGATTTGAAGAAGAATGAGACGAACACAGCATTTTAGATTGTATTTAAATCCAAATCCGACAAATTCAGCGGGTTTTTTTTTTCATTTGATACACGAATTGGGATTTTTCCAAGCGGATGAAAACAAAAAAAAAAAAAAAAAAAAAAAAAAAATTGTAAGCACCCTCTCACATCATTTGCCCATCCTCCACTTTGTTAACTGGCAAACGATCCCAACCGATCTATCTATCTATCCATTGAAAGTGATCTCGGTCCAACCCGCTCTTTTAATCGGCCGATTATTGATAATATTTTTTAATTAAAAGGTATGGGAGGAGAGATGAAGTGAAAAGAAGGGGTAGTAGTGTTGTGCTTTGGGAATAAAAGCCGACGATTATTAATTGCAAAAGGGTTGAAAAGAGTACAGATCCACCCCTTGGATGACCCCAAATACGTGGGGGCTAATCCACGGGTGGAACATGACACTCACCAGTCACTATATATATATATATTATTTATTTATTTATTTATATTTATTTCCTCACACCTATTTAAAATTATTCTGCTCTGAAACCGTTAAAATGTTTAAATTGTTTAAATAAATTTCTTTATTTCCATTTATTTCAATTATATAATATTTTTCTTTGACGTTTCAAATAATATATATATATATATATACTTACCTAGCAATATATAATAGTATAATAAATGTTTACAAGTTTGCTAATCGATTAAATTGTTTTTATATTAATGGTTGAAAATTTTTGTCATATTTATTCTAGAGTTGTTTTATAAAACCTACGTGAAATTATATTATCTAGAAGAGATGCCATTGAAATGAGCTCCGAAAGTGGCACTAAAATGCATAAGATCCTCTATGCTAGAGCATCATCAGATTGGAAAGTGGACATTCAATTTTATTTTAAAGAAAATGTATAATTTGTGAATATACTCATGTCTTTAAAGTGATTTTTTTGTATTCTGATAGAAAGATTTTTAATTTTTTAAACCTATCATTAGTATTTGAATATTAAAATTTAAAATCAATGTGATTTATAATAACAAATTCAATTAATTTATATTATAACTATATATAATATTATATTATATGTTATATATTATAATTATATACAAAAACTAGAACACAATTATTAATAATTTAAAAAAATGGCTATTTGTAGTTTGATTCATTCAATTTTATCTTCAAACATACGAGTATATATATTATATATTAAGAGAAAACAAGTAAAACAGTAGTTACAAAAATTTACCTCTTCACACAACCACAGCTTTTAATGAAGACCCAAAACTCTCAATCAGTTTTATTATTATTATATATATAACATACATATATAATATTAATGATTAATAATTAAATGTAGATGTTATTTGTTAAAGAAAATTTTTAATTTCTAAAGTGTAGATTCAATTTTATAATTCTGAAAGAAATTAGATTTTTTAACCAGTTAGCCAGATTACTCCTATATATATTTAGTATATTATTTATAGAATATACAAATTAATATATATATTTATATATATATATATATGTATTATATATATATATATATACATGGATTATTAATTGATTTTAAATCATTACTGGTATATGAGTCTAAATTGATAATTTCATATATTAAACAATTCACATACGCTCTATATTTTAATAATTATATATATATATTGGTATATGAGTAAAAATAGAGATAGATATTTAGCCTTCATTTCCTATAAGTTCGATATTAAATGGCTTTTAAAATTGAAATATTAAAAATATGTAAATGATGGCAGGACAGTTGTTTAGTTGAGCTCAATTAATCTTGCTCTCACGCTCTCTTTCTCTCTCTCTCTCTCTCTCTCTCTGTCTATTTCCCTCTTACACATCCACATATTTTGTTTGAAAGTAAAATATGTTTATGTATAGATGCTAGTGCCAACTGTATTTGTTATTAAAATTTCACAGTAAATGAATTTTAAAACAATTTTCTAAATGCAATTTTCAATTTCTCTCTTCATCCATTTATTTCAATTTTGTTCAATTTTGTTATTGTTTTTTTTTTAGACATTTTTATTATTCTATAAAATTTGTTGAATTTTCAATATACATCGTTAGTAGTATGAATAAAAGAAAAATAAATAACAATAAATTTAAATAAACAAATAAAACTATAATATTAATCAAAACGACCAGATTTTAATGAATTTTTGATGAATAAGTATAAATATTATAATTTTTCATAAATTACAATTAGTGTGTTTGCATGGTAAATATTATTTTTGTAACCAAACTTTCCAGTTCAATAGTGCTTTAATGGGCTTTATTGTTGATGTAAAATTATAAACTCATTTATTTTTTTTTTATATGAATTATTTCTTTTTATTTTACTGTTTGTTTATTAATTATTTGACAAACTTTATTGTTTATTGTTTTTTATGTTTGTTAAAATTATTGAATACGTATTAAATAGGTTTTTCATAAGTTTACAGAGGCAGACATGAGGATGCATGATGCTATGCTATACTAGAAGATAATAATAAATAAATAAAAATCACTAAATTTAACATTTAAAAGAAAGACATCTAATGAATTGACATTAAAAAAAAAATTCAAAAAATTCCAAATTCAAAAAATTCCAAATTCAAAACATCAATCCTAAATACAAGAAAATCAATGAAAATTAATTTGACTAATTTTCTAGTGCTATTTGTGTATGTGTATGTGTATGTGTAGTCATTTGCATCTGTCGACAAGACTCTTCTCTCTCTCTCTGTCTCCCTTTCCCTTTGCAGTCGTTGCCAGAGTTGCATTCAACTGGACAGCATTTCAAGAGGCGTAGGGAGGGGGTTGGTTTTGGCCAAGTAATCCTTTGATGCCTTAATTCAGTTGTAGAAAGCAGGGGATTGGTGGTGGTTCGGGGATGGATTAGGCCAGAGGGACGGTGGTTTTCTCCCTTTGAAGTCATAACGAGAAAATCAAATTAAAAATGTATATATTTAAAATATTTTCATTAACCATGCATCTACCCCCCCCCCCCACCCCCCTTTCATCACTCTCCATTCCTTTCACGCTCTCTCTCTCTCTCTCTCTATCTTTTTCATTTCAATCCATAAAAATATTTTGCTTTTTGCTTGTGAAAATCAAATATTTTCAAGAAAACAGAGTGAAAATACTTTGAAATATATTTTTATATAATTATTATTTTAATTAATACATAAGCAATTCAAAGAGCGTGCCAATGACATTGATATGTTAAAGGCAATGAATCCCTTTCGTTTTTAACGTAACGTGAATAGTGACTTTTTTTTTCTTTCATCTGAATAATTTAATAATTTTTTTTTTAATATTAATAATAAATAATAACGAACTAAAGAATTACATTTATGACTTATACAGGTCTATGATTTTTATATGCTATTTTTAAAAAATAAAATTTAATTAATTCTTGATATTATGCTATGATTGATATGTTGCAGGTTATACATATATTATTGGAATGAATTGGAATGTATTACAATATATTCATAATTAGAGAGATTACATATTTTAAATAAGTTGACCTGTGGCCAGGTCCGAACCGACCGACGGTTTGAAGTAAATTAATTTCCAGCTACAGAAACAATTTCAAATAATTTTAATATATCTATTAATGTAATAAAAAACAGATAGGCAAATAACATAAATATTTTTAATTTTATTTTATTTATAATATATATGTAAGACCAGGCTCTGACGTCATGAATGTCTGGATGACGTCCTATAATTTTAAATTAAGAAAAAACTAATAAAGATGATTTTTCTCGAGAATAAAACCAATACAAAGTGCATGAATCGTGGTGATATATAAAAAAATCTTATCATGTGAAAAATTTGGTGTGAAAATAACCCTTCGATGCATGATTCGTGGAGATATGTAAACATTTTTTATTTAATTAATGATTTATTTATTTCTTATTAGGACAAATATGTTAAAATAATGCGAAAAAAAATTTTACCTAGTAGAAATTTATAATTTATAATTAATTAAATTTAATTTATATATAATTAATATATTATGTTATTTAATCCAATTCAAATTGCGAAATAGTCGAGTGGAGACTCTCCAGCTTATTTAAAATGAAAAAGAGATATGTCTTATCAGAAGATATTTTTTAAAGAGTTTCAGCGTCAGAAAGAGGAAGAATGTGCACGGATTAGATCAGATCTTCAGTTAATGTAAAGACGATGCTTTTTTTGAGCGATGAAAATGAAATTTAATAATATCTTGGCACCCTAAGCATTCTAGTACTCTCGCAAAAAAATAACGTTCATAAAACTGGTTCAAAGAATAAAACAAAAACATAAAAATAATAAATAAATAAAATAATAAAAATTTACCCTTTAGTTACGATAAATAGATGTCGGACATATTTCACCTTGTCTTTAATATGATCTATTCTAATAATTGGTTAGTGGTGATAGATATCTACTTATATAGAAATATACTATTGTGCCAAATCGAATTAATTCCTACCTGCTTTTCAATATGTAATTTAAATGGGTAATGTGTGCTTGCCTACAGAAATAATTACTTATGGCATAAGCAATCCATTTTTTTTATTATTTTCTAGTCATATAATTTTAAATTATATATATAACTTATATTTTTTAATTATTTTTTTGTATTAAAAAAAAGTTAATCAATTAATTTATTTATTTATTTACAATTTTTTCATATTTATTTATTAACACAAATCAGATAATAAGATAATTTAAAATAGGTAGGTTAATCAAAAGGAATGTAAATAAATGTTGGTTTTTTTTTTTGGATTATTGCTTAAATAATTTATATAAAATAAAACGGGGAATCAATGAAATAAAAAGATTAAAACATTAAACATTTTACTCAAAATCTCAAAATATAAGCTATCTAACAAAATGAAATTCAGCTAAACGCTATTCGTATTGATGAACTTGCCCACACAAAGTAAAAATTGATTATAGGTGTGTGAAAACAGAGAATAGATGGTACTTTATTATGATCATAATCCTTTCAATTATTTCGAGTGTCCGACAAGTAAAAAACAAATAAAGGACAAATTTAACAGCAAATAATAAGTTTGATTTGAAAAATTATTCGATTGATTTTAGGTGTGTAAGGTCATAAATAAATCAGACGCAAATGTCAAGATTAAAAAAAAAATGATGGTAGATACCGATTCTGTGCTCTTGATTATGGTTTTTTTTCCCTTCATTTAGAGTTTTTGTGTTAAATCAGTAACCGTAGATAATAAAATGCGGTTCACTTTTCCACTGCAGGGCAAAGGATGGGCGTGGATAATTGCATTCTTGCAACGTTTCTTATTCCATCTGCCCCTTGGAAATCTGCTCGATTTAACTGAAAAAGGTGGACGATTTTCCTCTCTTTTTTTTTCCTCTTTTTTTTTTTTTTTTTGTCTTTCATCTCCGAGACACCACCTTTTGCCAAGGGCTCAGGTACTACGGGAACCAATGCTTTTGCTTCTGGTCATGGAGGGGTACAATGGTGGCGGCCACAAGCGCCGCGCTCAATGCCCTCGCGCGTAATTTAGTCTTTTGTCAATGAATAGAGGCTTCGTTTGAAAGCCCAGCAATTTTTCTTCGCATGTCCCTCTCCCCCCCCCCCTCCTTTCCCCAGGTTCTGCCAAACTCTATACAGCTTTCTTACTGGCCTTCAGACTTTGGACTTAAAAGAGGCGTAGCAGCATGCTGTCTGGATGGAAAATAGAAAGAGGGGGGGGGGGGGTGAGTCTCGTGACCACCAAGTCAGAGGAGCACACGACGCCCCGAAATATATATATTCGAAACAAAATATATCAAGAATAGGGAAACGATTTCAACGCCCCTTCTAACTGCCAAACAAATGAATATCTTCTCTCTCTCTCTCTCTCTTTCGGTAAAGATATTGATTGTATTCCTAGATATTGAAATATCGCTTAACGTTTTCCTTTCTATTATTATTATTTTCTTATTATCAATTACAAAAGAATCCAAATTGTGAATTGAATAAAAAAAAAACACTAAAGAAAAAGATTTTTTTTTTTTTTTAATGAATATTATTTATTATTGTAATTTTTGCATTTAATTTACTTGTTTTAAGAAAATTCCTATTTTCAGAAATAAATTTAAAAAAAAATAAAAAAAATACAAAAAACTTTTACTTTTCTTCTCAATAACGAATAACGAGTCAAAACATGCTTTCATTGATATTTTATTCTATTTTGAAAACATTTATTTAATTTTACTACTACTTTATTTTTAATTTAATTTCAAAGCCTCCTAATTATGTGTGTTTCTCAAAAGAATAATTTGAAATACAAAATAAAATAAAGGATAATTTAAATTAAATAAATATCATTAATATTCAATAAAACTTATTTAAATGTAGATAAATTATACAAACCAAATACAAACCACATCTGAGAAAACAAACTCAAGTTTTATACTATATATATATATATATGTAAATGAATATAAATAATTATTCATATCACCATAATAATAATTCAAATAAATAAAAATACTAATCTATTATATTTATTTAAAATGAAATGATATACGGAAATAGAGGTATGAAGAGAATATATGTATATGAAGGTATAAAAATTCATTTTAAAATATAAAATATCTATATTATATTGAAAAGTAGAATATAAACATATATAATAAGAAATAATATCGATTTCATACTAATAAAGAATTAAAAAAATTTCAATTTTAGTCTTTCTTTACTTTAGAGATCTGAATCCATAATATTACATCACTATTATTAAATTTTTTTATGTTGTTTTTCTACATTTAATCTTACGCATAATATAGGTACCATATATTTATGTTTTATCTATTAAAATCATTCCTCCAATTCTTTAGAATAGATTACCATTCTATTGATTTAGAAAAAAAAAATAATATCTTATCAAATAGGTAGTGTTGTGTTATCTTCTCTATCAATACCGCCCGATATAAATTTCTCTTCTCACAAGATCTTTACCTATTATATTAAAGTATATAATTATCAGTCCTTTAAACTGATCTAGTTCAGTATTTGGTTGGTTTAAGGAGCAACCAAACTGCCGCCGGGGTTATTCCCCCCCCCCAAAAAAAAAAAAAAAAAAGAAGAAGTAAACAACTATGGAAAGACATCTGCCAGTCTGCCTCCTTAAGTTAATTTTATTTACATGACAAATCATCCCAGGTGAATGAATAAGATATGAAAGAGATTGGGTGAATGAAGAACGGGGAGAGGAGGAATTGAAGAACAACAGTCAAAGATCATTATTAGACACATTCGATGTCGTTAATATATACTCGTATTAGAGACTACATTCTTTGTTTATATTAAAGGATAAATTTTTGAATATTTATATAAGAAAAACAAATGAGAGGTTTTAATAGATAATTACGTGGTCTGGGAATATTTTTTAAGTCAATCATTTCATTCAAATATGTATTAAAAATAAAAATATTTTCAAGTAATATTGATATTGTTAAGAAAATCGCAATTTACTTGTAAAATATTGTAACTAAAGATCTTTGGTATAAATTTTATTAAATTTTTTATTGATTTGATTTATTTTATTTAAATATTATATATATTGATAAAATTTTCTCCACCAAACGAATAAATGATCAATTTTAGAATTAAATAAATAAATAAATAAATTTTGGAATAATTTATATAGTAAATAAATTGTTTTCTAACTGTGTGTATGGTAATAATAAACAGAAATATTATAATTAAATATATGTATATTAAATGAATCTGATAAGAATTTTTAATTAAAAACTCAATTTTTGGACTATATTTCAATAATAAATTATTTGGTAAATTAGATTTTATTTTAGAGATAAGTTGAAATAAAAATAAAATATTCTTCAAAGGAGTTATGAATTTATGAATATAATTTATATTATTTGCATATGTTATATTTTTATGGGTTTTATGGATATTTTTCAGTTCTAAGATAAAAATAGTTTTATTGATATTTCATTATGTGTCATTTTTGACTATTATTTTGTGAGATTTGATTAATTTAATTCAGTTTTTGGATATTTTTTAATGGAAATTTAATATTTTTGAATTATTTTTCCTTTAAATATTTCTATATTGATATTTGATTATTAAAAGAGAAATCAAAACTCTCCTTTCTATCTCAAAATAATGAAAATATCAAATAAATGGATAGCTTTAAAATATCTGACAAGAGATTTGGAGAATTATCATTATATTGGCATTTGAAATAAAAAGTGAGTGTGGGAGAGAGAGTGAGAGAGAGAGAGAGAACGGAAGGGAATCATAGGAAGTGAAAAGTGAAGCCACCCACTAAAAACCGCATGAAATTCCGATTAGAGCTGACAGGAGAAGAAGAAAACACAAACATCACAGAATAAAGGGCCGAAGGCGAGCTAGTTGTTGTAGATGAGGGTTGAAATGGAGAGAGAAGGAGAGGAGGGGGGGAGAGGGGTAGGATTTTCACCAATTCAAAGAGTTGAAATCTTTTTCAAGATCGAGTGATAGTTGTCGATGCACATCTGCTTACGCCTTTTTTACTCTTTTTTTTCGTGAAAACACACCCACCTCCCTGATATATACACACAAAAAGAAAGAGATAGATGCAAATGCTACTTGGTGCGTGCTTTTATTTCCGGGTCACCGATTTGGAAGGTGAACAGAGAGAGAGAGAGAGAGAGACAGGGTTACAGCGAGAAGGAGCTTAGCCCATGGTAGAGAGGACGACGTTAATTCTCGGTTGATTAACTTAATGCAATTCCTTAGGGAGTGGCATCTGGTACTGAGATAGCAAATCAGGTAATTAAAATAGTGAATAAATAAAAGGTGAGGTGAGGCAAAGAGAGAGAACGAAACATTTGAATTTCTCTTCATGTTTATTTTTTCCTTCCCCCTGTACCATCACAATGTCTATTTTGTAAAATAGGCACTATTGAACTGAAACATTTTTAACAGCAGCAACCACATTCCTTCAAACATCCTTATCCTGAGTCACTTCTATCCAAATTCTATTCTTTCAGGATTCAGGAATTTATGTTATCTTTTCACCACATTATTGGTTTGTCATTATTTGTTGTTCAACTGATTTGATCATTAATCATCCCATAAGATAAATATTACTTTTCGATTTGATAATTATAATATTTAGAAGTAATAAACCATTTTATCTAAAACTAAATTCTAAAATAACAGTTTTTTTTAAAAAAGAATGAACCTTTCAATGTAATTAATGAAATTTAATCTTATCCAGTATTTTTAAATTTAATTAATGATTAATTTAGAACTAATAAACTAATTTTATTTGCTCACTATTTCAAATTATTAAATGCACTTTTTTTCAGTGAAAATTTCAATTTTAGTGGATTATGTTAGATCAATATGAGATTTTCTCTTATCTTGATTTTAAATAATATATCTATGAAAAATAAGGGCAAAACCTAATGGGATTTCTTGTCCACAGTTTAAACCATGGAGTTACGCTTATCTAAAAATCTAAAAGTAATTTGGGGTTAGGCTCATGCATTAATAGTATAATTTACAATGAAACAATGAACTACAAGTGTCATAAAAAATATTCAATTTCCTTTAATTAAATATTTAAATAGTTTTTGATAAAAAAAAATGATATCATCTTTTGAATTTTAACGTTAAATTTTAGATAGATAAAAAAAAAATTCATACTTAATGCCGAATTTAAGTCATTTAAAATATCCTTTTATACTAAAAAGCATAAAAGGATATTTTAAAAAGTAATCTATTCACACTAATTTGCGGTCCCTTCATCAAATCGTAAGATGTAATTTTTTTTCGTTATTAAGAAAAAAAAAAAAAATCACAGTGACTAACTCGATCTTATCTTTCACATATTTTATAAGAAGAGGTATAAGATTTTTAAAGATTTCTTCTCTTCTTCTTTTCTACTTACTTTTTTCTTTTAAACGAAAAAGAAAGCTAATAAGCCCATTAAAATGATATTTGAAACTTTTCTTTCTTTCGCTTTTGGTTGCTAAAAACGAAGAAGAAAAAAAAATACTATGGAGCGACCTACACACCTGCCAATCGTTGACATGAAATTCAATCTTATCGATATTTAATTTTATTTATTGCCCTCAACAACATATTAGATTCAGTAAAAAAAATGAGAGAGAAGGAAGGAAGGAAGGCAAAAGTAAAAAATAAAATGAATAAAATAGAAATTCTATCTTGACAAATTATTTAAATATCAGATTGCTTTTGGAAATAAATCTTACGGCGACATTTCAAGATTATTTACAATCACTTTCTAAAAGTCAATTAACTTTTGAATTATGTCATTATTTAATCAAATTTAAAACAATTCATTTTCTTAATTTAATTTAGAGGGGTAAATTTTTAAAATAGGAATGTTTTAATCAAATAAAGGGATAATACTGATTAAATAGGTTCAAAGGAAAAAAATGTTTTTTAATAGATTTAATATTTAAATTATTTGTTCATTAATATATCATTTTATTTTTATTGAAAAATTTGCTAATAGATATATTGAATCAATTTTTTTGTAATTCATTAGATTCTTTGCAAAAAAGAAATGAAATGAAATTGAAATAATTAAAAAATTTAAGTTTAAAAGTAAAAAAACCTTATAATTAAATCAATAAACTAATTATTTATTTATTTAAAATAATATATATTTATACACATATTATTTTTATTTATTATTTTAAATATATATTGTGTACATATATTAAATTTGTGAGTACTGAAAGAATTTCTAAATATTAGAATTTAATTTAAAACACTGATATAAGATTAAGATTGCAAATATAATTTTAAAGATAATATTCCATTGGGTACAGATGAATAGAGGAGGCATCAAAAGGTCAATAGGTGAAATATATTATGTTATCATGTTATCATGTTATCATGTTCTCAAAATAAATAGATGGGAGAAAATGGGAGTTGATGGGTAGGAGCGAAGGATGTTTGCAGAAATGTGATTGTTGCGGCTAAGAACTTTCGAGTTTCGTTGAGCAACAAAGATAAATAAATAGTTATAGCTTAAAATAATATATACAAAAATAAATTAATGAAGGAAAGATCTTAATTTGGAATGGTGTTCAACTTTATCTGTCATAAAGCCGAATTGACATTCCCATTGCCTTTACTCTCCTGGAATTTTCATATCAAGTTTTTTACTTTTATTAATACTTAAATAAAAATTTCTTCTTTCTGACATAGGAACTTTTAATTATATTAAATTTAACAATAATACGCTAATAAATCTTTAAAATTCAATTAATTAAAAGAAAAATAATTTACCATTTATTTTGTTTTTAATCCACTTCAAATATTAATTAAAATCAAAAGAAATAAAAAAGAAAAGAAAAAAAAAAACACAGTTCTTTTAAAAGGCTGCTTTTGATTGGTCTTTGAATTTTCTATTACACAAACATAAAAATTTCAAATACCTCTTTGTTTCTTTTTGTTGGTGAAAATAAATAAGTATTGGCCTTTTTTATTATCTTTTCTTCTCCCACCCCATTATTCTTTCTCTTTTTCAGTCCTGAATACATATTTAACTTTTGATTGCTCTTTAAGTAAATGGACGATAACTTTTCAAGTGATAAGAGAAAAAAGTGTGAGGGTTGAAAAAAGAGGTAACTCAAATAAATATCGAATTGAAATGAATATAAGTAATATATATTTTGTCTTATTCAATAAATTTTATAAAGTATTATAACTTTTATAGAAAAACATAATAAGTTTAAAGTTATTTTTGTATTATTATGAAATCATTAAAGCATTATTTATTTAAAAAATACCTATTAATATTAAGATTAAATATATTGTATCATATTTTGATTTTGATTTTTTAAAAAAAAATTTCTAAATTTGCGTTTTTAAATTTGAATATTTCTATTTGGCTCCTGGAAGGTAGGCAGAGCGCGCAGCATTTACATGCATATTCAATTCAAATTAAATTTTCGGTATGTTTAATTTAATTTAAATGCAATTAGATATTTAGATATTTAATATAATTTTATAAATATAAAAATTAAATAATGGAGAGCATCAAATAAATAGAATAGATGCCATATACATATATTAAAATGAGAAAATTTATATTTTCCCTCTTCATAGGTTAAAAATAAATAAATATAAATATACCTTTGAAGGATTTTAAAGAAAACTCAAAATTTATATTATACATATGTTTATTTATTTTAAATTCGATTAAATTATTAAATTTTCTTTAATGATTAAATATGATTTTTATTATTGGAAAGATTTTTTTATATTTTTTATAGTTAGTATCAGTTAATTTATCTCAGCTTGCAAATCAAAAAAAAAAAAAAAAAAAAACTATAAGATTGAATTTAATGAAAATAAAGTATTTTATTTATAATATAAAAAAAAAACTTTACGATTAATATATATTTTGTTCTTGAAAAATTATTCATATTTTTAAATGCCAAGTATTCATTTCCCAAATCAGTACAAATAAATAAATAAGATGAATTAGTAATATATTTATATATGTACATATTTATAACTTATAAATATGAAACATCATAAACTCCATTACTTATAAATTATAAGTAATGGAGTTTATGATGTTTCCTTTTAGTGATAAAAAAATCAAACCTCACTAAATATAGCTTAAACATCACACAGTTATTTAAACCATAATCTAATAATTTCACCTAAATTCTGATACCTAATAAAAGAAATGGTATTAAAACACTTCTATTCATATATAATCTGATATTTCTAAGTGTTTTTTTAGATAAGAATATATATATATATATATATATAATAAAAATACGAGCGAAGTCAGTCTCAAAAGAAAACTCTTTTGACTGTCCTATCAGGCATAAAAATCTTAATTTCACTTTATTTTTTGTTTCTGTTTTAGTTTTTATAGATAGAAACAGACCAAAAAAAAAATACAAAAGAGATTCTATCTATTTTAATAGTAGTTGCAAAAAAAAAAAAAAAAAAACGGTACAAAAACTTTATCAAGATATATATCCCCACCAACATTCGTTCCGTGTCTCCTCTCGAACAAATGGATCTTAATTGTTATAAGTTGAAAACGACTCAACCCTTTCTTTAAGCTCTTTTTCTATTTAATCTTTTTAACTTCATATTATGATTTGGTCCAATGCCAGACAATTTTATAGAGATGTCGTCTTTTAAAAATGGAGCCTAAACATTAATGGGATGGTTAAATTGAACTCTTTACTGAAAAAGAATAGCAAGGGTTAATTTTTGTGTTGACAGTTCAAAACGAATTTTGTTGCAAATTAATTTTTTTATACACTTGGACTTTTATCATATTTCAATATGTCCTAAAGATTACTATTATGATGCAAATCTAAGTTAAAATTTTATATTTCTAATTATTTAACAAGTTCAAAATTTATTAGAAAATTTGTTTTCAAAAACCTCCTATTTAATATTAATTAAAAACCCAAATATTTTGAAATAGTTTCATTTAAATTGGTGTGTTAGTCTTAATAGTCCAAATCCCCGATCGAACCCCACCAAGCTCATTTAGATTTAAAATTATATATATAATTGCTACTAGTAAATAAATCTAAAAAAAATGAAATTTAAATTCTAATAATAGTAATGAAAGATAAATAGCTTATAATTATACTTCATTAACAAAACAAAGTGATATCTTAATGCCCTCTTTAATTCAGTCAGTTCTGTTGTATTCTTCCCCTCAACACATTCTATGAATTTTGGGAAGGTGATTGATTTCTTTTTCAAAAAAAAAAAAAGAAAAAAGAAAATCTGAGAATGGAGTATACGACAATAAAAATAATAATTTTATATATATTTATCTTCTATTTCAGAGAAAGTAGATATCTATTTTGCATATATATTTAAATAAATTTATTGAATTTCCAACTTATTAGGTCAATTTTTGTCATTTAATTAAATTAATTCAATATTAAATATATTTGTTAATTTACCATACGAGTATATATGGTAAATATACTATTGTACTTACCTAATTGTACTTTATTAAGCCAATCTAATATATGATTAGTCTTTGTTATACCACTTTGAATAGATGTATATATAAATATAAAGTTATAGTAAATCTAACAAAATAAATAAAAGTGCAAAATTGTTTAGTTTAATTGCGTAAGAAGGTTAAATAAAAATAAAACTATGTATAGCTTACTAGTTTCTTCGAGTGAAAATTTAAAGAAATTATTCAAGGTAAATTACTGAAATTATCTGCATAGTTCTTTAAACATTCATTGTAAAAAAAAAAAAAAAAAAAAAAAATGAAATTTGCAACTATGGTATTACGATAATTTAATATCAATTTCACGAGTGCCTCTTGCTCTCTTCTGTGCGTTCACTTTGAATTTCTAAACTCTGTTGGTGCTGATTAAGTTTCAAGCGACCTACCTCCTTCTCTAGAAACCGAACCGAGCCTCCCATTCTCACCCACACCTATTGAAATTCAAGCCTCCGGGAGCCCTCAGGAATCCTTTTTACGAATTTTCAAAGTGAGAGAGAGAGAGAGAATGTCTGTATATCTATGTAGAAGAGATGGTGAGAGAGTTCGTGAACTCAGCATTGGTTTTTGAAAAGGAAATGCATTTTCTAGATAGGAGAGAGAGAGAGAAAGAGATCGTTTAGATAAACCGGAATGCTTTTATCGTGTGAGACGGCATCTCCTATTTGCCGTCAGTTCCCCACTCCAACACCTCCCGATTCTTCTTTTTTTTTTTTGCAAGTTATTCGACTCACATCGATATCAGAATATTATCTGTTCTGAATGATGCTTTGAATTACTGCAATCACTCTATAAATATAATTTTATTCTCCAGTAAATATAACGAGCTGTTCAGAACGGCTTTGACAAACCTCACACTTATTCGGAGGACTTAACCCCTTGTAACCCCGGAATGATGCATAATAAATATGCATGTTAATATACTGTAAGTAAAATTTATATTAAAACTACCATTTTTTAATTATTAATCCCTTATTTATTTTTTAATTTAATCACTAAATTAATTATATATTTTATTGTTTGAGATAAATTAAATTATTCTTTAATATATTCATTTTGTTTTACATTTTTTATTAGATTTTGGCGAATAGTGTTTAAGGAAAAATTTAAAAATAGTTTTATAAATATTTCATAAAACTAAAACTTACATTTTCAATGTTTATAATATTTGAAATATAATATTTGTTAAGGTTAATTTAAATTTATTTATTTATTTATTTGTCCTATAGGAGGTCTTTCACGTTTAGCTAGTTCCAAGGAATATTTCTTTATCTCGGTGACGCTAGAGTAATTGAAAGTTTTTGAATGCAACAACCACACACATTCGCCCAAACCGTCTATATTCTAAACCTTCTTCATCAAATAAGCGAGAGGTTAGCATTAATTTTAAAATTAATTTTATAAAAAAATATAAAAATAAATAAATATTTAGTCTAAAAGATAAAAATCTGACTGAAAGAATAGTTAGGGAATTTATAACTAAAAATATTTTGAAATCAATCAAACAAAAATTGTAAAAGTCATTATTAACACGAAGAAAAATACAAATGATTTAAATTTAATTCATCGCAATTAAAATTTTTATTTTTAACTTCTGTTATTTGTATAGAAAATTTATTTGAATCCAAACATCGATACCAAATATAATTTCGATTAATCTACAAAAGTTTTAATCACAAATAAATCAAAGGGTGTAGGTTTATTGAAATTACCAACAAGTGGGAGATAGATAAGCAAAAATAATAATATGGAATTGGGGGAATCCTCTACTATTAAAATAAAATGTTTCTTTAAAAAAAGAATACAAATTAATGATATATTTTATCTTTTGCTTTTTATATAAATTATGATTTGTATTTTTTTACAACTTTAACTTTATAGTTAAATTAAAAAGAAAGGGTGCATAAAAGTCAGTTCTTTGGGCTCTTATGGAGAATCTACGACATGCATCTGCTCTCTTGCCTTAAGTAAAGATGTATAGCACTTTTTCTCTCTTTTTCTAGAGCATCAACTTACAAAAGTCAACTCTTTACCCCTTCTTAATGATACAAAATACATATATGAAACAAAATTCTGTTTATGCATATATTTTATCTGCATTTTTATCACACAAAACTATTTTAATATATAAAGAATATAATGGTATTTGAAAAATATAATTCCAAATTGTAAAATGTAATTAAATTATATATTATTTTTTATTTATGTGTCGAAATGGCATGACTCAAAAATGTTTGAATATTTATCTACTTGCTAAAATATTAAAATAGAATAAAAGAAAAACAGACATAATAAAAGTAATTATTTAATAAATATAAGGGCTATTTTTTAGAAGTTCATATAAGTTCATAGCAGAAATAGTAAACCTAATCTATAACCTCAAAATAACTACAATGTATTAATTGAAAAACAAACAATATTGCCAACTCAAAGATGTGAACTTCTATAAAACATTCGATAAAGATTTATAGATTTATTTGGGAGATTTATTGTGAAATAGAGAAAAGAGAAATTTTATAGTGAAAATAGTTTAAAATTTATTTATAAAATAGAACTGAACGATTTGAGGGATAAGGAAACGAAAAACAACAAATCAATTCAGAGATGGAAGAAAAAAATTAAGAA
The DNA here is from genome assembly GCA_963082975.1 of Labia minor. NCBI lineage: Eukaryota > Metazoa > Arthropoda > Insecta > Dermaptera > Spongiphoridae > Labia > Labia minor. Next base: position 79,343,540 of record OY720347.1, on the reverse strand, counting down.
TGTCTGAATGAACATTATTATAATATTAGTTGCAATCAATACTTTCATTATTACTATCTCGCCAGAAATAGTATTGCGATCACGAAAATATTCGATGTTGAGATTTTGATGTTTTTATACGTTTTGAAGGTTCCTGAATCATTTGTATGTATGTATGTATGTAGACAAGATTACACAAAAAGTTTAGTTTGAGCTAGAATAATAAAATTTCGTATACGGGCATTATTCAAAATTCGTAGTTTTCTCTCAACTTTTGAGAAATGTAGCTCAAGAAGGTCATTACCTACAACGTTTTGATTTTTTTTCCTCTAAAGTGACCGTAAAAATAAAGATATATATTTGATAATTTTTCACATGATTAAAAATTGTATAAAATTGCTATATATGTATAGAATTTCAGTTTGATTGAATCGCTGAAAGTACTAGAATTAAATTTTTAACACTGCAAATCTCACGCGCCAACACGTGACGTGGTGCCATCAACAAAGAGCCAAACATGAGCTGGTTTAATAAATATAATTTATTAATTTTAATTTATAATTTATAATTAATTAAATTTAATTTAAATATAATATTTATATGTTATTTAATCCAATTCAAATTGCGTGGTAGTTGAGTGGAGACACTCCAGCTAATTTGACTTGGGAAAATCCATTAAAATAAATAAAATAATAATAATATAGGTACTTACCAAAAAACTGGACATTCGATTATATAACGTGATCAAAAATATCTGTAAAAAAAAATATAATTAGAATCAAAATTTATATAAAAGACAATTACAATTTAATATATTAACACAGATATCTTACGAATAAATAAAGATAAATTATTTTAAAATTTAAAATTTTTTATAATACAATAATTATCAACAATAAAATGTCCTCTCATTAATACTAAGATAATAAAAAGTGATAATTTTTAGTATTATAAATTAACAAATAAATAAATAAAGCGTTTTTCATATTTATTTCGTTTGGTATTTGTTTTTATAAATTAAGATAAAGGGCCGATTTGTTAAGGATAAATAAAATTATCAATTATCAATTTAAAAACAATAACAAAGTGTTTAGTTACTGTATTATTCACGTATAATACAATTGGAAAATATAATGATATAACATATGAAATCTAAAAAGAAAATATAAACCTAATATATTGAAGTACGTTAATAATTTTGATTTTATTATTTAACATATTAAAACAACGAAAAATTTAGATAAATATATACTAAAGTACATTATATATGTACCTTACGTATATACATATTATATGGTATATGGTTTGTATGAGATAAAACATATTGTAATATATACTAAGATAAATGAAGTAAATTAATTAACTTAAAATATCTAACATGTTTATAAAATAATAATTATAGGTGACTGGTAGAACAAGGAAGTAGATAAGCCCAAAACCACGGATCTTTTAAAGAAATATTTTTTAAACAAATTTGAATAATTAAGATTAAAAAGAGAGACTTTTTTTTCAATTTTAAGATTTGTTTATATTGTAAAACAAGCAAAAAAATATTTCGATGATTTTAAATTTAATAATAATAATAATAACAATATTTTCAATTAATTCTTCTTGTAAAATAAATATCAAAATTTTAAGTCATTTAAAAATAAGTTTCGAATTGGCAAGGGGTGTGTTGTGTTGATTATGTTATTTTGATGGGTGTTTCAAGTTTTAAAGCTTAACCCACGAAACGTGACAGACCCAGTCAATGAAGGTTACCTTGTTAGGGTTAGTGGGAGTAGTAGGAATAGGAATAGAAGGGGGGGGGGTAAGTTGCTTTATTTTGAGTAGAAACTAATTTATTATTAATAATGTAATATTATTATACTTAGTCTAATAAAAACTTAATGTTTTGAAGCCATTAAAATAATTCTTAGTGAATTTAATAATAATAATAATAATAATAATTGCCAATTGCGTAATTTATTATTTAATATTCAGTCACTAATAATAAATCACGATGGCTAATTAGGCCATTGAGTAAATGTTAAAAATTTATTATTAATTAGTTTTGTTATATATGACGTATATCCAATGCATGTAATACATTCACAAAAAGTTACTGTTTGGTGGAGATTTGTAGCCAGCGGCCTCATTGTTCCCTAATTTTTTTTGAAAACGACGCTGATTTGCTCATTACCGTTAATGATTAGCGACACAGATAATTGAACGATATGATCTAAGATGACAAGATCTGTTTCCATCACGACGTTATGTGTGATACAGAGGACAGCACGGACGATTTGACGTTTTGATTCTCTTTTGTAGAAGTGTAGAAGAAAATTTGATCTGTTAGTACTGATCAGATATAAAATCTTATATAAACACAAAAGAATAATTAATTTAAACTTGAGATTATATAATAAATTAAGAAATAGAAATAATAATACAAAAAATATAAAGAGTATTTAATTTAAAATATTTTTCAACTAATATATTTTTCCTTTAATTACATCTAAGTACTATAAAATATATATATATTACGATAAAGGTATATAAATGAATATTATTTTATCTTTAGATAAATTAAAGTTTTTCTCTCTTTTTTATTTCATTTCTTATCTTTTTAAATTAAATTCAAAAAACATCTCTCAATATATAACGAAAAAATTAAATATTATAAAGGAAATTAAAAAAAAGTGAGTTGAGAACTCTCAAGAAGATCCCTTCGTCTCAGTTTGTAATTTTTTTTCTTTTTTTAATAGGAAATTGTCATAAAAAATACAGAGTAGAGTGAAATGTAAACGGATTGATTGATAATGATTGAAAGAAGGGCTGAGTAAATGAATGAACAGATTCTGAAAAGAAAAGAATTGCAGAAAAAAAAAACTCGAGGGTGAAAAGAAAAACGAAATTACAAATCCATTTCCTATTAAAAATCAAATGTTAAATCACTAAAAGAAAAAAAAAATTAGAAGCTGGCAGAATGTCGAGAGAATTTTTTGAGTGTGTGTGGTTTATCACAAAGAATAAAACGAGAGTTGATCAAATTTTTGATTAAATGAGAACAAAAAAAAAAAAAAAAAAGTGATGGAAGAGTTAAATAGAGAAATGCTTTGGATTATTAGTTGTTTTGGTGGATGTTATTTAACTTGAAATACTAGTAATGAAGAAAATAATCTATTAATTAATCTATCTATCTTATTTAAAAAGAGACCCATAATGGGCCCATAACCCTAAATTAATTGTATTTAGATATATTTTCCTAATTTTGTATGATCGACCTCAACTCTATTAAAATAAGTTAATAAGATAAGCAAAATGATATCCACTCAAGTCAAGTTTTTTTGTTTTATATTAATCATCTTTCCAATATATATGACAATAAGTTATTGTGTTAATATTTTATTCATATTAATTATATTTTCGATTTTCATTTAAAGAAGGATAATTTTGCATATTGTCACAAAGCGATTTTAATTTCTTAATTGATTTTATCGCAGATGAATGTTGAAAGAAATACTTTTATTGTGTTTTAATAAAAAGTTGAATTAAGCCGATTTAAAAATTGTTATAAAAAGGGTTATTAATTTACTTACTCTAAATTAAAAATCAATACCCTTAATTAATAACAGGATGAAATTTTGAAATATAACTTTTAAGAAAAAAATGTAATAAAATAGTGTCATATTTTCATGGCACACATTATTTAAGAGTAATTAAATAAATACATGAGACCATGACAAAATTTTATAATTTCATATAATATCTACCTTTTTTCATTTTGAAAATGATAATTATGATTTTGTTGAGGTTAGGTTAACAACAGATTTTCTTGTGTTATCGAAGATGGGAGCGAGCGGGGTGACAAAGCGTTAGGTTGCTGCTACAAGTAACGCTAGACGCCATAGTCCTGTTAATTAAATTTCAGTAGCAGAACGAACGAAACGTTATTATCATCATTATCATCCATATCCACGTAGAAGGAGAAGGAGAAGGAGATGAAGGAGTAATAGACAGAGAGCCAATCATTCTACCCCCTTCATCATACTTTCTCTCTCTTTCCCTCTCTTTCTCTTTTTACTCTGTCAAAATAAATTAATTAACTTTTGCAAATTAAAACTCGAAACTCTATTAAACTGAATTGATATGCAAAAGGTTGGAGAATATGCTTTCTTAGTAGCACCCGAGCGGCGGCACCCCTCACCCCCCCCCCTCCTCCGTACACCCTTCAGCCACCTATCCACCACGCCCGGTGTGCCTCCACGATGCTCTTAAGAGGCATCAATTTGCTCAAAAGGCTCTTAAAGGAGGTACGCAATCAAATAACACGGTTAATAATTAAAGGATATATATATATATATATATATATATATAATACATGTCTATCGACAGAACCAACCATCTTAGAGTGTCTTGTGTCTTCAAATTAATTTCACGTCAAGCAATTAAAACCACTAACCAAAAGTAATGAAGAAACTAGATTCCTTCCTTCAACTCTTCTTTCAAAATGAAAAACAATTTCTTATTTAATTAATAACACAAAATTATTCAAATATATTTTTTTCTATAATAACACCATATTATTATTAATAATTATAATATATGTAATATAAAAAAGGGTTATTAATTTTAATTTAAAATTATTATTTTTTTTTAACGCAAAGATTATAATAATCAATTTAATATTTTTTTAAAATATTTATAAAAGATTTTTTTAAGATGATATTTGTTGGTAATATAATCAGATAAAAATTTTAAGTAAAAAATAATATAATAATTTTAAATTTAATTGAAACAATGTTTTTTTCTGTGAATAAAAAATGATTTACAAAAGTTTATCTAGATAATATATCCTATTTATAATTCAAAAAAGAATGTAGGAATTTTATAATTTATTAATTTTAACCAAGTATTATTTTTAACCACAAGAAAATTGTGAAAACCACTTTAAAATAATCAGCTTACAATTATTTCTCCTCCTAAAATGAAGGTTTCTCGACTTCGAATTATTATTTTTTAGATTGTTGATTAAAAAAATAGAATATTTTTTGATTTAAAGTTTTATAAACCCGTTGTATTAATATTTAATGATAAATAATGATTAATATTATTATTTTTAAAGAACTAATTAAAGGACATGGTGTTTGTTTTACGTGATTCTTACAAAGTAACTCGCACCGTTAATTTCATCTTTATTTTATACGTTCTGATTTTTAGTAGTACTGTAGTTGTAACTTTTATAGTTCAATTTTCTTCTATGACTTCAAGTGGAAGATATAAAGTATTTTTGTAGGTTTTGGGTAATGAATTTACTAGGTTTTATTAATAAACCAAACTAAATCCAAAGTTAAAATAATTGGAAAGACTGAGAGAGAACCTTAAATTCTATTTTAATGGAAACTTAAAGAAAAATAATACAATTATTAATTAATATTATTTATTATTAAATACATTTAATGAGAGAAGAGTATTTTTAGTAATGTATTCATTAGAAATAAATCATGTTAATAATTTTATATATTAATTTTAATTTTAAACATTGATCTACCGATATAAATATAAATGCTAAAGTTTGGAACATTTTTAGATATAAATATTAAGTATATGTATAAGTATAACATAAATTGGAAGAGACAGAGAAAGGAAGAAAGAATAAAAAATTACCATTTCCTTGTTATATTTTAGATATAATATATTTTTAAAGGATATTATTCTATTAATATATACCCAGATATTGATTTATTATCATTATCATATAACTGGATAAAAATGAAAATTTATTCCAGAGTTAATAACCAAGAATAGAATTTAAATGGAAATTACGTTATGAATAAAAAATATATTGTATATATTAGATATATTATAATATTTTATAATCTTAAGACTTTCCAAGAAATATATACATATATAAAGTTAAAGAGAGAGAGAGAAAGAGAGTTGTAGTATTTCTCAACATTCTTCTCATATTTTTTGGATGATAATTAAAATATTATTCGATGACTTATCCCCTCGACGACGCTCTATTTGATTAAATTCCTTCATTTTTGTCATCTAATAACGCAACAATTAATGGCGTGCCTGCCCTCGTAGTGGCTTGAAATATACGCAACCACCAGATTTAAGAGTGCGGGGGCGGATGTCTAGGGTCCATAATTAAAACACTTTGTTAGTATGTCTCCCGGGTGTCCCGCGGCCATTTCTCCTCCTAAACACCTAGTCTAACCACAAAAGACTTTACCACCCTTAAACTATTTATCAAAAGCCTTTCTGCCAATTAAGTAGGCTTTCGGGATATTCAAACATCCCATAAATACCACCCCTGTATTTAGCAACACCCCCCCCCCCTTTTAAAGCTTGCATATCTATCTATTCACTAAAATGCAGTTTCAAATTTATTAGTCGTTAAATTACGAGCAGCATTTTTATTTTTTGGAATATAGACGATGAGGCATGAAGGGTGAGAAGTGGAATAATTCTACCTCGGAAATGTGTTCTGTTAATCCCTGTTTATGATTCCTCTCTCTAATGCAAGAGATATGTTTTATTCTTTCTTTTTATTTTCACTTTACTATGATAATGAGAGGAGTTAGTGTCAAATTTATAGTAATTTACATGTCTAGGGGTTGATCAACCCACTGGGACCTACATATTCCACTCTAACTTTAACATATTTCATTTTTTATTAAATCCCCTCTTTGAATAACGAATCTATATAAATTGAGCTAATGGAGTTAATTATATTTGAAAAAATGCCGTTTTAAATTCTTAATAATGAAAATGTTAACAAATATTTAAACAATTACCTTTGTAGACATATATATATATACAAAAAATATATATCCTGATAGAATTGATTTACTTAGACCAGGGAAGAGCACATTTTCCGGCCACTTGATTACTATTAAGTCAAAAGAAAGGGGAAAGGTACTATAACTTTACTCAGGTAAGCGTCAACTGTACTAACTAAACGTGTAAACATTCACGAAAGTATCACTTTTCTCGTGTTTATAAGTTTTTTTACAATTCTCTTTTGTCTGAACCGACTTTTCTCTCCACGTCATCGAAAATAATGAATTCTTGATCTGAAATTTGCGCCAACAACAAATGCACCATTTGCATTCTAAAAACTGTATAAAAAGTTTAAAGAAACATTGTATCATTCAGGCCGAAGATCCAAGACTACGGAAGCTGAGTCAAGACTCTGTTCACTGTCTTTTTTGATTCCAGGCACGTCATTCATAAAGAATTCTCACCCGAGGGTCAAATGGTGACTGGTGAGTGTTATCTCGGCGTCATGGACCGGTCGCTGAAACAAATAACGCGGGTGAGACCCGAGCACCGACAGCAAGGCACGTGGCACGTTGTTTTGTTGGAACCAACTCCATTCTCGACGAATTTGGCACCGGCTGATTTTTGGCTGTTCCCAAAATTGAAAATGTCGATTAAAGGAAAACAGAACAGAGAACCGTGGAAGAGATATAAAAAACACGGTGACCGGGGTCCTAGACACCATCCCAAAAAATGAGTTCCAGAGTTATTATCTTGGGTTTTATTTTTAGTTTAATTATTCAATTATTAATTACTACTATATTTTAAGTGAAATATTTTCCGACAATAAATATAAAATTAAATATTTATTTTGGAAACTGGCACTTCTGGTTTCCGGATATACACTAAAAGTTGATGAATTCATGCTACTGATTCATTAAGTAAATATACCAAATTTTATCAAAATCCATTGAGCCGTTCAAGCTGTTACTATACACGTTTTTACGGACACACAACGGACAGACGGACAGACTTCATGCTAAAAATACTTTTTTCTGTTGACAAAATGCATGATTCGTGGAGATATGGTAAAAATTTCCACATGTGAAATGTGATGTGAAAAAAATACCTGCTCTTCCTAACGTCGGTCTGTAAAAAGCAAGAGTTTGCAGACTGAATACCACAAATTCTTAATATTAATATTTCTTCAATAAATCTTGATATAAGTTCTTTTAATTTCTATAATTAATATTTCATATCTAAAGTATCTAAAAAATTAATTAAATTTAAATATTTAAAATAATACTATAAAATTAATCTTATTTGTAATTTAATTAATGATAATGAAAATGAGTTTCAATATTTCTATAATTTGTTTTTCTAAAAATGAATATTTGAAAATGAGCCCAAATAGAATTTTTATGCAAAGTTTATCTGTAGCCGCCTGAAGCTTATGCAATATACTTTTCTTTTATGATCTATAAAAGGTAAGTGTATAAGCTTTAGGTGCTTCGAGAAAAACATTCGCAAACCAATTAACATAAAAGAACGTGTTATATATAATATATATAAATATGAATGTATATGAAAAATCAAAATTATAAATAATACATATTGTTCCATGGATGGTATATATTAAAAAAAAATCGACTTTTATCTATTCTAAATGTTTAGTGAATTTTTTTAAATAAATTTATACATTTGCTTATTGAAAAATAATAATGTTTTGTTTCTACATTTGTATTTTAAAATTTTATTTTCACCAACTTTGCAAAAGTATATCTACCATAAATTAAGAATAAAACATCTTCATATTTATTTATTTAATAATTTTCAAAAATATATTTATATTATGAATATAATAAATAATAGATGCCAAAAAAAGTGTTTACTAAAAGAAAAATATTCTAAATTATATTTACAAAAAAATAGAGGAAATAAATAAAAAAAAAAAAAAAAAGTATTATTTAGTTAAACACACGTAAAATCTTATCAACATAATTTAAATTTAAATCGCATATATAATTAGCTGGAGTGTCTCCACTCGACTATCTCGCAATTTGAATTGGATTAAATAACATAATATATTATATTTAAATTAAATTTAATTAATTATAAATTATAAATAATAAATATTAAACCAGCGCATGTTTGGCTTTTTATTGATGGCACCATGGCACGTGTTGGCGCGTGAGATTTGCAGTGTTAAAAAATTAATTCTGGTACTTTCAGCAATTCAATCAAGCTGAAATTCTATATATAGCAGTTTTATATAATTATTAATCATGTGAAAAATTATCAAACATATAATTTTATTTTTACAGTCACTTTAGAGGAAAAAAAATCAAAACGTTGTAGGTAATGACCCTCTTCCGGTTGAGCTACATTTCTCAAAAGTTGATAGAAAACTATGAATTTTGAATAATGTCCATGTTCCAAATTTCATCATTCTAGCTCAAACCGTTTTTGCGTAATCTTGTCTACATACATACACACATACACACACACACAGACATTTTTCTCAACCTTAGTGAAAATGATTCGGGAACCTTCAAAACGTATAAAAACATCAAAATCTCAACATCGAAAATTTTCATGATCGCAATACTATCTCTGGCGAGATAGTAAAAATGTTGGAACACCCTAGCTTTTCAACTTTTCAAAATAAATTTAAAAGTACTTAACTTTAAAAATTGATAAATATTATGGTTTAAAAGTTAAAATTTTGAAAAATGTATACTCTAAGTTGTAAATTCCAAGGAAAACAAACATCATCAATATTAATCAATTAATATCAGATTTCCTGAAGTATTTATAAATTTGTTTGTTTTGTTTTTGTTTCTTAGGAGTAAAATAAAAATATTAATTTGAATATCAATTAATAATCAGAATAAAACATAATTTGATTAAAAAAAATTACCGTAATGTACATTCATAGATGTGAGAATGAGTTTTAAGATAAATAGATATGACCTAAATGATAAATGTCACCTGACAAATTTGACAAATGCGCATTAAAATCAAAAAATTAGTTTCAATTCAATTTTTTCCACACGCAAATGAAACAGATCAAAAGTGTGGGGGGGGGTGAGTGAAAGAGAGAGAGAGAGAGAGAGAGAGAAAAACAGAGAGAAGGGAAGATAAAGCGAAAGGAAAATGGTGAGACAGAGAACGAGATAATTATGCAAAGAGGTCGTTTCACTTGGAAATTGGCACCAAAGAGTACTACCAACGGTAAAATTTATTACCACTTCTTATTAAATATAACTGTATTTGCTATTATATTACACAATGGATTATATCAAGCAACGTTATCTGAAATTGCTTCGGAGTTTGATGAAAATTTATTACCCTTTCTATTTAAGAGGGTATTAACTGAGGACTACAGCCAACTATACTCGTATATATATATATATATTATTTATATTATAGAACTCTTTTTATTTTATTGGGGTTTTCTCAAGGACCATCTACTCTGAATTGACTTACGGTTCTCACTAAGGATTTCCGTTATTTCTACTCTAGAATCATTTCAGATTGAAGACTACTAGAAAAACTTTAAAAGACCAACCAAATTTTTATTTCTACTTTAAGTGTACATATTTTAATTTTTATATTTACCCATAATACTAATAATTTATACATATAATAATATATTCATTATTTACAATGTCAGGATTTGGAAATTTAGTAAAAAGTTTCATAATAAATTTTTCATATTGATTATATAGTGTGTAATTATAGTGTAATATCCAACTATTTAATTTTCTCTGTAGTGTTACTGAACTTGGCTACATCAACATTTCTTCAACTGTCAATATTTTAAACTCTGCTCGGTAATTAAGTTAAAAAAATGATTCATTATTTTTGGGTTTGGCTGATAATATTAATACCTGATTCACCGAATCGCCATTTAAATAATAACATACAAACAGAAAAGTAGGCCTGTTGATATAAAATATATACCTGGGACACCGAGCTATCTTTGAATGAAAACATTATGCATAATTAAATAGTGGATAAATTCTGTTATTATACATTTTTTTTATATTTAGAAAATTTAAAATATGATTAGTTTCATCGATAGTTTGTATAATTTTTATGATTAACAACTGTGCCAATATTATACATTATACATTAAGTATTTTAATGTTTTCATTAAAAGTTTTTATTATAAATATGGAATGAATTTACAATTCTAAAGTAATGATTCAAATTTCTAAGAATAGGTATACATATTTCGTAGAATTTCAATTCATTATTAATATACTACATCGTTTTATTTAGTTTCACCTTATATACATATTATTCAAAAAATTTTATAAAATCATATTTAATATGTTTAACATAGGTAATAATAATCCTTAGAATGTACAAATAAAATAAATCATCTTAAAAGTTATTTAAAATAAGCTGGAGTGTCTCCACTCGACTATCTCGCAATTTGAATTGGATTAAATAACATAATATATTATATTTAAATTAAATTTAATTAATTATAAATTATAAATAATAAATATTAAACCAGCGCATATTTGGCTTTTTATTGATGGCACCATGGCACATGTTGGCGCGTGAGATTTGCAGTGTTAAAAAATTAATTCTGGTACTTTCAGCGATTCAATCAAGCTGAAATTCTATATATAGCAGTTTTATACAATTATTAATCATGTGAAAAATTATTAAACATATATCTTTATTTTTACGGTCACTTTAGAGGAAAAAAAATCAAAACGTTGTAGGTAATGACCCTCTTCCGGTTGAGCTACATTTTTCAAAAGTTGATAGAAAACTATGAATTTTGAATAATGTCCATGTACCAAATTTCATCATTCTAGCTCAAACCGTTTTTGTGTAATCTTGTCTACATATGTACATACACACACACACAGACAGACATTTTTCTCAACCTTAGTGAAAATGATTCAGGAACCTTCAAAACGTATAAAAACATCAAAATCTCAACATCGAAAATTTTCGTGATCGCAATACTATCTCTTACGAGATAGTAAAAATTTAATTAAAAAGAAAAATATATTCTAATTTTTTTATTTAATTTATTTTTATTTGTTTTAAGTATATAGAAAATGAATGCAGCTAGACAGCTAGACATCTATATCAGGTGCTTTTAAATTTTAATAGTCTAAAAAGGAAATTTTATTATCTTTTTTTTTTTTTTTAATTGTTTTATGATTTAAAATTCAAATAAATTTAATTGAGATAAAATAAAATAAAATATATTTGAATTTCATAATTTAAACATTTCTATATTCAGATTGATTAATGTAATACACAGACGCCATCACCGATTAGTATATTTATAAATTAGTAGAACAAGGAAAGATAATATTTCAAAAATACATTATATATATATTTTTATATAATTTATCTTTGTATATGAATATTTGTCGAGATATTGATACCATTAACGTTTCGTTATTAATACAATCATTCATTTTTTTCTGATTAAAAATGAAATTTATTCAATGCCAACAAATAAATTTCACTCTACTTTTGAATCAATCCCAATAATTATAAGGATTAAACAATGAACAACTAAATAAAAATAATTAATTAATAATAAAAATATAATAAAATAATAGTATATTTTTTTTATTTTTAGGTAATAAAAGTAATGATCTGGGGTAATTATAATATTTTTATTAAGTTAATTTCTCTAAATCATAAAAATTCTAATTGTCTTTTTATACATACTTAGAACTACTTCACTTATATAATAATCAATATTTTCAAGTAGTTATTCTATTTTTAAAGGTAGTATAAAATCCTTTCAAAACAGCTTTAAAAAAAAATCAATTTCCATTATATTTTCCTCTCGTAAAATTTCTCAAATTACTTTACTTTTATTAGCACGATCAGTGAGCTACGAGTATAATCCTTTTCATTTGATTCCAAGTGCAGATTCCTAGTAACTAGGAGTGATTATCACCCCTTTCAAGTGGTAGCCAAGTAATATTAACCTAAAGTTCTTCTCTAATTGTAAATTGAAACGATAAGTCAAATCTTAGTATTTGGCGATTAAAATAATGCACTCCCTGGTGAGATTGTTAGGTGAGTGGATGCAGGTGGAGGTGGAGGTGGAGGTGGAGGTGGAAGTGTATTGGAGTAGTATTAGGGGGGGAGAGGGAGAGAGGGGGGGGATGTTCGTTGTTCACCACATAGAACCAAAAGGGGTGAGCCATTTGGTGGGTCTCAGGTGGGGTTGCAACTGTTGCAATTAAAATGATTTGAAGCGGTGCCGTGTCGCGGTGGTCAGCTGCGACCGCAACGACAAACCGGCCGCTACAAAACTTCTACAGCTGCATCTGACGGCGGTCGCATTTATTTTATATTTTATCAATTAATATTTCCCATCGTGTTACGGATGAAATTATGTAGGATACAACATCCAATCCGAAAATAACCCAACAACAACCACCGCACACACCAACCAACCACCCGTTCTTCGAACAATTCTCTCTTGCGGTTTACTATCCTTTTGATCAGAAATTGACCAATAAAAAATTAAATGAGAATTGATTCCCAAATATACATATATTACCGAATAAACATTTAATCATTTGAATGTTACAATTTATACCCCTTCCAAAAATTAAATATTAACTATAATAGGGAGAAATGTTATTTGCACAATTAAGCTTTTTTTTATTGGTCAATATCATATATTAAAGGGAATAATTTTTATTGCAATATTATGTTGTATAATTATTTCACTGAAGATTGTAATGAAATTTAACCAATGAATATATGTAATAACAAATTAAAGTGAAATAACTATTATATATACTAATTTATTTATATTTATGTATGAGAAAATGAAGCACATTGCATTATTATTTAATAATATATGTCAACTCAAAAGTTGTGTGGCTCAATTTAAATTTGGTTGATATTTGACAGACGCTTTTGTAAAAATAAAAAGACGTCCACAGAGGTGGCCAACCCACAAATGATCTTGATCTTCCACTTTGGAAATGCATCATAACTTCGCAGGCCGCATATAAAATTATACATACCCATATTAGATTTAGTGTGACAAATTGAAAAATAATGAATTTTTATTATGGTTACTATTAATTTTACATATAAACATATATCATATAATAATAATGATACTGAATGCACATTGTAAAAAATATATAATACTAAAAATAAAAAAAGAAACAACGAAATAAAAAAAATGAAATCATATTTATTTCACTAGTGCGATATTTGTTTCATGAGGGCGCAGAATATAAAAGTGTGATGAATTTCGCGGGCCGCCAAAATGTTGGCCACCCCTGCGCTAAAAATTACATATATATATATATATATATAAATATATATATATACAGCAATCCTAGTAAACAATGTTCATCTCGAATTTAATTTACATAGGCCTTTGAATTTAAAATGCAAAAATTTAATCACGTCTCGATAATCCCGATAACCAAAATTGAAATTTCATAGAAAATACGATTGTGGTGTCAGAATCATTTCGTAAGTGATGCCATATTTAAACTTTTTCAAATTAACTTCTTATATGTAATAGAAGTATTTGTACTAGTTTTTATAAAAATATAAATATAACTCTTTTAGAACATCTGATTTGCAATTAAATGAATAAAGATAAAAAAAATATTAATGTTTCATATCAAAAAGTTATAATGTGATTTCTAGAACATTTTCACTAAAGGGGACACGTTCCAAAAAATATTATTAAATAAAAATTGATTAACTGGCTGAAAGGAAAGCACAACTACTTGTTTTGGCAGTTCGTTCAAAAAAGTTATAAAAAGATTCCAAAATACTCAATTTACATGTGTGTGTGTGTGTGTGTGTGTGTGTGTGTGTGTGATTGTTGTATACATTTTATTGTAAGTGCAGGGTGCGATGAAAGCAGCAAATATTGAAAGATTGATAAACGATGAATTCTTTAATGGAATAAAATCATATTTTAGAAATTTAGAATATACTTAAACAATATCTGTAAAAATAAAGGAATAAAAATCATGAAATATTTCAAGAATATTATTTGACTTTTTCTGATATATTATAATATTTTCTCTAATTATTTTAAGTGTTTTAAGGTTGAAGATTATATATAAACATATATATATAGGTATAATATAGATGGGTGTGAGATTAGTTTATCGTTTTTTAATGTTAAGAAAAAAGGGGCTTTCAGGGTGCAAAAGAAAAACCATTTATCCATGTTGGACACGTTTTGCATTAGTGACAAGTCTCTTTTCTTCCCTTCTATAATTTTCCCTCGCAGAACCTTTGTCTTTGTTCCACACCCCTTACTTATTTTTTTATCCTTGAGATTTGCAGATTTTTATAAAAAAATATAAATATCTTTAACAAAAATCTTTGTATAAAAGGGGAAGAAAATTTATATATATATATGGGTTAAAAAGACAAAAAGTGAAGTAAAGTCGATCATTATAAAAGAGAATTAAAAAAAAGTTTCAATGAATAATAATAAAGGTTCTTTTAAGAAATGATTATAATATGAATCACCTAGGGAATTATAATGAACTTTCTTCTATTATAATACTTTTCGCGAGTTTTTTAATAACTCAGAACCGTTAATTAATGGTAATACGCTTTGGTATGTCTATATACACTAATATATATATATATATATATATATATATATATATAAGAAAGAGAGAGAGAGAGAGGCTATGATTAAAAAAGGTTTTTATAAGGAAAATATAATGTTTAAATATATATAATATTAAATATTAGTTTAATCTATAAATCAGCGAAATGAAGAATATTAATAATATATCATAAATTAACGTGAGCATAATTTATTATTTATAAATTTGAAGCAAACACTTTTTAAATTATTAATAGTAGTCGTGGGAGAAGTTTTTTCAAAAAGGAATATAAAATAAAATAATTTAAGAATATATATGTGTGTAGAGGTATATATTATTTCTATTCAGACCCAACAAAAAATAAATAAAACAACCCAATAAATTGATAATTAGGTATTTAATAATTTAAATAAATAATTATTGAAAAGGTAATGAAAAGAAAACAAAACAAATAATATATGATTAATCAATTTAAATTTTAAAATTAAAATTTTACATAATATTTATTTATAGCATAACCAAAGAAACAAATTCGTACACTTTTTCAAAAATCAAAAAATTAATCGCCATCACCATTAAATGCTAAAGTATACTTATTAGAATCCAAGGTATTAATATCTTATAAATAAAAGTGAATCGCAAAATGTGTTGGTAACCGCATCACTCAATAACGCCTGGACCAATTTTGACAATTATTTTTTTTAAATGTTTGTTGAACGGGACAATAGGCTGTCCCGAAGAAATTTTTGGGGACACTGGGACAGAGCACCTAAAAACAGGCCAATCCCGGATAAAACGGGACGTTTGGACACCCTATCGATGACCCTGGGAGACGAGAGCAGATTTAGAGTATTTGTGAGATTAGTATTGTTTGCAGCATTTATATGCCAAAGGAAGATGAGGTCACAGGGGGATGGCGGAGATGGCATAACGAGGAATTGCATGATCTCCAGATATAGTTAAGGTTATAAAATCGAGAAGGCTGGAATGGGAGAAACCGATTGGGAAACATCTGGTGGAAGACCAAAGTCCAAGGTGGGTGGACAATGAAGGAAGGGAGGATTTGGTTGTAGCTCAGGGTAGGGGCGCTTAGAGAAATGTGGATGTTGCGGCTAAGAACTTTCGAAAACTGTAGAGACACTTATTAGTATTTAGTATTGTATAGAATTTATTAGATTGTGATTTGAAAAATAAAAAATAAAAAAATTATTATATTACTAGCTTCTAGCTTATTATATTGCTAGATGATAGTATACAATAATAATATATAATTAATTTACTGATTAAATTAAAATATATTTTACAAGAAAACAAAAAATGAATGTCTTATCTACTTATACTGATTGATACAAAATGAATGAAAACCTTTTACATACAGACTTATATAAATAAATATATTATTATTAGACATCCATGTTTATTTGAGGATAGATGCTGGCAAGATGGAAATTAGCCACCTGATTATTTACTATACTCGTACCAACTCACCCTACTTTTTTTTTTCTCTCATTCCTGATCTTATTCATTAAATTGGTATGGGTATTTTTTTAATGCAAATTGTCTAATAAAGGAAAAGGAAAAATATTATGGAATTTGTTTGATAAAAAAAACAAAGTCAAAAAAATCTTATATTCCAGTAGCGAATAGGTTAATCACAAAATCTTGTTAAAGCCGATAGCAAATATTTGATTTTGTTAGATTGAAAATCAACGAATAGACGGCGGTGAAGTCTTTCTACCCTCTCTCTCCTCGCATACAACCAACCCATCTACCCAAACCCCTTTTCTCTCTTTCTCTCGTTTTGATTGGGATCGAGGTGTTGATTTATCTAAAGATATAAATTTTATTCAAAACCGAGAGATAAAAAAACTAATGAATAAATAATTAATCACAGTGATATACTTTTAAAATACATAAATATTTTTTTTCTAATTAAATATAAAAATTGAAAACATAGTTAAAGTTTAATAGTATTAAGGTAGAAAAGTAAGTATAGTAGGTAACTATGAGATTCCACATGATTAATTATATATGTATTAAAAATGATGATTCTGGTATAAAAAATAAATAATAAATTAATTAATCAAATTAAATCAAATAATATAATTAAATAAAATATTTTCTACTTTGGCTTCTGGATAGTGAGAGATAAGAAACTCTTAATCACAAAATGGTACGCATAGGAAAATAATTTTATAAAAGAAGACCGATTCAACACGAAATGTAGGAAGAGTTACAATTGAACGAAAAAAGCAAAATTTTTTAATCAATGATATAAAAAAATCCATTGCCTTTAATCGCTTTTCTATTAACTAAATAACTGAAAATAAAAAGAAAATGTAACGGAACGAAATAGTAAAAAAAAGGGAAACTCTTTCACAGAAGACTTCTATTAATTTTTATTTTAGGCTGTGAATCTTTTTCCAAACGATTACTTTTCAAGACAAGATGTTGAAAATTTTAACAGTTGAACAGTTTGTTAAATCGATAAGACATTTTAACTCTTAGTCCTTATTCATTCTCTCTCTCTCTCTCTCTCTCTTTTGCACTTTGCCTTTCTTACAAGTCCTACAAGAACATAAATCATAATTCAATGAATTTATACTTTGCCAAATCGTTCTATTTTATATTGTGGAGGATTAGTTTTAATACATAATCAATGGGATATTGCATTTTAAGGTTTAGTGGTTGTAATATATGTAATTCATATGTAGATGAGATCTCCTTAAAGGATAATAGGGAACATTAAGAAATTTCATTAATTTATCATGTAAACATTTTTTATTTTGTATTTTAAATCATTAAAATAATTATATATTAACTATTATATAAAATTTATTTTGAAAAATTCCTTTAAAGGGGATGAGATTCACCTCATTTCAGGGCAGTCATGAATATATCAAGAACATATTATATTTATTTATAACTATATAAATTTTTATGTTATATGTCGTATAGAACAATTTTTTTAATAAATAAATCATCATAATAGTTTCTATTTTTTTTTAAATTCAGACAAAATAAGTTGACCTGTGGCCAAGTCCGAATCGACCGACGGTTTGAAGTAAATCCAGCTACAGAAACAATTTCAAAGATAATTTAAATATATCTATTAATGCAATAAAAAACAGATAGGCATATAACATAAATATTTTTAATTTTATTTTATTTATAATATATATGAAAGACCGGGCTGTGACGTCATGAATGGCTGGATGACGTCATATAATTTTAAATTAAAAAAAAACTAATAAAGATGATTTTTCTCGAGGATAAAACCAATACAAAGTGCATGATTCGTGGTGTTATGTAAAAAATCTCCCCATGTGAAATTTCGTGTGAAAATAACCCTTCCCTTCCTATCGTAGATTAATAAAATTTTTAAATATATATATAAATAATACCAGTAAAGAGTTATACAAATGTATTTTATAAAATTTAATTTTGATTGAAAATCTTTTTTAATTCACTAATAAAAAAAAATCTTCGTTTTAATTAATAAAAAAATAAATAAATAAAAAATAAATAAATTTTTAATTAATTTTATATTAATGATAATGATTGAGGGATGATTTCGGTGGACGTCTTGTATTGAGCAGTGAATGGTAGGCACAGGTAGGCAACTGAAAGCGTTCGAGAAGGCCCGGCCGATAAGCAGGCAGGAGGTGTGGCCAGGCGGCGGAGGGGAACGGAGAGGGGATGAGCGAACGAATGGACAGATATCATGCTAAAAATACTTTTTTCTGTTAATAAATGGCATAATACGTGGAGATTTGTAAAAAAAATGTCCTCACGTGAAATTTGATGTGAAAATAACCCTTCCCTTCCTCTCTTCGATCGGCAATACTACCACTTCCGGTTTCCGGATTTGTACCAAAAATTGATCCATTCATCATACTGATGCATTAAGTAAATATACCAAATTTGATCAAAATCCGTAAACATCTATATGGACGGACGAACGGACAGACATCATGCAAAAAATACTTTTTTACTTTCCCGCATACTTCGTATAAGGGAAGTATTGGAAACGTCATAAATTTCGACTTCGAGATTTCGATAGATCTTGACGTTTTAGACCTCCCTGAGTCGGAAAATACCATTTTTCGAATTATGTCTGTGTGTGTGTATGTATGTATGTATGTATGTATGTATGTATGTAATGTCTGTAAGCAAATTTACTCAAAAACTAATCAAGCTAGGACTTCGAAATTTGGTACACCGATATTATTCACAGTTTGTAGATTTCTATCAAAATTTCGTCAAAATCGGTTAACCGGAAGTGGTACTTTACCTACACTGGTTGCGTTTACCTTTCAAGTAAAGTACCAGTTTGCTTCGAGATATTTGCTTCCTATTTTGTATATAGATTTAAAAATATGAAAAAAATTGAGATACCAAATTTCATCATGATCTGACTACCGGAAGTGACATTTTACCTATAAAAGTAGCGTTTCTTTTTTACCGACCGACGATAGTAAGGGAGGTATTGTTTTCACACCAAATTTCACCTATGGATATTTTTAGGTACATATCTCCACGAATCATGCATTTTCTTAACAGAATAAGTTGACCTGTGGCCAGGTCCGAACCGACCGACTGTTTGAAATAAATTAATTTCCAGCTACAGAAACAATTTCAAATAATTTTAATATATCTATTAATGTAATAAAAAACAGATATGGATACATAAATAATAAATATAAACATTTTTAATTTTATTTTATTTATAATATATATGCAAGACCAGGCTGTGACGTCATGAATGGCTGGATGACGTCATATAATTTTAAATCAAGAAAAAACTAATAAATATGATTTTTCTCGAGGATAAAACCAATACAAAGTGCATGATTCGTGGTGATATATAAAAAAATCTCCTTTGGTGTGAAAATAACCCTTTCCTTCCTATCGTCGATCGCTAATACTACCACTTCCGGTTTCCGGAATTGCACCAAAAGTTGATCAATTCATCCCACTGATGCATTACGTAAATATACCAAATTTCATCAAAATCGGTTGAGCCGTTCAGGCTGTACACATCTATACGGACTGACGGACGGACAGACGGACAGACGGACAGACGGACAGACGGACGGACAGACATCATGCTAAAAATACTTTTTTCTGTTTAGAAAATGCATGATTCGTGGAGATATGTAAAAATCTCCACATGTGAAATTTGGTGTGAAAACAATACCTCCCTTACTATCGTCGGTCGGTAAAAAAGTATTTTTAGCATGATGTCTGTCCGTCCGTCCGTCCGTATAGATGTGTACAGCCTGAACGGCTCAACGGATTTTGATGATGACGGATTTGGTATATTTACTTAATACATCAGTAGGATGAATTGATCAACTTTTGGTGCAAATCCGGAAACCAGAAGTGCTAGTATTGCCGATCGAAGAGAGGAAGTGAAGGGTTATTTTCATATCAAATTTCACGTGAGGACATATCTCCACGTGTTATGCACTTTGTATTGGTTTTATCTACGAGAAAAATCATCTTCATTAGTTTTTTCTTAATTTAAAATTATATGACGTCACCCAGCACTTCATGACGTCACAGCCAGCCCTTATATATTATAAATAAAATAAAATTAAAAATATTTATATTATATCCATATCTGTTTTTTTACATTTAAAATATCAGTTAACCGGAAGTAGCACTTTATTCTATATATATATATATTATATATATATATATATATATATATATATATAAATGTTACCAAATATCAAATTTGACACCAATAAACTAATACGAACTGGCTCTTTATCAATACCAAGTTTACACATTCTAAATATTCATTCACAACTCTTTATACCTATTTATATGCGGGAAAGTCTAGGGGAGGACACTCCCGCTTATTCTATTAAGAAAATTCAAAATTCGTGGAGATATGTAAAAATCTCCACATGTTAAATTTGGTGTGAAAACAATATCTTCCTTACTATCGTCGGTCGGTAACAAATTTTAAAACAAATTATTTGGTAGGTTCATTTATTTATGTGATCGATAAGAAATATTAAAATTAATTTGTTTATGAATACATTTGGTTTTTCAATATATTTACTCTTTTTTTAAATATTCTTTTTTTTAAAAAAAGAAATTCTTTATTGTTAAGTTTTAATTTGATTAGGTTGAGAAAATGTAATGAAGAAGAAAAAGTAATAAAATAAAAATAATCATTGTAAGTTACGAAAGAAGTAGTTTGCCAAGTTGTGGAATCTGATTGATAAATCCCGAAGGATTCCAAGCGTATTCCTTCCGCCCTCTCTCTTTCGCTATGTTAGTGAATCTTGAGGGTACACTGGTGGGGTAAAATTAATTGAACTTCTCTATCACCCTACCAGGGTTGTCATAGTAACCTCAAGTGGAATGCAAACCAATCCGTTGTTCCGATTAATTAAACAAATGAACCCGGTCAAGAAAACTCGATGAATGTAAGTTTATGCCAATTGAAATTATAAAATAGAGTTTTAAACAAAGGTTTAACTAAAAAGAAATTTAAAAAAAAAATGACTATTGAGAAAGTAATGAGAATTGTTAATTGAATATGATGAGAAAATTTATAACATATATATATATATATATATATATATATATACAGGGTGTAAATGTACTAACACTTTGAATGACCATAAAAACATTATTTATGAAAATAAAGACAAGTTTAAAAGCTTGAATTACAGAAGAAAGATCTAATTAAAGAAAAAAAGAATCATGTTCGCAAATGTTCAAATTGATGATCGTTATTGTCCAGACAACGCTGATAAAGTGAACCAATCAATTCATTGTTTTGAGACCCCCTGTATGTATATATAATTGAAAATATGGAATGAAATAAAAATGGGTTGCATAGAGAGAGAAGATTAGTATCATCATCCAAATTTAACCTTATTATAATATTTTTAAATTATTATTGAAACATTGTTTACGCTGTAAAATTATAATTTAAATCAGGTTGGTGTGAAAAACTTTTAAATTAAATTAATTTAGTGGAATTTTTGATTCTTAAGTTAATAATTATATGAATATACAAAATAGATATTGATAACGCATTATTAATAAAAATAAACAAATTAATTTATAAAAAATTGTTTAACGAAAACGCAATACAATTGAAGTATTTATTTGAGTATCAAACAACATTGAATTAGTTATTATATTAGTTATTTGAATGGAAGTGAGGTGACTATAAAGATTATTTGAACAAAAACTTATTATTGAAACATTAAGTGTTTAATATTGGTGAATTTATATTCAAAATTCCATTGTAAGAATAAAATCAATCTTTAAGTTGCGTTATTATTATATTTTATTATATATATTGAATTTTAATTAGAAAAATTATTATAATTATAAACAATACAATTAGTATTATTAAAATATTTGTTATTTCTATTAAAAATGTTCAACTATTCATGTAATTTCACCTACCTTATTTAATTACGGGCTACATATAAATAAAAAACTAGCAAAATAAAGGTTAGTGAGATTAACATTTTTTATAAAATAAATAAAAACTAAATAATAAATTAACATAGTTAATTTATTTTCAAATACGTCCTATTTTTTATATATTTGGATAAATTTATAAATTTTTACTTTCAATTTTGTTTTTTATTCTCAAATCATCTGATATGATTATAAAAATATAGCTATACAAAAAATAAAAGGTTTGAATCAAAGTAAAAAAATTGGCTCTTAACTGTCAGTTTTCTTAAACATAAATACATATTAGTCCTATATAAATAGCATGTAATACATATAAAGGTATATAAATAAATAAATTACCTGATAATATAAACTATGATATAAAACAAAAGGTGTAAAAAACGAAAAGAAGAATGAGAGAGAGAGAGAGAGAGAGGAAGACAAACTCTTTTAGATTGAAAAATAGAAAGGCGGGGAAAAAAAGAAAAAAGATTTTTCTAACAAGATCAAATTATACTTTATTGAGATAAATTTCAAACAATTTGTCAGATTTTTTTTTAAATTATTATTTAATATATAGAGATCGTTCTGTGGACTAAATCTCGAAAGAATTATTATTCCAAATATTAAATGAACAAAAATTGTATATATATGTAAAATAATAATTATATTATTTTAATATTCCTAAGTTAGTATCACAATTTATTATTATTATGAATTATTTATAAATAATTAATATTATTAATTGGTATTAATAAATAAATAATATTAATTATATTAACTTAATATTTCTAAGTTTGTATTACAATAATGAGACGGCATTGTTGTGTGTTAAGGTTAGGTAAATTAGATTTTATAAATTGGAAAAACATTAGTTATACTCTTAAGTTATTTAGTTATTAACAAGATAAGAATTGACTATAAAAACCAATTTGTAAGATGGTAGGTTTAATCAAATGGATAATAGACAGATTTGTTTGCTAAAAACTATATTATTATTATTGTATTTATTATTGTATTTATTGTAATTATTTAAAATTTTTCTAATGTAATAAAATGTTTTTAGAAAACAAATCTGTCTATAGTCCATTTGATTAAACCTACCATCTTATATATATATATATATATATTATATATTATATCCTTCCGATCGTAAATGGTTCGATTTGTGGTTTGTTAAGAAATGCATTATAGTTGAAAAATTGGCCTGTATATTTCTTTTTGGCAAAATTATTTTAATGTTTTTTCTTAAAGTAAGTAATTAATCAACAGGTGTCTTTGCAATGATTCAAATGACTATTTAATTTGATATTGGATAATATAATAATATAAATAAATTTATTTGATTATACAATTTTATATTATTTTTTCGTGGTCAATATATCTTCTAGTAATCTTATTCAATTACAAGCATCGAAACAAAATTCCTATCTATTGGTAATTTATTAATATATTTAAGTGATGATATAAATAGAGAATTGAAATATTCAAATTGAAATAAGTATGAATAAAATAGCTTTCCGTTTATCATTGATTATCAAATTATTTAACCATAAAGTTGACAAAAATAATTAAAAAATAAAGTATAGAAAACAAATGAAAGAGTGTTTATTACCTTGCAAAATAAATAAAGACAGCTTGGCTTCTTGACATATTCAATATTCAAGGTAAACTAAAGAAAATGTTTTTATTTTTGTTTTATCTATATAGATATATATTTCCAAGAAATGGCCGACTGGCTTATCGCTTGATGAAAAAAATGGAAACCCGAATTGTGCTGGCAAAGCCTGTTTAGTTTCTATCTAGATACATTTTTTTTTTGACATTATATAAATTATATTTTTGAATTTAAAATTGAAACATTTTTTTTTTAATTAATAAAATTTAAAAGTAATTATTTAAGTATATGAAAAGTTCGAGATAATAATTGAACATATAGATCTATTATAATATAGATCTATAAATAGATCAATTTACTTATATATGTAGGTTTATAATATTATATAATTAAAAAATATTTGAAGTCATTTTCTATTATATACGAAAATACAAATAAATTTAGGATATTGCACGGATAAATATTTTGTCAACAATCATTAATAGTCTTAGATCGATTATGAATTGATTTTGCAAACATTTTGGAAATATTTTTGAAGTTATACTTCTTTAGGCGCGTTATGGAAAATTGATGGGGAGTGAAATTTTAAGATGTGTGACACGAAAAATTAACAGTTTTTTTGTTTTTCCAGAAAAATAAATTTTTATTTGCCTGAAGTAGGATTCGAACCTACCATGTCTCTCTTCGACTACGTCATAGCGCTCAAAGCAAGCGAGCGCTCTACCCACTAGGCTATGACGAATCCTCAACATTATTATCTTATTTTAACCATATATGCCATCCCATGGATAGATTATTAACAATTTTTTAATTAAACACAAAATATGAAGAATCTTGTTGAATTCTTGATGTCATATCTAATCTAAGGTGTGTAGAAAATTATAATAATTCCAAGAGTATATATATATATATATATATATATATATATATATTTCAATCTAATACCAGACCAAATAAATAGATAGATAGATAGATGTCAACATTTCGTTTCATTTGTGTTGTTTCTAATGGACCGCTTGAACATTTCATTTCGAATTATATATGTGTGCTAATAAATTATATTCAGTAGTGATTTAAATTGAATATTTTGATTGATATTACTTACTATTTGTGAATATTAGTGAAAACAAAAAATGTGCTTATATACTTTTGAGGTTAACTATCCGTATGTATTATTTATTGATATAAATTAATTATTTAATATAATTAACACTAAATATTATTAAATTATTAATGTTAAATACTTATTATTATATATTATTATTAATAATATATTATTATATTATTTAAATTTATATTAAATGTATATATTAAATATATTTTATTATATAAATATATTAATTTTCAATTTTTTTTTAATGATGCCAAAGAAGTATAACTTCTCACGCGCGTACATAAGTACACGCACCGCTTTTTTTTTTTTAAAGTTTATTTTATTTTAAACCATAAATCAAAAGATCGTTTTCTTACATTTGCATTTTATGTAAATATTAAATATCTACGAAATTATTAAGAGAATTCGTAAATAAAACCACATATTGATATTTTATTGTAAATTTATTCAAAAACACAAAAAATACACAACCTTTCGATTGCTCCTTCTGCAATTCGTCCGAGCGTCCAGTGCGTTGTGTAATTTTTGTGTTTATGAAAAAAATTACAATAAAATATCAATATGTGGTTTTATTTACAAAATAAAAACAATCACCAAAGCTTTAAAAATTTAATATTAAAATTTTTTAGTATATCATGCTTTATTTATTTTAAATCAATTATTATAATTGCATCATAATTTTATTTTTTAAAGGACTACCTCTAATAATATATGTTTAATAATTACTACAAGATATTGAATTTTTATTTGCTTTTAAAAATAAATAAATAAATTAAATGATAAAAGCATTGCGTTATAAAATTTAAATTTCTGTGTTCGGGATCTATAGAATTCCTAAAAGCAAAATTACCCTTTATACTACAATACATTATAAATAAATAATTTACTGATATTTTTAATTTCTCAATTATTTATTTACTTACTTTTTTCTACGATGAAAATTCCACATTTTGAAGAACAGTCCACTTAGGGCGCAAGAACATTTGAGAACACTGCAACAAACGATAAAATATGAATACATATCTATAAGATAAATTTAGCTATTGTTTTAATATATTAATTATTTTAAAATTTCTAAACATACAAACCATACAAATATACAATATATATATATATATATATGCAAGGTGTGTTCAAAAGAAAAGGTGAAATTTAAATTTTCTATTAACATTCAATTAACGATTTTTTTTTTGTTATGTTAGTACACATATGTTGACATTGCCAGCCATTTTGGATTAGTAGTTTGTTTTTAGCAACTGAAAAAGTTAGTCACGTTTTTGTATGTTCTTCGATTTTTTATTTACAAAAAATGGATCAGAGAATCTGTATTAAATTTTGCGTAAAAATGGAATAAAGTGCTCCAACCCACTTAAATGTTGACTTTGGAATTCGGCGAGTCTACTTTGTCTCAAAAAAATGTTTATAAGTTAAACAAAAGCATGTTAATAAGGAATACTACAAGTAAGTTATGCAACGTTTGCGTACCACCGTATTCACCAGATTTGGTTCCCTGTGACTTTTTCCTATTCCCAAAACGGAAGAGACCAATGAAAGGAAAGCGTTTTGCCACAATTGATGATATAAAGTCGGAATCGAAGAACGAGCTGATGGTCCTACCGAAAAGCGCATTTCAGAAGTGCTTCGACGATTGGAAGAAGCACTGGCATAAGTGTATTATAGCTGGGAGGAATTACTTTGAAAGGGACAAAATGGATATTGATGAATAAATAAATACTCTTCGAAATAATTCAAAATTCACCTTTTCTTTCGAACAAAGCTTATATATATATGTCATGTGAAATAAATAATCATTCGTTAGAGAGAACAACATTTTTAATCAACCCTTCAAATGTTTTGCCAAAACAAGGATTGAGCAAACAAGTCAAGGGCTTGAGATTAATTTGCATTTACATAACAGCTCTCGGTTTTTCTCTTTCTCTCTCTCTCTCTCTCTTTAACACACCCAGCCATACCCATTTCCACACACGCCTCCTTTTCTCTCTTTGTAATTTCTGTTAAATGCCACCCTTTCCTACATTTCTTATTATAATGTTTTTTTAAGATTAAGATTTTTTAAACAAAAATTAACTATTTTTTATTTTTTTTTTTAACGCATTTTCTTTTACTAAAAGGCTTTGCTGTAGTATTATCAAACTTGTAATTCGTTTAATGTAAATAATAATTATTATTACTTGGTTTTTATTGTAACATTTATAAGTGAATAATAAACATTCCATATAAATAATTTAAATAAAGCTAAACAAGTATTTATCTAAAATATTATATGAAACGCCTGGTATATGAAATTGAAATAAATTCAACCAGGCATATTTGCCTCCGGATCTTTAGATTCCAGCATTTAGTTTAGTAATTCACTTCTTAACTATAACAAGAGTTCACCTTTCACATTCATTTCAATCACCTGTAACATAACAAACTCAACGGGTATATTACAATTGATCAAGAGGGTTCGCAATCTTACCTATCATAATAATATTGCCTTAAAACCCTCTCAGATTACTTTTAATTAAATTTAATATAATTTAAATATTTTGAATAATTAACACTCAAAAATTTAATAATAAAATTATTTTTATATTATTTAATATTCTAGTAAAATGGTTGTTGTACTACTAAAGATTCAGTAACAAATTAACTTAGTAATTTATTTCCATTATTATGGAAATTAAATCATTTTAGAGTGATTATAATTAAGTACTTAATATGTTTCATATTTCCCTCAACATAACATCAATTTCATGAAGAAAAAATATGCATTTTTCTAAAATTAATAAAATTACAAAAAAATATTTTATTTTTAATGAAAATACTTAAGTAGGTATAGGAGTACAAATTAATTTATTTTTAATATAAATATCTAATCTTATTATGATAGCTAAAATTGTATATATATATATATTATCAAATTATATCCCTGATAATCTGATAATAATAATAACAATAACATTCACGGAAACCTAAACCAACATATATATATATTTGTAAATAGGTTCTAAGAAACCGCTCGATCGATTTTTTTTGAAATTTACATCATACATAGTATTTATAAAGAAAAATCGAGTTTTATTGATCACATCTCGGGGATAAATCATCTTCATTAGTTTTTTCTTAATTTAAATAGATATGACGTCACAAATGACGTCACATCCAGTGCCTCTTATATCTTATAATATTATAATATAAAATAAAATTAAAAATATTTATGTTATATCCATATCTGTTTTTTATTGAATTAATAGATACATTTAAATTATTTCACAAAGTTTAGAAGGTTTATCTTTATTCAATGTGAATGTTTTCGGTGTTTTATAAATAATTTAAAAAAGGCTAATATTAGAAAAATAAAATTAAAAATATAATAATATATAAATATAAATATAACATAAAAAATAAAATCAAACATTCTTTGAATGACAACATGTAGATATCAAATTTTAAAAAATTAATTTCTGAGATATGCAAGGATATTGTGATGTAATTTTATCGATATCAGTTCAGCCACTTTTGAGCCTATACATTTAAGGGAAGTATGTTTTATGACTAATTTTTTTTTAATTTATGTTCTTTCAAATTATTTTAATGGTGATTCGGTGAATCAGGTATTAATATTACCAGACAAACCCAATTGTAATAAATTGTATTAAAAAATTGTAAAATTTGTAATATTTTATATCAACAGGCCTACTTTTCTGTTTGTATGTTATTATTTGAATGGCGATTCGGTGAATCAGGTATTAATATTACCAACCAAAGCCAATAAAAATGAATCATTTTTTTTTAATTGTTTTTTAAAATTTTAATTATTTTAATTTTTTTTATTATCGAGCGGAGGCTCGGAGTCCCGGTACTTTTTATTAAATCAATAATTTCGTAGGTATATTTATTTTATATATAAAATATGATTGTTTATAAAAATAAATGAATAAATTTACCGAGTTATCAATTTTGTTTATTAATAATATATGAGATATGTATGTACTAATAAATTAATTACACATTATGATATTATTATAATTATATTTATATCTTTTATATTAAATTTATTTTTATTATTTTAAAAAATAAATATAATACACAATAAAAATAAAATTAAATTGAAGATTATAAGAAAAATAAATATGTAAATTAAAATAATAAATGATTATAATTACACAAACAATTCCTATATTAATTATTTTTTATTTTTATCATTTTCAAAATGTACCTATCTTTTTCTAAGGAAACAATTTTTTTATTGAATTTTATCGATAAAACATTTCAAGTTTTCTCTGATAGAGGTTAATTGCGTCTGGCGCTGATTTGACCTCTGAATAAGCTAAATAGAAAGGCAATGGGACTGATTTGCGGGCCCCTCAACCCCGCTAGTAGAGTTGCTAGTGGTCTTGGGGAAGGGAAAAATCAATATGGCCGGCTCCGGGTGCTCCCTCGGCATTTGCAATGGGCTCCAGGACGCCCAAAAGTGTTCCACTACCCAAAGAAGGTGATTGACTTCCACTTTGGGAGAAAAGATCTTTAAACAACCGAACAAGCACCAACTTACATTTCCAAGCGGAACAATGGAATACAATTTTTAAATCGAATGAGAATAAATAATTAATTAGAAAAATAAAATAAATGCTCCCGAGGAAAAAGATACGAGGACCGTCTTTTTCACCTTGTCACCAACTTAGACCTTGAATGCTATTATATACCCATATAAGGTATGAGTATATGGATTATATACACCCCACTAATTAGTTTTCCGTGAATAAGTTAGTTCATATTTAATGTATATAAGAAATTATAAATTAATTATAAAATAAAAATTGAATAATTCGTACTTAGATCTTCTTCAAAGTACAAATTATTCTTAGGTTATATGTATAAAAAACTAAAGAAAGCAGAGAGAAACTTAATTTTTATAAGTCGTACAACTTTTATCTAAGCTGATATTTTGTTTATTCTAATGGGAAGAGTTGAAAATGATTCAACCGATTTTCCTTAAGGACATTGTGGTTAGTTTTTGTTTTCTTTTCTCAACTTGGCCGTTGTGTATGACTCGTTGATATTCAAGACAGCATCTGTCTTATATGCAGGCGATACGTGTATGAACCAAACAAGAATCAGGTGGGGGATGGCAAAAGCAATATGAGCGACATGTTGGTAATAGCAAACAATCTCTTTGACAAGTACTTAAAAAAAATAAAACAGAAAAAGGATAAAAACAGCTTCTCTATTTCTCTTTCATTCCGGTACGGTCTCCTTTCATTTTGTTGTCACTAGTAGAGGTTGTTCGTTTTTGTCCGTTTCTAGTGCGCTCTTTTTTTTTACTGTCCATTTCAAGACAATTTTTGTTGTGTCTAAGTCGTAAGATACATGACGAAGCACTTTTGCCAGGGTTTAATTGCAAAAGCACAGTCACTGGGTACAGGGCAGTCCCGGGAAAGTTGCAATCCACTTGTCATAAACTCTCTTTGTCCGATTCGCTAACTTTTATGACCAAATAAATAGAAATACGACTTACCAACGTTTTCTTTTATTTTCGTTTGTGTTTTTATTTTGGATTCAATCATATGCTTTTATCTCCCTCTCCTTTTCTCTCTCTCTCTCTCTCTCTATATATATATATATATATATATATATATATTTACATAAGATTTTTCTTATTTTATTTTATAATAGATATTTTGTAAACTTTGGATCAAATTATATCAAAATTTAAAATATTTAAAATATTTTGAATTTTTAATAAGAAATAAATGTTCTGAAAATAAAATAACAAAAGATAAAAGAAATTTTTATTTCAAATTATTTGTATTTTTATATTCATAGTCTACAGTCTACAGTCTACACTCTTCTCTTATAAATGATTCAAATTTTTTATTATAATTTCTCATGTTAGTGTGTATTGTGGTTTGATTTTTAATAGGTATATGAACTTGAGATAAAATAGAATATTTAGTTAGACCAGTGTTTCTCAACCTTATTGGACCAAGCGCCCCCTTTGTAAGACCCGCTTCTTAATTCGCCCCCCCCCCCCTATAAATTTTTAGAGATAAAAATTGCATGATAATCCCTAATATAAGGTAGGTACACTAGGTGATACTTAGAGTCATATTGAAAAATCGAGTTTCAGAACCTGTGATTGCAAAATCATCTGACCTTTTTTTAGAACCATATTGAAAAAAATTGAAAAAAGAGGAAATGTTTAAAAAGCCTGTTTGCAAAATCATCTTACCTTTATTTAGAGTTGAAAATGATTTCGCCCCCAAAATCGTATAGTCAAATAATCGCCCCCTTTAAGATGTCGATCGCCCAGGTTGAGAATCACTGAGTTAGACAATTAAACGAGTTTTGTTGGATATTTTAATAAAACACAGTCATTTATTAAAAATTTATTTTAACAATTTAAAATAGAAATATTTTCTTATGAAGTGTATGTGTCTTAGAAGTTGATTCTCAATTTGAAAGTAATAAATAATTGGTTTTGTTTCTCTATCTTGTTCATCTTCCTCTTCGTTTACAGTTTTCTGTTTTAAAGTTTAACAAATCTTTGTAAAAGATTCATTTGCAAAGAGCACCCTCACCTCCTCTTAGGTGGATTTACGTCAACCCCTTCATTTCTCACTCCATTCTTAAAAAGTTTTCATTACAAAATATTTCGGACAAAGACTAGTATTAAAACAAAAGTGCATTGTGATCGGTTTTCAAGTCGCAAACTTTCCTTAACATTCACACCTTTTATGATTCATTTCGCATTTTCGACGATAGTAGGAGAGAGTAACGTTTGTGGTGTAGGTTGTGAATAAGTAAAGAGGATGGGAATAAGTGGGAGGGGGGGGGGTAGATAGGAATAGAGGTGGAGGTCTCTCTTTAATTTGCTCATTCCATGATTAATCACACTTCTTCTCTACTTTTAATGTTGATTAAAATTAAAGCCAAGCACAAACCCAAGCGCATTTACATCCGATTCTATTAAGATAATGAAAATTAATACGAAAACAAACAAACAAAAATTGGATTCTGAAAGTTAGTGTTTTTTTTTTTTGTTGGTTGTTGGAAATTACTCGTGGTTTGATAGGTGAAAAATTAAAGATTATTAAATATATATTCCCTCTCTTGCATTATATTTAATAAATATTTTTTTACTTTATTGCATTATTTTTTGTTTTTTTGTCTCTGTTACTGTCCATTGATTATAATCAAAACAATTTTATTAATTAAAATATTATCTTTAAAATATTTTTGTTTTTCAGTTGAAATTAATTAATTATATATATATATAATATATAAATTTTATTGATCAATAATTTTAAATGATCTAATAAAAAGTGAAAATGATCGAATATACCTGGGCATTTAATTAGTAAGATTTCAACCTTTTCAAACTGTATTTCAAATATTTAAAAAGATTTATAAATATGAAAATTAGAAAATACACCAAAGTGGTTTAACAGATAAATAATTGAATGATTTGACTTGAAAAAAATTTAAAATAAAAATATCTATGTACTTAAAAGTTTTTAATATCATCAAATTAAAATATCAAAAGCCAATATATTTATATATATGTAAATTTGAAATGGCCGCTAGATTGATAGGAGGCTCTACAATACATACAAACTACCATGATGCTTTGCGGTAGTTAAGTTGAGAACACAATTGAATAGATTTGAAGACAATCATTTAAATTTGATAGAACCACATACTAATAAGGAGTGTATAATAATAGACTTTAAAATTCGATTACCTACTTTTTTTAGGTAATTATTTTTGTAAAAGGTGTAAATATAAATCCACCTTATATATAATTATTGTAAATTTTCATAATAAAACCTACTCTTTTACTATACCATTATGCTGTTCGGCGAGGTGCGAGTTGATCATCCCAATTCTAAATAATTAATTATATTTAAATTGTATTGAATATTTATATAATTTTATAATTAAACACCAATTGATAAAGTAATAAATAGATAAGATAGATATAAATAAATTAAGATTAAAAATTTTATTGTATACATTTAACTATTTAAAATATTTATTTTAATAATCACTACATAAAACGTTTTCTTTTTGTAATTACTGTGTATATAATCCAGGATATTTTGCTAAAATTTTATTAAAAATGTAATTTTTAAGGATATTAAATTTGTTTGATTATTATTTAGATTTAAAAAAATAAAGTTTTAAAGAGAGATTCAATTCTTTTGATACTCTTATTATTATACATTATTTATATCATTTATTCAAGTACAAAAAAATTTATATTTTGTAGTCTTCATAAATTCCAAAAAAAAAAAAAGAATTAATTTGACTACTTCTCTAATGATAACTCATTAATGATGTATTTGCGAAAAGTTTCAATAACAATAATATTCATCCATTTTAAAAGTATATTAAAAAGAAATAATAGAGAGAGAGAGAGAGAGAAAGAGAGTGTGTGGGTGGAAAGAACAAAAGAGGATTGACGTATCTCTTTGAGTATAATAAAAATCGGCTGTCTGCAAATAACAAGTCGAGCTAATCGCTGTTTTCTGAAATTAAAAAGTTTAAAAACTCACACACATCTCGCTATTTATATAGAAATACTGACAACGCTTTGTCTATATATATATATATATATTATTGTGGAATGGGGTGTCATCCAGAGGCTGTTTTGATTTCTCTTTTATCGGCTTTTGGTTGCCTATTCTATTTGCTTATTAATATCGACCCGGGAGGAGGGGGGGGGGGTGTTTTTGAAATCGAGAGCCGCCGCATAATCAGCCTGGGCTTATCTCTTATCGCGTGCTCAACCACCTCCCACCCTCACCCCATCCCCCCAGCATGCCACTCCTCAGCGGCCAACCCACCCTTTTGCGTGCGTGTCTTTGCGTGTGTCTGTCGCTGTTTGTGTGTATGTGCATCGATCGCCCACGCACAGGGGCGCCGCCCTATTTACCGGGGCGGCCTTTGAAAATAAATGCACCACCTCGTGCTCCCTTTGAAGAATCAAAATAAAATGATCGATGATTTTTACACTAATTGTTTTCATAAGTGAAACGAAAAAAGAAAAACAAACGAAATTTAGAATTTTAAATGTGAATTTTATTTTTTCTATTCAATATAAACTATGACTATCATATGAGTATAATCACTATCATACAAGATTTAAATACTTAGGTTCTGTAATCATAAAGAAAAGAATATTATAGAAGAATATACAAGATTATTATAGAAAAGGCTGCAGTCGGGTAGCAGTAAAGGGGCTTATTTCATCAATAATTGTATCAAAGGGGATCAAAATTAAAATATATAAAACAATTATTTTATTGGTTCTATTAGACAGATGGGAGAAGTGGGGTCAATGACCTTGGGAGTCCAGAGTAGATTTAGAGTACATATTTGAAAATTCTTTGCAGCATTTATGGGCAAAATACCGAACACCAAGTTTAGGGTCTTGTATTGGAGTTCGCCTAATAACAAACATAGGGATACAGACATTCGTGAAATGCCGAATGTACGCTAACCACCGAACGTGCATAATAGCGAACTAGTGAGCACCCGAATGTTTGTGCTCGGCATATACCAAGCGCAAGGCAAGCAACCCATCCCCACCATAGGTGTTTTCCAAATGTTTTGCTTGATATTTAGCAAACACCGCATGTCTGGAGCCGACTTTAAATTTTCAACTTTACAAGGTTCATTTAAAGATATTATATTTATAAAATTCTCGTGGCACAAAACTTTGAAATCCTATTCCTACGAAAGGGCTGGACCGATTCTTATGAAATTTATTATGCATATTCAGTAGGTCTCAAAGAAAGTTTTTATTTTATTATCAAACCGCTATTTGGAAGGTGTGTCCAGAGGGAGGTATTTACCTAAAAATAGTTTAGTTACAATGCTAGATCATAGAGGCACTGCTGGCGATAATTTGACATCTAATAGGACATTTGAAAAAAGAATCATTCCTGGATGGGCGTGCTAAGGCGTTATCTTATGACTTTGCTTCCTCAGTTCGAAACTCGCAAAAGCATTTTTTTTTTTAAGTATTATATATTTTTTTTTACAAATTTATTAATTTTTATTATTTTAATATTTTATTAAATTAATTTTATTAAATTTTATTATTAAATTTTATTTTATTAAATTAATTTTTTGTGCATAAATAAACATATATAAAAAACTATATATAAAATTTGAATTTTCATTCATTCATTTAAAATGATATTAAAATATTCATTTAAAATGATAATTAAAGAATATCTTATTCAAAATAAATTGTTGAATATATCAGTTCTAATTATTTTAGTTACAGTGGGAATATATAGGGCGCTGCTAATTTGAATTTAATTTATTAATATATAGCTAATAAATTTTTTAATTTTTAGTGTAATTCGCACGAAGCGTTTATTATTTTTATTTATTTATTTATTTAAAATACTAAATATATATAGATATAAATAAATAAATATAAAAAAGGTTTTTTGTCTGCACATTGCTCAGAATTTAAAATTTTTTTGCATATCTTCGCGTTTCATGACCTCTAGAATCCAAAAGTGACTTTAGAATGTTTCATGTCTGTCTGTCTGTCCGGAAAATAACTATTTTATAGACTCAAAATTGGCTGAACCGATATCTATGAAATTACATCACGATATTCCTATATACCTCTTTAGTAACATAGGTATTTAGATTTATTAAATTTATTTTTAAGAAAAAACATGTAGATATTATTTCTATTTGTTTGATTTTTTATATTCTATATTTTATAGTATAACTAACTTAATTCTTCTAGGTTTTGTAAATTTTAAGTTTTAATTATTTTTAGAAATAAAATTAATTAAAGAACCACAAATCTTTTTTTTTATTACAAACAATGATATATTTTAAGTATTGGAAAGAAAAGAAATTTTCAGATAAAATACATAATTGCTTGATGTTCCGATTGAAAGAGCTTTAAAATAGAATTATATACCTACATAATAAATATATTGAGATTTATTTTATTATCCTAAAACCTCTGACTCATTTTTTTTTTTTTTGTTCAATTCTGTCTAAAATATTTGATTTTAATTTATACTTTCTAAATAACCAAATGATATTCTACAATTCTTTTTTATAAATATTCATTTAATTATTAACATAAATATTATTATGCTTGGGTTATAAGTAAAACACATACATATATATTTAAACCCTAATATTTTCTTTTATTATTAATTCAAGGGCTTTTGAATTTTCTAAATTTAATCCATGATACTTCTTCCTATTCTAACTATCTCGTCAGTGGTTCTATTTAAAATTGCATAAAGGTGTAAAAATCCCAGGTGCGCTTTATTATGATGGAACCCTTGACGCCTGAAGGACCGGATCCTGATGATGTGTTGGGGAGAGAGGACTCTTGACCTGTGATGAAAATGTTTGCATAGGACATACTCCATGGGATCCGAGGAAGAGAAAAAGTCCAACTCATACACGCACACTTCGTTTACCCTTCACTTGGGTTTTAGGCAAAAAAAAATCCAAACAAGAGATAAAATAAAATTTTTATATCAAGAGTATGATTTATATGAATATTATATATAATAAATATTAATACTAAATATAATAAACATCCTAGAATATTTTCTAAAATCTAGCAAACAATTTTCCAAACTTCTAGAAAATATTGAAATACGATTCGATATTAAATTTTGTTTTTAGATTTTTCATTTGTGTGAAAGAATATGTCAATTTTCTTAATTAACCTATTTTTATTTGTAAATGTACTAATTTGTAGGGATTAGTTAGATTATATTTTTCATGTTTTATTTTTATTATGTATATAATACGAGAAAAAAAATTATATCATAAAAAAATTGTTTTATGGAAAAAAATGAATATGTATTTGTTTAGAATTATCATAACTTTTGGTGCTTTTGGTATTATTATTATCATTATTCCAAATATTTTTTTTTTTTCAATTCTTTTTAAGACAAAAAACGATATATTTTTAATAAGTAATTTTCCAAATTAATTAACAAGTAAAAGAATAAATTATTATGTTTAAAGCATATAACTGTTTAATAATATATCATTTTTTCAAAAAATAATCCCTTATTTACTTCGCTGACTTTTAACCAGCAATTGATTTAAAGTAAAAGGAATAAGCACGATTAAATAAATATTATTTTTTAACAATGAGTGAAAGATTTCTATTTAAGCCAAATGTTGATTTTTCCCTCCATGTTTTGATTTAAAAGCAATTAAAAAATCATATTTCATTTTTCAATATTTCAAGTCCTATTAAACAATCACGATCGAAACGTAAAGGACCTTTCTGCTATGCCATTATTATGAAAGTTCAAAAAGCTATCCGTTTACATTTAAGCGTTTATATATTAAAAGTAAATTATATTAATTTTCAAATTCCAAATAAAATTAAGTATAAGAAGAAAAATAAAAATAAACATATTTCCATCATCATGGTTAACTTTTAACCATAATTATTTTTTAAAATATTCAAATTCATTACATATATTTTGGGTAAAATTGATGATTTTTTCTTTTATCAGCTGTTATGAATGCTAATATTTAGTTTGATGTCCTTTTTTATTTTATTAGTATCTCTGAATTAATTTTGTTTTAAAAAAATTATGATTAGTTTAATGAAAGTAAAGAGAAACAAATTTATATTTATAATACATCAATATGAATTTTTAATAATCTCTTATTATATAATAAATAATTCTATTATATATTTATAAATTAGGGAATAGAATTTCCGTAATCATACTCTCTTTGTAATTTGAATAGATTAAAGTTTATTTTTTAAGATTTTTTTTGTCGGATCAATTTAAACATGTTAATAGTTCAATATACAGATTTAATCTTAACTAAATATAAATTTATTATATAAGGGTGACCTGAAAATGTTTCGACTTAACATGAAAAAGACAGCAGTCTACTATCAGTAAACTCAATTTTATATCTTAAAATCATAGTATATTATTTATCTTTAGTATTTAGTATTAAAATTTCACTCCAGCTATTTAATCAGTTATGGTCACCATATTTTAGGCAAGTTAGTCTAGGTAGTCTCTGTCCTTCGTCAAGAAGTGTCCTAACTGTTCTCGTTTGCAATATTTTACAACTAATCTGTTTTAGAAATTTACAGGTTTATCATCAGGTGATGGTGCAATTCGGAAAACTGATTATAAAATGCATATACAGCACATTCTGAGCATAATAAATAAACATAAGTGTTGTATTCTTTTAAGTTAATAAAATGTTTCATTTATTTGTGATTTACTATTTTTCGTAAACATTTTGTCCTTCTTTTCATTGTAAAAAAATTTGTCGCCTTACTTATGGGAGAATACCAATACGTTCAATAGAATCATATATTAAATCAATCTTTGTATTAACATATAAACATATTTTCTTATAAATGTAGATATATTTTTTACAGTTTATTTAATGAATTTATTATTTCTATATATATTCTTTTTTTTGTTTTATTAAAAAAGTTGAAATTTCTAAGAAATAGCAGTTGTTTAACAAACGAATACATTCAACAAACGACGTGGACACAATTTCAACATTGAATCCATTTTATATTTATTTAAAAGCTAAGTTTGTTGCGAACGATGGAGGATAGTAAAAAAAAGAGGGCTGCGTTTGGTGGTGATTTAAAAGCTCCTTGAGTTATATATAGGCCTATATTCACGAATCAGGTTTTATTGTTTATTGAAATTTCTGAGAGGGTAGAATAAAAAAAGAAAGGAAAAGAAAGAAGATAAGATAAATCCTGTCAGGTAGAATGAAATAAGACAAAAAAGACAAAGTAAAGACAGGCTTCACAGTAATTAGAAAAAAATCTTTCTGTTATTTTTAAACTTGTGATTGTATTTATATTATTAGTTTAATATAGTATTACTATTATAATAATAATACAATTTAAAATTAAAAATATTTTTTATCTAGAATCACTCCTAGACGGGTTTAATAATAACTTATGAATTTATTATTTATATATAAATAATTATTAAAATTATAAAATTATGAATTTTTATATAGCATACATGTTCAGAATCTGTTAAAAAAGTTCAGTGTACTAAAAAAAACAAAATTCTTTAATGAAAATAACTGTATCGGACGAATTAGAATACTAAGCTCATCAAATTCAAAAAAATTAATAAGTATATGAAAAATGTTAATAATTATTTTAAAAATATTAGTCATAATAAATGCAGGTTTTATTTATTTGCATGCTGCTATTAATAAATTTTGGTTGAATGTAACCTTAACTTATTAATTAATGTAAATTTAAATTGATCATGTCAATTTTAAGATATTAATTTTAATAAAGAAAAGGCTCTCTTCTGTTTGATGGGTGACAAAAGGACTTGATATCACAAATGTGCTCCCAGTGTGTAATAATATGAATAAGAATTACTTAATTACTTATTATAAGATTTACTTCTGAAAGCGAAATTAGTTCCTGCTCTCTCTAAGAGTGCACAAACTAGAAATCTATCTATTAAATAGTTTCAATGAAAAAATATTAATTAAGTAAATTGTGAAAATATTATAATTATGTTTTAATAAATTCTAATATATTATTTTATTTCCCTAAGATTTATTTTATACTTTTCCTTTGATGTTAATAATGTTTATAAAATAAATATTTACTTTATTTAAAAATTTTCCATATAAAATACATATTAAATATT
Organism: Labia minor; assembly: GCA_963082975.1. Classification (NCBI taxonomy): domain Eukaryota; kingdom Metazoa; phylum Arthropoda; class Insecta; order Dermaptera; family Spongiphoridae; genus Labia; species Labia minor. The sequence goes on along the minus strand of OY720347.1, from coordinate 79,303,325 downwards.
AATAAATATTTATTCGCTATCTTCTATGTAGAAGTAAAACTGAATGGTAAAGGGAGATTTAGAAAGGGGATCTATGAGTCTTACATGCTTACAAAATATGAAGAAGTTAAAATAATAAATACATGAATAAAATAAGAACGGAATAATTGAAATATGAAAAAAATGAAAAAAGACATTAAAAATACTTTTCTAATCGTAACAAAAGACATTATGCTATCATTCTTTTTTTGGACGAGTTTGATGTTGTTGTTGATTTGTTGTGATTATATGGATTTAATCAGCGTTTAAAAGAACATGTCAAACTAAAATAAAATATTTTTTTTCCTTTACATCATTTAATGGAGTAACAATAAAAATATTTTAGGTTTTTTTCCCAAAGCCAGTTTCCTAAAAAAAATTATATATAATTAAAAAATTGTCACGTTTCTTTCATCTAATAAGATGGGAATGTACTTGCTTCTTTTGTAAATAATTTATTTGATTCTCTCTCAATAGTTATATAATTGAATAGGTAAAATAAAGAAAATAATTATTAAATAATTTATAAGTAATAAACATGATCATAACATTCTGTTAAATATGTTTTTTTTTCTTACTTCTATTAACTCTTTGTTAATTGCATCACTTAATCCCACTGTGTTTAGGGATTTATATTTATATATTGTAAAATTTATGTATCTTTTTCTTCTGGCTAATAAACACATTTAAAAAAAAAAAAAAACAATAAAAATAAATTAAATTTAAATGAAATGTCACATCCAATTGAAAAAATTATTGTAGTATAAGTAAATAATATTATATTATACTATAAAAGAAACAAATATTAAAAACACACTAAGTGTCCCTTCGTTTCAGTCAGTTAATCAATTATTTAAAATTTTAAAATTCTTGGAAATTCCCGCGAGTGTGCCTGCTCTCCCACAGGTTGAGAATAGCTGGAATAAATAAGTGAAATTTGAGATTTTCATATAAATTAGAAAATATACTAAATATTTAATAAAAATTTGAAATTGAGAAAGATTCTCAACTCTAAGAAGAATATTTATTTTAAATATAAATAATTTCCAACATAATAATATTATTATTAGTGTGTATTCTAGTCTGGTCACAAATACAAAAAGATTCAGAAAATAATTATTAAAATTTGAAAAAATAATTTTCTTATTGTTACAGGAAACCTCAATGAGAGTGTACTATTGACAGCACCATACTTCTCCAATAAGGTAAAAAATATATTTTTTGAAACTACTAACGACAAAAAAGAAGAATGATACAAACATAAATGTCAGTTAAAAAAAAAATACATATTTTATGGTTAATTAGTTCTACAGTTAAAAATATTTTTAGATATATTATATTTTAAAAATTGAAAATTTTAATATAAAAGAATATAGCAAAGTCATCAAGTGATAGAAGAATAGAGGGGTTGATGAAGTGGAATGAGGTGGAAAAAAAACGCGAGAAATGAAAGAAGTGAGTGGTTCTGAAAATAGGTGGCAGGATGCGAGACAGTGTCGAGAGCTTTCTCTCTTTCTTCGTTGGTTTTGAGGGTTCATCCGCTTGAGCGATATAGGGGTATGGTGTTGGAAAGAAAGAGAGAGAAAGAGCGTCGTAGAAATAATAAAATTACTCTTACAGAGGGAAAAAAGTTACCAGCAACAACAAGAAGTGAGATGAGACAGAAAGGACCGACCGGTAGGGTGACTGAAACGGGGTTGGGTTGCAAAAACACTCAGACAACTTGACGAAATGGCGGAGAGTTGCAAGGGTGGGTGGTGGCGATGAGAAATAAGGGAAGGGGAGGGAGGAGGAAAAAAAAATAATGGAACACCACCTCTCTCTCCACCTTCTTTATCCGTGGAAGATGACGACATAGATGAGAACGGAGGCGCCTCATTCAACAACATCAGAAAAAGAATGCCAAGAAAGGGGGTGGAAGGAGAAAAAGAAACAACCCTGAACGAGTGCAACTCACGCGATCATTTTTAATTGCTCGGCAGTTGTTTGATCCCTCGGCCGTAGTAACCGACACGTCTTTCGATTAATTATTTTTCTATTCGTGTCCTTCTTTTAGGAGTTTTCCCCTAAAATACCACCTTCCCTCTCCACTTTCATCTTGTCATTTCTTCTATCTCATTGATTTTTTTTTATCACTTACTCTTGATCTTGACGTGTCGAATAATTGACCCAGGGTAAATATTTTCGACATCTTAAGATTATAGCCCTTCATTTATTACCTAATAGTGGGGTTGCAAATTGTTTTCCAATCATTTAGAATAGATATAATCTTCATAACATTGGAATATACTTATAATCTGTTAACTTAGATAAATTAAATTACAATCATATTTTTGATGATAAAATGAACTATAATCATATCAACAAGAATAAAAATTTAATTCATTCAATTCAAAAATATTTTCCTATAAAAAAAAATATAAAACATTATATCAATTGAATTAAGTAATGATCGATTAATAAATTAAATACTAAAATATATTTATTTGAATAATTTGTTTAAATTCGTAACAAATACAATTAATATATTAACCAATTAAAAGAGAAAATAGTGAATTAATCATTTATTATTTTCATATTTTTAGTCTACAATTTATTTTAAATTATTATATTATTAATCAATGAAAAAACATAATATCAATTAAATGGTATTGATCAATTTAATAAGTATAAAATAAATAAGAAAAAATTATAATTATTGAAATTTAAACAAATTACTTACATGTCATCGAAAAACCATTTTATTATCTCATGATAGTATTTATTTTTTTTAAATATATATAATTGTATTTGTATCATTTTACAGGTTATGTTTTTAATACACTTTACTTAACTCACACTGTCCGTTTGTCCGCAGCATTTTATAATCGATATTTCAACAACTTCCCGTCATTCAATCAACTTGAAATTTTGTATACGCGCTTGCTCCTGCTAATAATACACGAATCAATTGAAAAATCCACTGAATTATTTATCTATTAGTGGTAATTAATTAACTAAACTTTCATATGCGGAATATGGAATAGTTCACTATTTCAATCATAGATGGCGATAGCAGTTCTAGAGGCGCTGAACACGACTAAAAAGTATAAAATAAATTTAAGTAAAAAGAAATCTTTTTAAAAAACACACTTTACTTAAAATTGCACTAAAAAGTAAAAAATAAAATCACTGTAAAGTGTGTGATATAATAGAAGCAAATGTTTTACGGTGTTATTATAATTTGAGCGCACACACTTACTTACTTTTTAGTGCAATTTTAAGTAAAGCGTGTTTTTTAAAAAGATTTCTTCCATTAAATCAGAGGTTCTCAAACTTTTTTGTGTCGTAGACCCTTTGCCATGTTTTCGGTTATGGGTAGACCCCTTACTTACCTGATATTGATTTTTTGTAAATTTCTAACTGTAGTAAAGTTTAGTATTAAAAACTTAAAGAAAATACACATTTATTAATTGAATTTAAATTAAAACTACTCAAAATAAAATTTTGTATCTGTTATATAAAATATACTTACATATATAAAATAAACATAAAATAAACTAAGCAATAAGTAAATGTTTTTAGTGGAAAGGATGAACCTAATGGTTTAATAATAAATTATCAACATTTGGCGTCAATTTTGTAAGGGTTTAATCTTAAATCTCTTCAGCTAATAATGTCCGGTCTATTTTTTTCAAGATTTAGGCAACGAATAATTTGTCTCATATTCGTATTTATATAGAGACGAATTGAACAAGTCAGTGCAAGTTCGCGAAGCTTTTGGACAAAAAATGACAAGAATTTTTACTTCGGGTATGCTTGTAACAAGATGATAAGGTATATCAGGGGGGTCAAACTCGCGGCCCGCGACCAGACTTTCGACTTTTTTTTAAATTTTTGCGGACGGCGACCACTTTTTTAAAACATTTTCAATTTGTCTCTAAAAAAAAAAAAGTAAATGTTTTTCGCGATCAGAATTTTATAAATAATGTATATATCTTTATATTATAAGATAGTATAATGTAAGTCAATAAGTACTATCAGTGTATGTTGAGATCCACTATCGTAGACCCCTTGCAGGTTGTCATAGATCTCTGGGTTCGATATAGACCACTTTGAGAATCACTGCTTTAAATGATATTCATTTATAATATTTTAAGTCATTCAATTGATATCAAGATGGAAATGGTTAGTTGTCTCATTAGTACATTATTAAATGTATATACATATATGTAAAGTTATAAAGATGGCTTGGCAAAGAAATTCGAATTTCTAAAAACAAATAGAATTTATTATAATTTTAATATGATACATGACTAATAAATTATGATATTGGTACCTAAAAACAAATAGAAATCGAATTTTCAAGTCCAATTTTTCACAGGTTTTTCAATATATTATACAATACAATTGAATTAGATATTTGATAATTATTTAAATTTTGCTGCTGTCTTGGCGTTCTTGATGCAATTCTATGATGGACGGGACAGTCGCTTTCCATTAGTGAGATGCGATTGTGATGCGCTCTACACTCTAGTGGCAATTTCAAATTTACATATATATTTATATATATATATAACAATTGTATTATATAATTTATATTATATTTATTATTTTTATTTACATTAAAAGAGTATATTGTAATATAATTTCAGAATTTATAATATTAGCATATTAGTAGTCGAAATCGTTTGTCGAAACAGTTTATAAGTTATTGCTATTTTGAAAAATATAAAACAAAAGCCCTGTAAGTAAAACAATATATATATATATATATATATACGTATATGGGATTAAAATATCAAGTAAATTTGAATAATTTTTTTCATCTTGAAATAGAAATCAAGTTATTTTAATTAATTTCTACTATTTTCGAAAATAAATTTTTGATGTGTCAATTTTAGAAAACTCATAAATAATTAAAAAATTCTATAAATTTGTTTAAGGGTCGAGCGATATAGCTCGGTGTTCCAGGTCCAATATATTGTAAATTTTGTATGGATGAATAGATGAATAATAAAAATATTTTTTTCGTTTTTTTTTTATTTTTTATATAAATTAAATCATTTTTAGATTTAAAATATAGAAGTAATTAATAATTGAGTAATACAAATACAAACTAAATACAAAAATAAAGTTCATCAATCAATCATTTTTACTTCATAAAACAGTAAAAAAATAATTTCTGTTTTTGTTCATTAGATATAGGAGATAAATTTTTAGCCTATGAAAAGAAGAAATATTCAAATAAAATAAGAATAATTTAAAATAATAATAATTTAAGATAAATATGATCAAAATAATTTATTAAATTAATTAAAATGAGAACTTTTAGAATAAATAATAATTTAAATGATTTTTGAAAATTAGAATAAAAATTTAAATATTATAATTCTTTTTCTGGGAATTTATATATATAGATCATTTATATGTATTTAGAATAAATAAAATAATTTAAAATTGAAATTAAAAATTAAATCATCAAATGTTATAAAGATTAAAATTTAATTAATTTGTTAAAATAAAAGGCTATATTTAGATATAAATATTTAAATATAAATGTTAATGTTTAGTTGAGCATGAGACAAATTTGAGTGCATAATTTTAAGAGCCTGAAATCATAAACTATATGTTTAGATGTAAAAAGTCCTTAATTATAATAGATAATATAATAGGATTAAATAAATAAAAATGTATAATATAAAAAATTTGATTCTGAGTAGAATGGTAATGTTATAAGAACAGTTTATCCATTAACAAATACAAATAACCTAGAATTGGATGTCATGCAAAGTTGTTTATAAATGTGAGAGTACTATAAAAAGATAGATATGTTAGTTAAAAATAAAGATATACATATATATACAACTGTATGTCAAAAAAAATCCATTTTTATCTAATTCAATTTATATTTACATTTTTATTTGAATTTATATATGAATATAAAATGAAAATTGCCTCTAAACTAAGTGGATAGAATAGAAATAACCTGGAGGAAATTAAATTCTCCAAACATTTACGTTGATAGTTTCCTTTTTGCTTCAATGTCTGTAATTTAAATTGAAGGAATGCTCTCTCTATTATCGTCTCTTTTAAAACCGTTGGTGCATTCTATTCTGTTTTCATTGAATGTTTACAGGTGACCTAAAGGGACTGAGGAAGGAACCTTACATGATTTTTACTTCCTCCCCTGACTTAATTCGGTCAGATGTTTCACTAAAGTTTGATGCTTGTTGTTTAGTAAGGAAAAGGGTTGAGTAGAGAAAAAGATCGAGAGAGAGAGAAAGAGAGTTCACATTGTGGAATCAATCAAGAGGAAATGAAAAGGAGAATTGTACGAAAGACAGACACTACGGAGAGAGAGAGAGAGATTCGGAGAAATTCAGTAGCAATCAAAATGAACGTGGAAATCGCCTCAATCCACAAGCCAACCGGGGTCTTAGATACAACTTAGCCCTGTGTGTAGGGAAGAGCCCTTTGTCGACAATGGGGTCAAGGAGGAAATTAGAAACGAACGGTCTGCACCCCCTTCTCCCCCTTACCTCCTCAGCCAACAAAAGTGAATGAAAAACCCAGACAGTGACATCAAAGAAAAGACTTTATATAAAGTTCAATTGTATTCAAAGAGTTGAAAAAGACGTAAAGGACTAAAAGGATAAATGGGGATGAAGGGAAAAGGACCACTGACCTAGATATAACTTATTCCTAAAATATATTTATATATTCCTATATATATATTATTCACTTGAGGTTTAATTAAAATATTTTCCAGTTGAATTTTTTTTATAAACTGTTTCATAGTAGATAAAAAGAGAGTGAATATCTTAAAAATCAAGTTGAAAGATTATTAAGAAACAAAAAACTTATCAAACAAAATGAAATAAAAAAAGAAAGTTTTTCTAACTATTAATTAAAAATTTAAAAAAAAAATCAATAGTAAAATATTTTCCACATTTTTTTTTTAAGCAAAATGACAAACACATTTTTTTTAGAAATATATCATGATATTTATAATATTAAAGCTGTATAAATTATTAAATTCTAAGCCTAATAAGGCTCTGGGCCCATGGATAACCTTGAGCCAGTGTAGAGACAATAGTGTGTGAGCCATTGTAATTATAACTAAAAGATAATATTTCATAAAAATAATAAAGTAATAATAATATATTTCATGTAAAGTGAAGAAAATTAATTAGATTTGAATGATTGTAATTATATAAGAAAGAAAAAAGAGACATGAACCAAAGAAGTTCAAATGAGAGAAAGATAAATAGAGATGAAAACCCTCCACTAGGGCTTTTATCGGGAATAATTGGCGAGGGGTTGAAAGGAAAGCAACCAAAAGGAGATATAAAAGTATGTGTGAGACTAAGAGGGAAGAGAGGGCAAATGTCGAAATGTTGAGGGTTGAAACGTAAGATAAAACAAAACGAGGGATTGGACATTTTGATACATGGTCTGCTTTCAAATGGACTGGTCATAGGTCACAAGACACTCAGCGACCATCGGGAATTAATCAACACCGACAGGCTTGACTGGCTGAGTGGTTTTTATTAGGGGAAGGAAAGAAATTCAACGTCTTCTTTTTTCCCTTATGGAACAGACACCACCCCCAATAGACATTCTGACAGTGATATTTGTATTTTTCAAAATAATGGATAAAAATAACACCGGATGGAAATGACAAAAGATGTTTATATCCGGCAATGTTGAATGAACCCTCACTAGACTATAATCTGAATGATACTTAAAATATTTATTTAAAATGTCATCAATTATATCATCTATGTATCTTGAGCCATATCCATCCAATTCATATACTCTCAAAGTTCTTTTATATTTGTATTAAATATTTAATACTTAATTTTAATTAACCAGCATTTTCATTTTGCTCAAATTTATCAGTATATACATGTATTTAATAAAATTTGTATTATTACAAAAATTTGACTTGATGTGTTTCATATAAATAAATAAAACTAAATGCACCAAACGTTTTTCGTTGTATTTGAAGCAATTCATTCATTAACTTTGTCAGGCTTATAGAAAAATTATTTTATTTTTTTTTAGTCCATGAAAAAAACGTTAATTTAAAAAAAAATTGTATATTTATATTTTAACATTTTTAAATAATAATTCTCATAAAGAGGAAAGCACGAATTTGTGAATATTTAAATAAATAAAAACATAATTAAATTATGTATATTTAAAAAAATTTCAGCTTTAATAGAACATTTTAAGATATGCATGTCAAACTCAAATGGTTTTAGAGATCATATGATCTATTTATTTTGTATTATGTTGTTAAAAATTTTAAAGAGGGCCTATGAGTCACTATCTACATATGTATTGGTTGGCCGTATGTTTAACATGCCTGTTTTCAAATGAACAAATGAACAAACTATGTATGTATATAGTTAATTTGATTTATTTCGGTTTTGATAAGATTAGTTTTTTTTATAGAGAAAAAAATTTCTTATAAGATCATTTTTTTTAAATAGTATTTTACATTATTTTAGAAATAATTTGACTATATATTATAGTACTATTTATTGAAATATGTCAGTTATCATTTTATTAGATAAATAGATTAAAACGATATCACTTTGGAGAGCTGAAACACACAAATCAATTGAAAATCTATCAGAAATAATAAATAAATGTATCAATAATAGAATCGAAATTGAAAAACAAAAAAAAAACAAAATAAATATAAAAATAAAAAATAAAAAATAAAAAAAAACAAATTTCAAAAACAAAAACATTTCGATAGATCGTACAATATTATTATTTATAGCCGATTGAATAAACAATATGGCTACCAGCCGTCAATGATTTGTTACAGATATTTAAATTGATCAAAACAATTCGATTTTGTTCACTGATCGAGATATGTTTGTAATTTTTTTTACTTTCCTCGATATCGCACCTACCCCTCTTTAATCTACCTATTGGGGAATAATAATTTATATGTTAGATTATATAAATAAATATATTTCCCGTTTGGCAGGTGTCCGGATTGCGATAATTAATATCAAACAAAATAATTCACTAAATAAACAACATAAATGTAATAATTTTTAATTTAATAAAGAATATTGATTTATCAATACAAGGGACTCTCTCCCCCCACTTACTTTCCCACCGTTTTTAATAATCCAAACTAAGAGGTTTTTAATAGAATTAAAACAAATATAAGTATTATATGTGTTCCAAATTGTACTTTTTAATCTTCATTACTATTTTTGCATTGTTAGAGTTTATGCCATGAACCATTTCTAAGGATCCAAATAATAATAATAATAATAATTTTATTATTGATTAAAATTTGAAAATAATTATATTTATTTAAGTGATATCTTATTATGTCGCCAAATAATGTCTTATTGGACTATTTTATCTTTTTCCACAATATTTATTTTAAATAAAAAATCTTGGATTATATTATTAAAATTTAATTTATTTCATGCAGATTTTTGAAAATTATATATATATATAAATATTATTTTACTATAATTATGATAATATATATGTTATTATTATTATTATACTATAAGTAATACAATATTAAAGTACATAATACATGTCGCTTCAGTTTAATATTTATATTTAATATTAATATTGCTATTATAAATATATCTTTATTAAATATAAATATATAATTTTGGATGTAGTATTGATAGTATTTTATATTTTATCTCAATACTAAATTTAATTTATTTAGTAAGCAATTTGGTTGACGTTGTTGATATCGACGTTATAGATTTTGATAACTTGTAGTTACAGTAATTATACTTTTACCTTTTCACAGAAAGGAATTTTAACTAAAATGATGGGATATATACATATTAGAGGACTTTCCATTCATTTCTCCCGAAATAATAAAACAAGAAATAAGTATAGATTGTATAATTATTTTTTTTTTCAAAAGCAATAAAAATGATAGCAAGTGATCCCATAAATAATTCCTCTAAGATCTTATTGTAAATCTTTTAAACATTAACTCTATTCACTTAGACCAAATTGGGGCCAAAATAAGCTTAATTATACAGTTCTGTCTCTATTCTGTCACAAACCATTGTTTTTTTGACCACTTGTTAATTCCACATCCATTGGGGTAAGGTTATATTATTAGTAGATATAGATAGTATTCATATTGGATTTTGAATAAACTCTTTTTATATAAATTTTAAAAGTGTAAATGATATTATTATCATATAATATAAATTAATAACTTCTATAAATAAAATTATATTTAAAAATTAATCTACTCACAGAATTATATAAATTAATATATTGTTTTAATAATATCCCGTACGCTCTAATTAAAATTGAAGATTTTCGTACCATCAAAGTAGAAAATGTCTAATGCACTTAAAACGAGTAAACATCTGTAAAAGATATGGTTATCTGTGAAAATATTTTATATCTAATAAGGTTATAAAAAAAAATGAAAAGATTCCTTGTTCAATGAAAAAATAAGGGACGAGAGAGAGAATGATTTCTTATCGCGGAGCGACGACGAGAGAAAAAAAAGGCCTCTAAAATTTTTAATTGCTGTTCATTTGATGTCTACTTATCACTCAATTGAAATGAAAAGTCATAAAATAAGAGAATATCTCACCAAAAGTTTGTCTCCTCAGAAAAATCTCATATTTTATGAAAATTATTGTCATTCTAGATAAGATAGTAATGCAGGGGTGGGCAACACGTCGACCGCGGTCGACCGGTCGATCGCAAAGGCTTTAAAAGTAGCCCGCGAAGCCAGAGTTGGAAAAGTTAAAAGGTAAAGGACATGATTTTTCCATGGGAGAGGGAAGGCAGAAAAAATCATGAGTTCACGTGAGGGCAGGAACGCCAATCCCCGAAATATAATTCTTTTCTACTGGGATTATAGAAAAGAATCTACCCGTTACCCAGGATATTATTTTTAAATTTATTAACAATTAATTTTACATTTCATGAAACTTATTCAATTTGTTTTTCTTATTGCTTCTTAGATAAAAACAATAAAATTATTTCCTTCCTTTTCAAGTAATTTTTATGTTATTTTAAGTTATTTATTTTTGAATATAAAATTTGAAAATAGAATAGAATAGCAGGGAAAATGTTTCAATGTTAAAATACAAAAAAGAAGGAATGATTGGGATGGAAAAGTTGGTTAAATCGAATTATTAATATAATTCGTATTAATTTATTTGTCGTATAATACGTAGTATAATTAATTTGTATATAATTTCAAAGGGGGGGAAGGGGAAATAATAGAATTTATTTTGAAAATAAAGTCAAAGGCAGTTGAATCTCATCCATTGGGGGTAAGCAATGCAGCATTGCTATGCTGTCCCCTTCAAGGTCACCGAGAAGCAAAGCATTGGAGGTGGGGGCGAAATTTATTAAATATATATAATTAATATATCAGTAAAAAGTTAAAAATCTATATTTTATAAAATTAAATTTTTATTTGAATCTTTTCTAAAATTTATTAAACTTCATTTAAATTAATAGGAATAAATAAATTTACAATTAATTCTTGATTGAGGGATGATTTTGGTGGTGACGCCGGTCAACGTCTTCACTGGAAAAGGAATTGGAACTGATTGAGCTCGAAGCACACCTCGACAGGCAGGCCAGGAGGGAGGGAGGTGAGAAGAGGTGGCGGAGGGGGGCAACATGGCGGCAAATCTTTTCAATCTGTCAAAATTCAATAATTAATATTTAATCAACGAGGCAACGTAAAATTATATAATAGTAATGAAAATTAATCTACGTTTCATGATGAATCTATTCGTATAGGTTTTATCTGTTGTTATGAGGCAAGATTTTTGTTGAACTGTAAAAATAAACCGATATTAAAATTAATTAAAAATTTCCATTTAATGATACAAAAAATCAATTTTATTTAGAATCTGGCTAAAATTATGGTCAATGGATTGGTCTTGGTCACCATTTACAAGATTTAGTCAAAAATTTTACTAAAATGAAAAACTTTGATTTAATTGGTTTTTTCTAATTTTGCAAAGCGTTCTATAAATATGAGTTCCAAGTTTTTACTAATATGAAGCGTAGGAGAGGTGGGTCCTCTCAGAGGCATATAAGACATGTCTCACTCGTGAATATAACGGGTTTTGCTAGTCGGAGAATTGACGTGATCTGGATATATTTGAATTACCCCCCGAAGGGGGGTAATTCAAATATATATAGGAGTCTCTAAAGAGTCTCCTATAAAAGTGAAGATTTCAAATTTTTTTTCTTTTTAATGATCTATGCTAGGTATTCTCCTTCATCCAAATAAATTTGATTTTTTGAATAATCAGGGGTGGGGGGGGGGGAGTGAAAGTAAGGAAATGGATGGAAAGGAGTCAACGGGTAAAGGACATGATTCCTCCAGGTAGAAGAAGGATTTTGAAGAAATCATGAGCTCACGTGAGGGCAGGGTCGCCAATCCCTGAAATAGAATTCTTTTCTACTGGATTTATAGAAAAGAATCTACTCGCTACCCGGGATATTATTTTAAAATCTATTAAAAAATAATTTTAGATCATAATCATCCTGTATGTTATTACATCTTTTATATACCATATATTTATATTTTTCTTATCCCGATAATTTATATACTTTTTATCCAAGGGCTTCCCTTTCTCAAAACACCGTTTAGCCCTAGACTACTCTACTCTACCTCCCCCTCCTCTCATATCCATTCCAAAATGAAGTATTTATTTTAATCCAAGTTATAAATTTAAATGAAAAATAACAGCCCTTCCATTTACAATTTTTTTTTATTAATATTATTATAATAATTAAAACTAACATATCTTTCATATATCTAAGAATAAGTATATTATTGATTTAACCTTTCTATATTTTTGTATTTGACTATATAATTAATAATATATAATTTTTTCCCATTTTTTAGCACTTTATTACAAACATATTATATATTTTAATTTTTTTATTTGTTGATCAAAAATAATATAAATATAAAATATATTTATTTATTACATAATAAATAGATTTTGGAAACTAATAAGCAAAGATAAATATCCAAATATTTGGACAATGGTTGCTCGTTTCAATTCCTTCTTTGGCTCCACATATTTATGTGAATCCGCATTTTCTTATATGAATGCGATCAAAACAAAACCTCGATCGCAAATAACGGATCTACATTTAGAGTCATGCTGAAGAATTGCTTTAAGTTCATAGGAGCCAAATTTTGAGAAACTTGCTGCTCTTATGCAATGCCAGGTTTCATCCAAATAAAAATTGTATGCTTAAAATTTGTTTTGTTCGTATTTATTTCTTAACATTGTATTTTTTAAAATTTTAATAAATATTGTTAGAATTCATAAAATAAAAAATATATCGTCGGCTTAGATTGCAAACCTGCTAACTCATATTCAGCATATTTTGCACAACTTTCTTAAAACGCATAAATTTTTTGCTTGTCATGAGATTTCAATTTAATAGGTGCATAATAGCGGTGTTTCATAGCCAATATAAGGTGTTTTTCGCTTTCTAATAGTGTGAAAATGTAATTTTTGACCAAAAGTGGAGGTTTGAAATTTAAATCGGCGATATAATGACTTCTTTATTATCATCTAAAATTTTAAAATTATTTGCCCATATCCATAGTCGACCGCAGACTATATTTTATTGAAAAAGTAGCCCCTAAAAGCTAAAAGTTTGGCCACACCTGTAGTAATGAAATGGAATATTGTGAGATTGTTTCAATAAATTTAACTCTACTGTGTAAAATATAAATCAATAAATAGATCTAAATACAAATATATTCATTTGGCCACCTGTGTTTGTAACAAGATTCTGACAAATTAAACATTTTTGATAAGGAAAAAGAACAAATTTTATTTTTCTTAAAAAACATTATAACAAATTAAAATTAAAAGAAATTGAAATAACATCATTATTATCAAATTGATCAGTTGTCCCAATAAAATGAAGAATTTGCAAATAATATAAATTTTGAGTGATAAAAAAAAATTGTTAATGTCATAACGGACCTCTAATTTTCTAAATGAACAGTTTTTGATATGTATATATATATATATATATATATATATATGATTAAAGGGAGTTTGTAACCCTCGCCGTAGTCAGCCCTTATATATAACACTCAATTTTTCCACTTTAACAATTTCCCTGCCTTCTTTTTAAGGTGCTCATGCCTACTCTGTGGTTTTAGAACTCAGTCAGTGTTTATAAACGATCTATGATTTACAGTGTCACACTTTGACTAGACAACTGTCGCCCCTTATTCGGCTCTTTTTTATCCATGGCAGGGGGTGTGGGTTAAGGGGACGATATGCCTCAGGCCGACAAAGATTAGCAACGCCTCAAACACATCTGCCCTGAAACCAAGTGGGGCGCTAAAATACAAAGTAAAAAAAAAATCAAAGCTGAAAATAAGAGTTCAACTTAAAATGGTGAAAAAGCGACATGCGACATGTGTAAGACATTGTGGAAAAATTAAATAAAAAACTAAAGGTTTAAAAGATGAAAGGTGAACCTAAATTTTGATATGTTTTTAGAAAGTGAAAAATTATAAAAGTAAAAAAATGTAATACAAAATATATTATTATAAATTTCGCAGATGTAAAAGATCTAGCTAGTCATTAAGAGGTAAGAGGTCTTAAGAAGAGTACTAACCTTCTCCTTCCCATATAACATTTTCATGAACCAGACTTTCCATTTAACTAAAAACAATTATGTATAGTAAGTTTTTTAATTAAATAAATGAACCTGACAAATTATAAGTTTAATACATAGAGTTAACGTTTTATGCATCTAATTTTTTTTTTCCTTGTAAATTTCTTACATTTCTGTCTACCTTCTGTTGAATATAAACTAGAAGTTTTTTCTTGATGAATTGCTCATTATTCTCCAAGTCAAAAAAAAAAGAAAAAGATAATATAGGACTGTCAACATACCCAAATTTTATTCCTTATTTATGAAGCGTATTTTATTGCTTACACATTGAACATTTTCATGCATCGTAGTTTCGTTCTATTTTTATATACTAGTACGAATGATATGGTTACAAATTCAAAGATAAAACTGATTACTATATATATCTCTACATATTTCACTTATTTTTCATTCTTTCACCAGTATTGATATTATAAATCGCTTTACAATTTCTCGGATCAAATCAAAAATAATTTTTACATTACAAGCAGAATAAAGTTGGATATCAATAATATAAATCAATCATATTAAATATATAAATGAAAATAAATATTTAAAATTATAATTTTAAATATAAAACAATATCTTTCATTATTCAACTTTTTCATAAATTAAACAAATAAGTACAATTACAAATTACTACCCTATCAGATTTTTAGTTAAGTTATTAATTAATTTTTTATTAAATAAAATATATAAAATATTTAAATATAATTAAATATCCTAAATATTTAATATGAAATATTTATATTTTAATAAATAATTATGAATTTAATAAAATGTATAATATAATTAAATAAGTATTTATTTAAGAATTGATGATGAAATATTATAATGAAAATTAGAAATATTATTTTTATTTATTTATATTATTTTATTAATATATTTTTTTTTATTATATTATATTTTTCTGACTATAGCAAATAATTGGAAATTAACATGAATAACATATTTCATTTAAATAAATATTAAAATATGTATTATGTTGTTGAACATATGTATAATGAATATGTATATATGAATTGTTGTCTCCTATTATTAATCTAATAATTAATCTAGAATAAAATTTAAATAAATAACTTATTTATTTATTATTCCAGAGATTCTAGAAATCAATTTTATTAATTGATATATTTATCAATATATAAAATATACCTATAATTAATTATAATATACATAAAATTATAAAATACATACAATATTTATTTAAATAAATATCTCTTGATTTTAATTAATTATTTTAATGAAAAATAATAATATAATTATTTTATATTTTATTTGAAAGATTTGAAAAAAAAAACATGATTAAAATTATAGTTAAATATTTAACTGTTATTATTTAATAAATATTATTGTATATATTTATTATGAAAAATAATTCAAATTTTATTTTAAAGGGATAATTTATTTTGATATATTTGAATATAAATATATTTTTATAAATGAAATATTCTTTATATTACACACTCTTTACCTATCTATTTATGTATCTCTCTGACATTAAAAAGCTTGGAAGTCTTTAGTCACCTCAACTTCATTCCTTCAACCGTCTCTATTCTCACGTAAGAAATCTGTTCCTCAATTACTCTTTTCTTTTACTTCCCTCATATCTATATTTTATTTACAAATATAAACTCTATTTCACGCCAAATAAACGAAATATAATAATATAATATAATCTGATCATTATCACATTAATATTATAATATCTCCATAATTGTCTATATATTCATTTTTTTCTATTTCAAATCAAAATTCTCTGTTTTTGTTTTAATTAAATTTGAAACTCAAAGCCTGGATGGAATGAGGATCGGGTTGGCGATAGAGGGGTGGTAAATTTTGGAATGGGGTGGTTTATTCACAAACAAGAACATTTACATTTAATTAAAAGTCTACCCTCCTTTCAATATCATTGATTAATTTGTAAATTAATTCACATTTGCGCCAACATGTATCCTATGAAAGGGAGAGGGGATTGAGATTCCTGTCAGATTAAATCAATTAAATACATTTTTTTTATAGTCGTTCTCTTAAGTATTTAAATAAGAAAATTATTAAAACAATAAATATTATACTAATGCTTTTAATTTTATTAATTTTCTATTGCTCTCTCATAGAGGTGAAAATTCAAATGGAAATATAATGTAATATATTGGTATTATTCATATTCATATATTAAAATCTGAAATTCACAATAATAAGTGTCATATTGTGAAATATTTATTTCATTTTATGAATTGCTCAATAGCTTTAGATTTGGTTTTAGTACAAGTACCTACTCTTTTATATACTCGATATCAGCTACAGATAATGAAATCATTTCAAATCCATTATTAAAGGAATTAAACAGAATAAAGACAAGAAAAATAATCAATAAATATGTAAAATGACGAAACTGCTTGTCTTTATACTAGTAATTTGTTTAAGTTAAAATTTTAAGAATTAAACTGATAAAAAATATATTCATATATATATATATATCGATATATTTGAATCAAAAGGATAGGAAAGAGTGGTGTTATCGAAGTCAAATATCACTGACCTCTACAGATTGAATGTAATTTATAAGAGTGGAAAAAACGTACTAATGGATGAACTAAATGGAGCTCTTTGGAAAATCAGACCAATTGGAAGAGGAACGAGATAGATCTCTCTTTTTCTCTCGATTTCGGACTTTTAATTATAGCCAGAGACACATGTCCTCTCTGGACTGGGAAAATAAATGCAGACGCAAGCAATTAGCCCTCAAGGGGTCGAATCCGCCCCCGCGCACGATTACCTGCTGTTCACTCAAAAGCTATTTCCTATATTTATCTAGAAGTGAGAGAGAGTTAGGGCGGCTATTTTATACATTTGAAATACCGTTAGACATTTTGATAAGTTAAAGGAGAGAAGAGTGAAAGTGGGGGTGGTGTTGCAACATTTGTTATCCGAAATCGATCATTTATTTTAAAAGGCTTAATTAAAAATAAATAAATAACAGATGTTGAAATTAAATACAAAATATGTTTTTTTAATAAATAAAAAGTTATTTATTTCTATGTGATTGAAAAAACAAAAAAAATAATTCAATTTTGTGATTTCCATTGATATTAATACTCATTTGATATTAATTAATAATTATATATTATATTTGTATGTGATATGATTATTACCATCTACCCCAAAAGCAGGATTGATGAGGGCGGGGGGTTATTATCTCAAACTCTCTCTAAATCCTTAATATCTTATACAAATTATAATTTTATTTATTATTGTAAAATATTTCAAAAAATGTATGATAGGGTGGGGCAGAACAGTTTGCTTATTTGCACTTAGTGCCCTGAAGCAGTGGTTGCTTAGAGGAGGGTGGGGTTAGGCGCAATCGAGAGGACGGGGTTTAAAGTTTTAAGCTCCGCTTCTTGCTTTAGTTAACATCATGGAGTGGACGAATGTATTTTTCAGTGATGAAGCTCACTTTCATTTTTCGTGATCTGTAAATAAGCAGAAGCCGTGTTATAACCCCTGTTAACCTCAGAAAACACCACCAACGTCCCCTACATTTACAACTTGTAACTGTTTGGTGTGCACTATCAAGAGTTAAAATAATTGGTCCATGGTTTTTGAAGAGAACGAACAGACAGTTTCGGTGACTTCTGGCCGTTATGTCCACATGATTCGGGAATTTTTCCCTGCCAGCACTCAACTCAATGAGATGGATGTGGGAGATGTATGGTTCCAGCAAGATGGTGCAACAGCACATAAAGCGCGTGTCTTCCCAAGACGCATCATCTCCTTGATGGGTGATCTGCAATGGCCAGCACGTTCACCTGATTTAGCCCCGTGTGACTATTTTTTATGTAGCTATCATAAATCAATTGTTTACAAGGATCGTCTTAGGACCCTGGTTGATCTGAAGACGCCGACATTCGCATCGATATGCTGGAAAGAGTTAAACGAAACTCAGTGCATTGAGAATAATGGACGCCATCTAACTGATACCATCTTTAAAACAGTGTAACATAAAATTTAAATGTTGTACTTGATGCTGTTCAAAGAATTAAATATATATCTGCATTACTTCTTGTTTAATTGAATTTTGAAATTAGCAAATACTTTTGCCCCACCCTGTAGAATTCAGTGTGAATTTAATATGAAAAAGTTAATGATATAAAATAATAAAAAAGAAAAAAAATTATTTTCTGTTTTGAAAGATTATTTTGTGGTTTATAATAGGACTCTCTTTTTCTTTTCATAATATTAGAAATATTTTGGGTTCTTTTTGAAGAGGCGTTTCGAATCAGGAACCATTTTACGACGAATTGACATTCGCTCATTCCTTTTGTCACACACCGACAAACAAACACACTCACCCGCCATTACACGCTTTGATCGGTAGTCAGCTTTTCGGTCTGGTTGAAAATAAGGGCGGATTTTCAAAACTACCCAGATGGCCAAGACATGATTTATAGAAGTATATATATATATATATATATATATATACATATGTCTGTTCCTTGCACGCTCCAATTTTGATTTATTTTCGACTTTATGGCGGGGGCGTTTTTAACAAATTCTCTTCTTCAATCACCGTTAGCAATCTCCTCTCGTATCCTTAACCTCCCCAACGTACGTAACACCCTCATTTATGACAACAATACAAAAACATACCAATCAATCAAAAAAGTGAGGTTCGATGCCAGATTGCTGCTGTTCTTCGTTTTATTTATTTATTTTTATTATTTTCCAAACATAATTAATCATAAGTTATTTAATTTACTTGACATCAGATAGAAGAAATAAACACTTTGTCCACATTATTATTTTTTTCTATTTTGATTGACATCAATAAATGTCGGTCAAAAATTAAATTCCAATATATATATATATATATATATATATATATATAGATTGATAGATAGATAGATAGATAGATATAGATATATAGAAAGGTTTTGTCTGTACATAGCTCAGAATTTAAATTTAAATTTTTTTTGAATTTCTTCAAGATTCATGATCTCTAGAATCCAAAAGTGACTTTAGAATTTTTCATGTGTGTCTGTCTGTCCGGAAAATCGTGAGGTTATTGACTCAAAATTGGCTGAACCAATTACTATGATATGACATTACAATATTCTTATACACTTCTATTTGAACATAATCTATAATTTTTATTAATATCTAATCAATAACGCAGAAATTAATTTTTAAAAATTTATATAATGCAGGTTGTTAAAATATAGCCTCCACATGTTTAGGGAAGGTCTCGATTCATTTCCGACAAGAATATAAAATTAATAATTCTATCAATTAACATACAAAAAAATAATTAAATATTATAACATTTAAATTTTTATTTTAATTTCTAATATACAAATATCATTTCAATTAAATAATTTATTCTATAAGTTCTCATTTTTTAATTCATTTAATAAAATATTTAGATCTATTCTTCTTTAATTATATTATTATTTTATTTTAATATTTCTTCTTCTTTGCTATTTTTCTATCAACTTTTGAGTTTTCATTTTTTTCCTCTAAGCTGACCGTAAAAATAAAGATATATGCTTGATAGTTTTCACATGATTAAATATTGTATAAAACTGCTATATAGAAAATTTCAGCTTGATTGATTCGCTGAAAATACCGTGCAGAGGCATTACATTAGCAACAGTAGGGATGGGAAACTATGTTAACTGCTCTCACACTTTCCGACTTCCTTTTGGAAGCTTTCTATTATGATACCGGGAAAGATCACGGGCAACGCCAGGTACTTCAGCTACTAGTTGTATATAAATTTAAAAATTAGAACCTATTACATCCAGACTTTCAACCAAATACGTAAATCACAGAGATTTACCATAAAACTAACAATCTCAACTATTCATGAATCAATTGAGTATTGGTAATTGCCCAGATCAATGTACATTCAATTATTAAAAAATAAATTATTGTATATACATATTATATTTAATTAAAAATATTTTTACTATTTTAGAAGCAATAACTTATCGATTTGTTTGCCATTTAGTTCTTATAAAAATACAGTTAAAGAATTTTTATTATTTCCTATTTTTTTTTTACTTGATTTTAATTTTAAAAAATAAATAAAATATTTCATTAGTGCTTATGGATAACTTCATTTGATTTATTAATTTATTTATTTTACTATTTTTTTTTTATTTTGTTATTTTTCAGACATTAATAAATGAATTTTATTAGAAAGTATATAAAAATGATATTGGTTTAACTAATGTATACTAAAAGGCGAATAAAATCGATTTGATATGACGAAAATAAATAAAATACTTGGAAAAAACGGAGGGCAATGTTGGATCTTGGGTTCATTTATCATTCTGATAAATTTACACAGATATTAATCTCTAGCAGGGTAATAAAAATCAGTATTTTGTTTTTTTATTATAAAAGAAAATTAATCGAATATTTTACAATATGCGAACCATTGAGATTTATGAGTAGTTGAGATTGAAAAGTAAATCTTGAAAGAGGGTGGGAAGGGGAAATAATTTATTATAACTATCAATATAATACCCTCAAAGTCAAATAATAATAATAAAATAGTCATTGTTCATACTGATCAAAAGAACATTAGAGCAACAAATGGAAGCTAATAAGGGATCGATAAATCCATTCGAATATGGAATGCGGAAATTTAAAATGCAAAATAATGATAGTTTTTTTATATGTATTATTTTTTTTCTTTTTTTTTGTAAATATTTTGCAAAATATGATTATATCTTAATGTATATGATGAAATTTAAAAAAAATTTGAATAATTTAAAAAATTTAAATTAAATTATAATTATAAAAAATTTAAAGTGAATTAATATGGTAAAAAACGGTTGGGGTTGCATTTTCTAGAGTATTATAGTTAAATTTAGAAAATTTCCAATTAAAATATAAACGTTTATTTTCATTTTAAAATAAGAAATGTAATGAATAAATTTGATGTAGTATTTTAATTATCATATTAAATATTATTTATTACAATTTGTGAACTTAGTAAGGTTATAAATTATTTTTTTTTTATTATGATTAATACGATTATAAAAATATGTGTAACATTATTTGTTAATTATTAATTATAAAAATAAAATATTAAATCTCTTATAAATGAATAACTAAATGGAAATTTCTCCATTACAAAATTAACAACAGAATATGAAAGAACATGTTCTTTACGTTTTCTGGAGTTAAGTTCCGGGTCTTAAAATAGACCAGCCATTCATTCATACCATAGAAAGAGAAGGAAGAAAAGAGGTGAATTGATTCCCAACACGATACCTCTTCTACTTTTCACATTTCAAATTACTTTCCTAACAAGTCACAATCAAACCATCTGTTTTCAGTTTTATTTATTTATTTATTTATTTGACTCTTAATGAACGAATGACTCTTCATTAAGTGAGAAAATAAAATATAAATACAAAATACCAACAAACACTGGATCTAATTATCTTTTGAACTCAACACGGAAGAGTAGAGGGAGAGAAGAATGATCTAATTTTAAAATCCATTAATTTTAAATCCTTTGGGATTCCAAATTTAGGAGAATTTTGATGGCCCTTTTTTTAACGATTTGAAAGCAATTTTTAATGATATGAAGGAAATTTCAAAACTATCAAACAATAAATGTTATTTAAATTTAATTAAATATTAATTTAGATAAATAAATAAATAAAAAGAAAATAATTTTATAATTTTAGAAAATAAACTTCAATTAAACTCAATTAGATGATTGCAATTTGAAACGCAAAGTACTGTAAAATTACCAAATTAAAATGGAAAAAAACTTTCTCCTTGATGTACATATATTCTAGAAACAAAGATTTGTGTTCTGTGAAAGAATAATATTTCTATATTTTTTTGATTTTTTATAATCTAAATTTCTTATATAAGATTTATATTATAATTCGATATATAAACATAGACTAATTGTAAAATTTTGATAATGGAGTTGAATAAAACTATTAAAATCGGAATTATATTCTTAATTTGTTAATTTATGTTTTAGTCTTCTTCAATTATACCCTCCTCAATTTCACCTTGTTGAACTCTGTATTGGTTCTACAAGTATACTATGTTCTATTGTAATTATTAATTAAAATTGTTTAAATTGCTACAAAGAAATTTATTGTTTAATAAATTGATGGATAAATTATATTAACTTTCTTTCTATCACGAATTAAGCTATAATATGTATTAGATTACAACAAGTAATAAATATAAAAAAAAGTTGGGCGTCATTATTTGAATAATAAGAAATATAATAGAAATTTGAAAAATAGACAGTTGAATGAAATTTCATATGAATGAATACTATCAAACATTGATGAATGAATTAATAAAATTTATATTCCATGGAAATAAATGTTTGATAGACAATTGTATGTATGGAATTTAAACAATAAAAAAAATTTCTCATTTATTTATTTATCATTAAAAGTTTTAATTTACCAAATTTAAATAAATCAAATGAACATTTTATAGGAATTTTAAAAATAATTGAGGTAAACCTTTAATTCAATTGAAAAAAATATATTGGGATGTTGATCTATTTCAAATCAAAGTATTATTATTGATTGAAACATGTAAATGAAGGAAATAAAAAGAAAAAAAAATGAAAAAATATGTAATCATATTGACACTTTATGTGAGTATAACGGTATATAACATAGATAAAAATTATTTCTACAAAAAGAAAATAAATTTTATAACATCCAGGTAAGATAAAGATAATTAATAAAAAAAATATATTAAAGAGCAATTGGATATTTTTTCATTTTTGATTTAAATAAAAAAAATACTACTTACAAATGAAGCTTTAGAAAAAATCACAGAGATGTAACTCACCTAAAAAAGAAGAAAAGCAAATATTAAAAATGGTATGTAAATACTTGTTTATATGAGATACATTGTGTAGATATTTAAATAGAGTTGTTTTATTTTTAGTTCACCTTTGATATTTAACATTCAAATTCTTAGAATCACAACTTAATGTAAAATCCGATATTATAAAATTATTTTATCTCACTATGTTGAGTTTAAATTTGTATTATTCTTCAGAAAATAATGTTACAGTCTATTGGGTTAGGGCTTGATAATTTAACCTTAAGAAGAGAAATTGTTATCAAATATTCATGATAAACAAATTCGATTATATCTACATATTTTTAATAATTATTAATGTTTAAAACCAAAAACATATTGAGCCCTCCACAAAAAGGGCATATTTCAATAAATTTCAAATCTTAGCCATATGAGTAATTTACACTATTCATGTTAAAAAACCTTATAATATAATATAATATGTAGTTTTTTCTATATTTGTTTCAAATATCTCTTATTTTATTTTATATACTTTAATTGACAATAACGTAATTTCCATTCATGTTGTTTGTTTATTATTATTATGAATAAATCCGTTTTGAAACAGGGGGAGGGGGGTGGAGAGGATGAAGATACAAAAACTTCTGAAATTGGAATATTAACCTCTTTGTCTTCGTGGCTGGAGATCCCGTAATGCCACTACCACCTTTTGCTTTGGGGGTGTTGCAAACGGCGGACAATGCATGCAAATCCCAAGACCCAGTTAAGCCCTGAGTCTGGGAGGAGGTGTCATGCCCCGAGGGGCCCTTTTTTGGCTCCGGGAGCAAAGTGGAAAGCGATGTCGGCCTGGTCCACGGTTGGACTTTTTAATAAGCCTTCCCCCAACGTACCCCTTCCCCCGATTCACCCACCAACTTAATTATCAACCCTCTCTTTTGGTTTCGTACACCACCCCTTAGCAAAGCAAAGGGTTGGTCGTCTCTATACTTTTTAGCCAATTGAAACTCACGTCCACTCGAAAGGACGGTTTGTGGTCAACATTGAATTAGAAGCACCATAAATATCTATTCTCAGCAAATTCCTAACAGCGAGTGAGAGATCCTTTCCACTGCAAATACACCCTCCGGATGAAAACAAATAGTAGAGAGAGAAGACTGGGTACTTAGACTGGAGAGGGGAGGAGAGAGAGAGAGAGAAAAACTAAAAACAAAAGAATAATCATCTTGCCAAAAACTTTTTTGCAAATTTAATTATAAGTATCTATATGATTAAATGATTACGCAATCCTAAACTCCTTCTAAACGGCTTCATGGATCTTAATGGTTCGAGTATCATTAGAACCGTCATGACCCAAGGGTAAGGTATAAGATTGAAATTCAAAAAAGTTGATCCGTTCCAAAGTTATGGGCAAAAAACCGACCCAAATTAACAACGCTCCATGTGGCGCCTCTGGTGACTCAGTTAAGAAGTTGACACTCAAAATAAAATTATTAATTATAGAAATTTCCATACAAAGAATGTTTATAATATTTAAATTTTTATTTTAAGTTCTAATATTCTATAATATTAAAAGTAAAATTAAATTTAATTGCATATTACTCCTAATTGATTAATATTTTCTAAAACAAAGTAAGGTATTTTTTTTTATATTTAGATTTATATTTTGAAAAATTGTACAATTTGCACATTTGAGTGAAAACCAAGATCCAAATGAGAGAAAACGTCGATTGACTAAAGAAAGAAGGGCCCGATGTTTATCACTGAAAAAAAATAAAATAAGTATATTTTTGTTGATGACTAGCAGTGAATTGCTATTTTCTTTATACAGATATTTTATAGAATTATTAATTTCTTGACATATTTTGTTTCTTTGTATTCGTCGTAAATATCATTAAAAAGTAGTAATTTTAAACTATTTTAATACGCGTTTATTCATTACTAAATCTGTGCAAAATCTTCGCATTGGCTAGTATAATATTAGGTTTAAAGAATTATCTATTTATTTAACCTATAAAACTATTCTATTTAATTTTAGAACCCTAATTATTAATATATACCACTTTCTATAAAACGTCAAATCAAATCATCATCATAGTGTCAAAGATTTAATTTTTTTACCGAAAACAAGATAAGTCACAGTTTTCATTTTGATCGAGTTGAAAATTATAACGATATAATCAAAATAAAAATATGTTTATTTTCTATTATTGTAAATAAGTAGAATACATCATTGAAATTAATGCAGAAATAAAGATGACGAAAACAAAATTACCTAATTCGTACTAAAAACATTATTTATTGTATTGAATTATTATTACTTATTATATTAATTATTATACAAAGTCTTTGAATTTCTATGTAATGAATTTATAAGATTTTTTTTCTAAAATTATTTTTTCTTATTTTTATGTTTTTATTTTTCTAAATACATATTTTAGAACTTTTAAAAGTATCTAAATCTGTTAAAATATTATTCTTTTTATTGAAAGTATTGCCATAATACTTTATAAACAACTCTGAAAAGAATTTATCTGTAAGATATTTATATACTCATAAATATAAACCAATTGAAAGTTTTTGAATTATTTTCTAGAAATTAATATTTTGATCCCAACATGACATATATACTCGTATATACAACAGTCCATTAATATTTAATTGATTTGCATAAATTGATCCTAATTCGATATTCTAAATATTGTCATAAGTTTTTCAGTTGGAATTTCCTAAAATTCTGACAAAAGATGCCTTGAAATGCAGAAAATTTGATTTTGTAAAAAAATGCAATTGCCTCTTAACAGTTTTTATAGATAATTTACAAGTCAAATATCAGATTTATAAAAATTTTAATAGAAGTTAATGAATGTTTATTCAATGGAAGAAAGGATAAATTGTGGATAATCAGGTTTTATGGAGAGGTTGGATTATTTATTAAATACGCGTATTTGTTTGAAATCTCTTCAAACCATTATCAAATGTTATATATATTATAATCTTTTTTTTTCACAACACAATCATTGAAAACATTTCATCATATACAAATGAAAATATCCTAAAGAGAGAAAGAGAAAGAGGGAGTTGCTGTGGTGCGGTGTGCTCTCTCTAAGTACTTTGTGGTTGGTCGCTAACACGATCATTTCAAATTCAATAGAAATTCAAGTGGGATTTATTCGAGAGATTTCCATATAGACATTTGTTGCCTGAGAGCGCAAATTTGAAACTATCATCCTCTTCCTCATCCTCCCCTCTCTCTTCCGGACCCCTAGGCCAGATCAGGGCGCAGGGAGCAAACACAAAGGCCAAGTGGCGGAAATTCACGGCAAATAAATGGACTTGTGCCGTCTGCCTGAGCTTTTTCGATGTTTACTATTTTCCCACACTAATCATACTTCCACTCCACCTACTCTTTCTATTAATAAATTCATTCATTAAAATAAATACCATTTGATTGTAAAAATAAAAATATTTAAATGAAGTAAACAAACAATTATACCTATTCATTATATAAATATAAATACAATTATGAAAAAAATAATACGATATATTATTCAGAAAACTTTAAAAAGTATTTCAAAGTTATTAATTATTTTTAACTACGAGGGTAGGTCAATAAGTCCGTGACTTTTTGAATTTCCCCGTCTCTTAAATGAAATGGCAACACTTCTCTTGCAAGCAGGCAACCATCAGCTTGACTCCTGTCGAAATTTGAACCAGTTGGGTCTTTTAGTTTTTGTTTGACATCCAATAATATCAGACAACCTCACGATTTGAGAAGAAAATTGAAAAAAGTGAATTTCCATGAAAATCCATGAATTGAGATACGAATTGCTCCCTCATCCACCCTATTCACCGGATTTAGCCTCTAGTGACTATTTCTTGTTTCCAAACTTGAAGAAATGGCTCGGCGGAAAGAGATTTGACTCCATCGATGAAATCATCTCACAAACAAATACCTATTTTGATGTCCTCGACACATCTTTTTTTTTTTGAAGGGATAAAGAAATTGGAGAAACGTTGGACGAAATGGAAAGAGCTCAAGTTTACAATTAGGATATGATGAGTTATTTCATCTGTCATGTCTATATTTTTAGCAATCATTTTATTTATTTTATTTTTATTTGACTGGAACTTCCATTTGTGCTTCATCTCGCAAACCTTTCAAATTATTGCCATAACGCGCGCGCTCTTATTTTTTTTCAAATAAATAAATTTTACATATTTTTTTAGTTATAAAATTAAGATGAATAAAATTATTTATCTTGTAAATAAAATTTATGATTATTCTCAGTAATCTCAATAATAATCTCAAGTTGATGATGAATTGTTTCATTAAAAAAAATCAGCAATATTTGGTTCACAAATAATTTCAAATGTTCCCCTTTATATTCTATTGCATAATATATTACGAAAATGTCGAAAATACTAGAAAATTTATTTTACCCATTTGGTGATTTTTATCAGACATTAAACTTTTTTTAAAACAAAAAAAAACTGAACAAAAAAATATATAGGTACCTATTAACGACACTCCAGAGAAAGACAATAAAAAAGAAAAAAAAACCCAAAATATATTCTCTACACATTATTCTGTTTTTCTCCCATTCTAGTTAAATTTAAATCGATCCTTGTCACCTCATCATTTCTAAGTAGAGAACACAGATAGATAAAAATGGTAATCTAATTTTTTCAAATTAACTGTTTTCTACTTTCAATTAATTTTATTATACAGTAATAAATTATATCCTAACAAGAAAGTTTGAATTCTTTCGATGAATAAATTACTGTGACGAGGAAAATTTTATTTTCCAAACTATAGAAATTTTTCTCCAACTCAAGAAGTGATCTTTTATTTGCTTACATAGAAGTACAAAATAAATTCCATTAAGACCCTAATAAACTAGGAACTGAAAGAGACAGCGAGGATATATTTGTATTTGTATATATAAATAGAAGAAAAAGTAGACTCTACACATTGACTTAAATCCTACTCTAATACGAGTGATAAATCAGATCTAGTCCAGATTATAGATAGATCATAGTTAAACCACATTATTTCCTAGAGCCTAAAATACTATCTAATTGTGTTTATCTAATAAATACACTAACTATACCATTTCAAACATTCCAAAAAGTTTTAATTACTTATAGGCGAACGGGTGTAAAAGTAATTTTTTGGATCTTGCTGAATCTCTATTAAACTCTGATCTAATTTGAAAAGAAATTAGTACAACGGATAGCATCCAGAGAGAATATTCAACAGGATTAATAGAAGAAAAGAGAAGATTAGTTTGGTTGTGAGGGGAGCAGAAAACAGCTGATTCAGTGCTGTTGAATTAAAGGGCGATGGCTACGGTTGGATCCTCCGGCAGGCTTTAAGAAATGAAATAACCCAATTAAGATTATATTTAATACCAGTTGTCATATTAACACCCATCTAATACTTGAATATTATTTCATTAAAAAAATTCAACACTAAAAATATGGTCTTTAAAAATCAATATGTAAACATATACGAGTAAATATATCTTCTTGGTAGTATACATATTATATTTTTCTTAAAAAGGTGAAAGTTCAAATTAATCATAAAATTAATCATTTTTATAATGATATAATACCAATGAAAATGTTTAATAATAAAATGATGATAATAATATTTGTAGTTGTTTATATGACCCTTTCAATATTTGATAAATAAAAAATTATCGATAATTTATTGTTTGCTTTTAGATAAATGACTAAGTTTTAGGGTTTTAATTTAGATAATGCAAGTCTTTATCTTCAAATCATAAAAAACAATAAATGAAAAAATAACAACTTACTCAAGTTTTATAAAGATCATAATAATAAATGAAATAATAATAAATGAAAAAAGTAATTAATTTTTCAAAGTAAAATTAAACTATTATATAATCAATGGTTTTCTAATGTATATATATTTCCAAATTATTATTGTTCTTTTTTAAAACAAGATATATGTACATTTCAGAGTATTGAGGGTGAATTGTTTAAAGTCAATTTTTCGCCATATTGAATTATGGAATTTATATATATATATATTAATAAAAGTTGGATGGATCGAATGAGAATTTGAAATGATCTCTAGCAGAGAAGATATTCTATTTCTCTTTGATTTCCCAGTACTGCTGAGTTAGAAGAGTCATTGTTCTTATCTGTTCATTATATATTCATCCACACATAGACATTTGTGTAAACTTTGCTGTCATCCCCGGGAGAGGAGAGCATTTCTCATAATTTCCCGATGACATGAGTTGACATGCGGCATACATTATGCATAATAAATAATGATCATTGCGAGTGGAGAAGATAGACAGACCGACATTCGAATATCACCACCACATAACCATTGCTGAACTCGTCAGGATATCCAACAAACCATTCCCCATCACTATTTACCAACTACAAACCTATTCCTCATCCCCACCGCTTAACCCACTATTCACCCCTTCAGTTATTCTATCAAACTAAATAATATTATCTTTAAATTTTATTATTAAAATCGATTTTCACAAATTCTGATAATTATTTTAATAGGATATACCTAAAATAAATTAAATTGACTTGTGAAGGAGTTTGTAGTGTTGTTTTGAGGAAGGTGTGGAGAGATAAAATGTTGGCGGTTTTACAATAGATGGACGTTGTTTGGTTTAATTTACATACGAACAAGATATATTTTTCCTTTGTCAATAATTTCTAGTTTCGAAAAACGTTTTCTTACAACATGAAAATGAAAAGGAACGATTTTACTCTTATTATCTTAACAAGTTTTGTCGTAAAAAGAAATCTAAATGAGATGTAAAGTGTATAATTTACTGAATTTAATAAAATATATAAATTTATAGTTGTTAGTTATTTTAAAATACTATTTCTATGTTTTCATGTCGTTATAAGACTCGATATATTTATCAAATTATGTATTAATATTTATACAAAATAAAATTTGGTTATTGAATTTTGAATTTATATTTTAAAAGTATAAAACTGATATACAATAATAGAGAACATAAACCGGTTTAGAAGCAATAATTTTAAAAATTTAGACATTATTAAAAATTAAAATTTACAATTACTAAACATATATACGTATCTGTTTTGAAATATATCGCCCTTAAATAATTATCTTTAAAACACAAATTAATAAATGTTCTAGCAATTAATTATTCAAACCTTTAGAAAGATAACCTACTCACCTATTAAGAGGAATTTCACATTTACAAAAATATGAAAAAAAAAAATTCTTAAAATTTAAGGTGCATATGTTAATTCACTTTTACGTTTAAGAGTTATTCCTTTATAATGGCAAGTTATTTATTCTTTTATTCTCTTTGGTTCATTAATTCAATTGGTCAATTTTGTTGTAAAAAAATTTATTTAATTAAAAGAAAGATATAAAGTTAGGAAATCTCCACAGTCTTATATTAATTTTATTATCTTAATCAATCATTTATTAATTGAGAGACTTTTATAAATACTTACTGAATTCAAATATTTTTTTTCATTTTAATATAGACAAAATTTTTATGATTTGAAATGTATATCTGTTAAATACTTAATACATTTCCTTTTAAATTTATTAGAATAAATTTTCTAAAATATATAATAATTAAACGATAAATAATTATATATTGTTTTCATGTTGCCTAGAAAGTATGCAACCAAGCATCACGTTTCATGAACTTTTAAAAATTTATTTTAATGTGGTTTATAGTTTCTATATATATTATATTACTAATATTATATATATAATTCAATAATAAAAATAATAATAAACCATAAAGTTGAAAAAGAAAAATAAATTTTCTTTAATAGATATATATTTCATAAAAATTTTATTTTACTAATAAAAAAAAAGTAATTTTTATGATTGCATTCATTTATCTTATTTATAAGATTAATAAACAAAATAAATTCAAAGAAAAAATAATAAAGCTTTCATTAAACTCATTATTACGATTACTAAATTTAACATTTTATGGAGTATATTTTTTAATACGTTAATACAGTTTGACAGTTTTAAGAGAGAGTTTTTGATTTCTTTTTTTTTTTTTTTTTGTCCCTCTCTCTTGTGCTCTATTTTTTAACAACTCTTTTTTAACTCTACTATAAAAAAAAATAAGAATAAAATTTTTTATATTAGTTAAGTGTTTTAAATTTTTTAATCGTAAAATGTATTAATGAATTCATAAATTCGATTTATACTTATACGATAATAATGAGCGAAAAAAGTAATACTATTATTGTTAGTTTATGTTTTAGTTATTCTCAGAATTACTGTTGGAAAAATTTCATCTAGCCCTTAGATGAAGTTAGCATTATAGTTATTATAAAAGGTTTATATTTAAATGACTTTTCATTTAAATCTTACTTTTTAGAGTATCTCCGCTCCAGATCACTTAGGCTTCAGAAATTGATAAAAATGCCATTTTTTTAAGTGATTAATAATCATATTCAATTAAATTACTGTTCTTTGTAGAACAATGGAGAAATTAAGAAAGAATTGAATCTCAGTAAATATATGAGTGAAAAAGGAAATGAATCGTTACACCCGCTCGCCTTTTCTTCTCCTATTTTTCTTTCAGCTGAAAATACATCTTCTTTTACACCCTTTTTAAACCCTTCCTTTGATTTTATCCTTTGAAAACCGTGGGAGTTTGAAGAGACAGAGGAAGGTGTTGTTCAGCAAATAACACAACACCGGACATTACCCAGCTGCTGTTCGTTTGTAATTCAAATGATTTATGAGTTCGATAAAAAAATGGATTTTAATTATTAAATATTCCTTTAACGATACTTATCAATCAAAATATTAAATGAAATCGAAAAATTCATCATCGTTATCCCCAAGGATTAACCCTGAGAGATATTTCAGCTCTATATAACATGTAGAAAATTAAAATATGCCAATGGATTAAATATTTTACTAGAATGATTAAAGTTGATATTATATTCATACCAAAAAAATTCTATAAATGGTATATAAATGCCTATATTTCATTCTTTTAATCCAATTTCTTCTTGGTGTTTGAATCTGTTGATAAATTAACTCTTATTAATATAAATAAATATGTATCAATAATTACTATTTTTCAATATTATGTATTAATGTATAAACTATTAATAATTGTTATAAATAAAATAAATAAATTTGTTCATCTCCTTTACGTTTATTTCTTTTGGCAAACTTAAAAATTTCGAGATTGAGAATTGAAATATCTACATAAGTACAAATAATAGAAGAAATACAAGTTACGCATAATGAAGAATTTAATGAAAACCAAGTTATTTGTCATGATTGCGTGGTAATGGATGCCATTTGTCAATTTTGTGGATCCTTGAATTTTCATAAAGAGCGCCCCACAAATAAAAAGTTTAACAGTTGTTGCCGCAGGGGTAAAGTCAAGTTACCTAAACCGACAAATGTAAATGGCATGATTTTGAAATATTCAGTGTTTTTAAGAAATTTATTGTCAAATTCATTGAATCGAAATTATAAAAATTTTAGAGAAAATATAAGAGCTTATAACACAGTTGTGTTTCATTCTCGTCGATGAGTGCAAAACTGGTTGAGTCCCCAGGAAATGATCTTCAAAGTATATGGTCAAGTATATCACAGAACTTCACATTGAAACCCACAAGACCGAGATTCATAAAAGTACGCCTAAGCAACAGCCCAAAGATTACCGCAACCAACAAATGACAATCTTAAACATGAACTTATCGACAAAAGAGATCGTTTTTTTTATTTTTTGATATCCAAGACCAGAACTCCCAGCAACTTCAAAATAAAAATTAAAGAAAACTCCCCTCAAGGTAGAATACTAAAAATTGATCATTAGGTATATGAAAAATATTGTTTTCAAAGAACTATTTAATTAATTACTTCAAACCACGATAAATTCATTTTAAACTGAAATTGCAAACATCGTTTGCAACGAGTTCGACCAGTTTTAAAATAATAATAATTATAATAATAATAATATATATAATAAAATACATTACACAATAGACTAGGCTAATATACATGTGTGAATTATAAATATATATAAAAAAATAATAAATTAAAATATTTTAAAGATTAAAAAGATTCGAGCTTATCAAATAGATTGTTCAAATTTAATATTAAAGAGAATATATTTTTTACAAAGTTATATATATATATATATATATATATATATATATATATATATATGTGGATCTCAATGGAAAAGGACTTGAGATTGAGAACAAGTGCGCCCTAATGAGAGAAGTTTCGCACCCCCAAAGACAGTCAGTCAAAGTCTCTCTTTCTCTCTCTTTCTCAAATACCCGTAGTTTCTCTTGCTGACTTTCTCTTCTACCCTCTTTGGTATCGAGTTTTTAATGGAGGTCCATTGGCGAGGGTCCATCCAAGTCATTGGGATGCTAGCCATCTAAGTAAATAAAAAAAAAGTAGTAGAAATACCTCTACTAAATCTATTTCATTGATTTGAAATTTATTTTTCATTTTGTGCAACGAATGAAATTGTAGTGTTCATTTATTTCAAACTTTAAAAGCAGAAAGAAAATTTTCGACCTATCAATTGATAAAATGTTTGTTGTAAATACTCCAAAATAATAGTTGATAAATTTGTTTTCTAAACTTATATTTTATAATATTATCCTGCCTGTGTATGTCATAAAGTCAAATCAAAATAAATTTTCACCTTATTTTTGAAAAATAATTTTAATTATCTATTTTTGTTATTTAATTTTCAAAATAAATAAAATAAATTATCCTATAAATAATGATATTTGGTAAATATAGTATTTGTATATATTTATACTTATTTATTTTATTATAATCATTGTTCTTTTTTGTTCTTTATTTTGAATTTAATTTAACTATTATATATTATATTGTATATATTTGAAAAACGCTGGTCAATCCCATTATAACTGTGGTACATGAACCTTTTGATGGAAGTTTCTGTGACACAAACTTTAAATCATATAATCTTACAAACTAAAATCTTATTAAAATAAGCAGGAATTTACCTTCGCTCTATTGAGTCATACATACGCTTTGGTAATGTCTTCAAATAAGATGTAGAGAAATATTGAATTTGCTTTTTTTCTAATTTCTAATATCTGTCTTAGAGAAAATATGATTGATATCATTAAATGTGTACATCTGTTTGGGAAGAATATTAATAGACCCCAGTCAAAAGCTTTTGCCCAAACCCTTTTACAAATTCAAACTTGTTTTCTGATTAAATATAAATAAAATTTATAGTCTATAGCAGGGGTGGCCAACACGTCGACCGCAAAGGCTTTAAAAGTAGCCCGCGAAGCCAAAGTTCGACAATTTGTTATAACTTAAATAAATGTTTGAAATTCTTAATTCTATAATTTAATCTTACAATAATAAATTATTTGTGAAACATACACATACTGTTTATATTTATCCTGAAAAGATAAACAATGTAGTAATACTGAACGCGCTCTGTCGGCGCTAATTGGTAGCTGTGTGGCCGTGTGTCTCAAATTGCTTTTTACTTTCCCGCATACTTCGTATAAGGGAAGTATTGGAATCGTCAAAAATTTCGACTTCGAGATTTCGATAGATCTTGACGTTTTAGACCTCCCTGAGTCGGAAAATACCATTTTTCGAATTATGTCTGTGTGTGTGTATGTATGGATGTATGGGTGTATGTAATATTTGTCTGTGAGCAAATTTACTCAGAAACTAATCAAGCTAGGACTTGGAAATTTGGTACACCGATATTATTCACAGTTTGTAGATTTCTATCAAAATTTCGTCAAAATCGGTTAACCGGGAGTGGTACTTTACCTACACTGGTTGCGTTTACCTTTCAAGTAAAGTACCAGTTTGCTTCGAGATATTTGCTTCCTATTTTCTATATAGATTTAAAAATATGAAAAAAATTCAGATACCAAATTTCATCATGATCTGACTACCGGAAGTGACATTTTAACTATACAAGTAGCGTTTCTTTTTTACCGACCGACGATAGTAAGGGAGGTATTGTTTTCACACCAAATTTCACCTATGGATATTTTTAGGTACATATCTCCACGAATCATGCATTTTCTTAACAGAAAAAAGATTTTTAGCATGATGTCTGTCCGTCCGTCCGTCCGTATAGATGTGTACAGCCTGAACGGCTCAACGGATTTTGATGAAATTTGGTATATTTACTAAATACATCAGTAGGATGAATTGATCAACTTTTGGTGCAAATCCGGAAATCGGAAGTGCTAGTATTGCCGATCGAAGAGAGGAAGTGAAGGGTTATTTTCATATCAAATTTCACGTGAGGACATATCTCCACGTGTTATGCACTTTGTATTGGTTTTATCCTCGAGAAAAATCATCTTCATTAGTTTTTTCTTAATTTAAAATTATATGACGTCACCCAGCACTTCATGACGTCACAGCCAGCCCTTATATATTATAAATAAAATAAAATTAAAAATATTTATATCATATCTGTTTTTTTTACATTTAAAATATCAGTTAACCGGAAGTAGCATTTTATTCTATATATATATATATATATATATATATATATAAATGTTACCAAATATCAAATTTGACACCAATAAACTAATACGAACTGGCTCTGTATCAATACCAAGTTTACACATTCTAAATATTCATTCACAACTCTTTATACCTATTTATATGCGGGAAAGTCTAGGGGAGGACACTCCCGCTTATTATTATACTCTGTAGCGAACATAGTCAGGGCGCATATCAGTATCAGTGCGTGTTAGAGAGATTGTAAAGTGACAGCCAGTGATAGAGAACAGAAGTAAGTATGTTAGTTATTGTTTTAAATATTTCGTAATAATATCTTTAGTAGGTAAATTCTAAAATAATATTTAACCCTATTATTTTAGAATGAATAATCCAAGTACAAGCCGGAAAAAAACGTATCAGTATCACAGTGAATGGGAAGAAGATTATTTCTTTACTATGATGAAAGATATGTAAATGTATCTGTTTTATTTGCAATGCAACAGTAGCTTTGTCTAAGAAAGAAAAAGTTAAAAAAACATTATCTAACAAATTATAAAAATTACGAAGAAGATTATCCACGTGGCACTGCGTTAAGAAAAGCAAAAGTGTAACAACTGAAGGCTCAAATAACTGCACAACAAAATAGTTTTTCAAAATACAATACAAATTCGAAGAGAACTACGATTGCTTCATTCAAAGTTTCATCATCATGGCGGCAAATGTTTTCAATCTGTCAAAATTCAATAATTAATATTTAATCAACGAAGCACCGTAAAATTATATAATAGTAGTGAAAATGAATCTACGTTTCATGATGAATCTATTCGTATAGGTTTTATCTGTTGTTATGAGGCAAGATTTTTGTTGAACTGTAAAAATAAACCAATATTAAAATTAATTAAAAATTTCCATTTTATGATACAGAAAATCATTTTTATTTAGAATCTGGCTAAAATTATGGTCAATGGATTGGTCTTGGTCACAATTTACAAGATTTAGTCAAAAATTTTAATAAAATGAAAAACATTGATTTGATTGGTTTTTCTAATTCTCCAAAGCGTACTATAAATATGAGTTCCAAATTTTTACTAATATGAAGCGTAGGAGAGGTGGGTCCTCTCAGAGGCACATAAGACATGTCTCACTCGTGAATATACGGGGTTTTGTTAATCGGAGAATTGACGTAATCTGGATATATTTGAATTAACCCCCCGAATATACATATGAGACTCTTTAAAGTCTCCTATAAAAGACAAGATTTCATTTTTTTTTCTTTTTAATGAATCTATGCTAGGTATTCTCCTTCATCCAAATAAATTTGATTTTTTTAATGATCAGGGGTGGGGGGGGGAGAGTAAGAGTAAGAGAATGGATGGAAAGGAGTCAACGCGGGTAAAGGACATGATTCCACCAGGTAGAAGAGGGATTTAGAAGAAATCATGAGCTCACGTGAGGGCAGGGACGACAATCCCTGAAATAGAATTCTTTTCTACTGGATTTATAGAAAAGAATCTACTCGCTACCCGGGATATTATTTTAAAATCTATTAAAAAATAATTTTAGATCATAATCATCATCATCATCCACAACCAATTTTAAAATAAAATTCACCTTTGATAACTACAAAATTTTATATATAAATCTTTAATTTTGTCATTGTAATTTGAAGACTAAGTAAAATAAATATTTTAAAAGTTAATGTTTTATTCTAGATATAATTTTGATGAACTTATTGATAAAGTAATATTTAATTTAGTCCATATTTTTTAAGCCTGTTTTCTTATTCATTTTCGAATGGAGGCCTCTCCAACTATTTTCTGCTTTCTCTATCCTCATGATTTAGGCTTTACCATTGAATGATTAGGGGGTTGTTAGCCATAAAACGTCAAGTTGGTTAGACGGATGGCGGGTGGATAGATTTTTTTTAATATTGAATAGATATATTTAAAAAAAATCTAAAAAGGGGGACGTGTCTTCCTCAATTGAAGGAGAGGAAAAGTTGTGTCGGTTGCTGCCCTAAAGTGAACCTATCTCTATCGGGGTCATAGAGAGTCCACGGGCTAATTCTATTGTGTGTTTTTGTGCTATTACTTAATATGTGGTACAAATATAAAATAATTGATGATATTTTTAAATATCTGATTTAGAAGAAAAACACATATTTGTAAATATCCCTTTATTATTATATTATTGATTTATTCTCATTTATTTTGTCAGTGAAGCTCAGTGGAAAAAATGTTGAACCACTAACCTTGAGGATATGAGTCTAACCTTATCAACCATTAATTATTATTATTTTGCATTATAATAACAAGTACACAACTATACTTTCATAAATATTCCTAGAATACAATTATTACAATAAAGAAATGTTTTTTTTTATCAATTATAAATGTATAAATAACTACAAGTCGATGTGTGTTTGTTCATAAAAATAAAATTTCTAATTTTGAACTGAGTTTATTTAATGGCTCTAATAAAATTTAATTTTTATTTTTTTTCATCACCCCTCCAACCTCTACCGCGACCAACCATTCATTTTAGAAACATAATAAAAAGAGATGTTTGCTGATCACCCTGTGATAAAGTCTTAAGAGAAAGAGAGGCTGTTGCATTTATTACGAACAACCAGCCACAAAAACCACCGCCATTCGACCTGCGTGAGGTTTTATTGCTCACCGTTTCCAGTTCCAGAACCCTTGCAACCCCCCCCCCTCCCCCAATTCTCCATTAAACCGCCCACTCATTCCTTGTCTTTTAGGTCTTTCTTTCTCTTGGAAGCCAAAAGTGGATGCAAATCTGATATTTAAACAAAGGAAACATTTTACATTCAGTGAAAATTAAAAATGTAAAAATGTACAAACAAACAAAACAGATCAACAACATCAATCAATAAAGAAAGTATTTTATATATTATGTGGTGAATGTGGTCGTTATAATATATTATTAATATATATTTCTATTTTTATTTAATATTTATATATATTATTTTTCAAATTCACCACATGGTTATATGTTGTATTTGTACTCATATTTCTTCATTTAGAATAACAATATATAAGTTTAAAAATAAAATTTACTTATAAAAACTAACAGAGAAATTGAATATAGAATTAATCCACTTCGTGTACAATCAGTTACGAAATCCTCTCTCTCTCCCTCAATGTATCTCAGATGCTATTAATATTAATAGGCACCTATATAGTATAGTAAATAGATCTACCGTATCCAATCCATCGCACTACACCAATGATTAACAAATTTGACAAATGGCTAGGAGTAGAGAAATCTCCATCGCTAGTTTGTGTCTGAACTAAAGTGAACCTCGCTGATGATACCATTAATCATTTGAGAGTGGAGTATTTGGACTATAATTAAGATAAAGTCTGCAATGATGATAGTATATTGACTATTTGTTTGATTTATTAAACTCTACCTGATTCTCTATTTTATCATTCTGCTTGCATTGCTTATTTATTAGATTTATTAATCATCTAAAACAACCATCACATGGCAATTAATGATGCTTATTATCTTACGATTATTATCATTAATGAAGCATAATTTATTACATAATTTTATTTTACTTAATTTAAATTAAATATATGATGATTTTTGTCATTAGATGAATATTTAAAGTTATTGTTATTTCTACTATATTCTATAGTGCGAGGGTGGGATGAAAAGTTTCCGATCTGACCAAGAAAAACGATGTTTTTCAATTTTTCTTTTGTTTTATTTTTCAAAATTCAAGATAGCTGAGACCTGTACGATGTCAGCTGAACGTGTGCGAAATATTTTGCAAAACCATTTGATTATGGAAAGCTGTGTGCAATATGGGTGCGGCATTTCCTAACATTAGACCAAAAATTGCTTCGAAAAACCATTTCTAACGACAATTTGACGCTGTAGGCGTAATCCAAACGAATTTTTGCGTCGATTCATAACTGTTGATGAGACTTAAATTAAATTAAATCAAATTTAATTAATTAATGAAATTAATTAGAACACCGTTATGAGAAATGTATCAGTGTTGATGGAGATTATGTCGAAAAATATAGCAAAAAAAAAATTGAAAAACATCGTTTTTCTTGGTCAGGTCGGAAACTTTTCATCCCACCCTCGTAAGTCCACGAAAACATGATGGTGGCTGGAGACAATAGTTTAGTTCATCAAAAGAATACAATTACAAGAATCAAGTCTTTAGGTAAATTTATATATGAAGTTTAGTAATAAAAATGATAAATTTGAAAATAAGAATTTAAATATGGTTATTATAAAAAAATGCCATCAAATATGTTAAAGTTTCTTTTTTGAAAATTGTATTGTTTATAAGAAATATTAATTAATTTAATCTGTAACAGAAATATTTATAAAAAAATAATTGAAATTTTACTTTCATTTCATGTCTCTTCAATATTGGTCCAGAACATATTGGAAGATCATTAATTATTTTACTTTTCCGTTAAATCTTAAAAATATTTTTTACGGCTTGATTATGCAAGACTGCCTATCGTCTTGATATCTATCTAAAACTAAATTAATCTGCCCTGAGAGAGTAGAATTAAGCAGTTAGGGTAGAGAAATTCATTTGAATTAAAGTTAAATAGACAATATCAAAGATAAAATATTAATATTATTTTATTCTATAACATAAATATAATTATTTAATTTCTGTTTAAAGATTGAAAAAATATTCCACATAAAAGTTTTAAATATCAGATAATCAATTTAATATTATTTTATAATTTATATAGTTCATATTTATCGTATATATAAATATAAATCAATATCATTTTTTCTTTAACTTAGTTTAATTGAATTTTTCTTTTAAAAAGCTTATATAGAAAAAGAATAAGACCTAACAAGGGTGCCACTCAGAAGTATTAGTTAAATTTACCTGTATATATATATATATATATATATATATATATATATACTTATATATTACTTTATAAAATGCAGGGAGTCGTAAAGAGAAAAACAACTACCTAAAAGCAAAATATCCCATCTCTATCTTTGACCACCTACACAAGAGGCTCGTTTCCTTTCACAATCGTAAATAACATCAACTAAATATAGTATGTACTATAGTAGCAACATACCCTTTCAACGATCCATCTATCTTTGCTTCTTTTTTCACTCTATTTTTATTTATTTATTCATTTATTCATCTACCCTTGAAAAGTCAAGCGAATTACAATGGTGAGTGATTTATTTTATAGCCTATCAATAATGGATCTTGATGATCATATTATTGATGGTGTTAAACAAACAGTATCAATATTCGAAATTAGTAACAAAGTAAAGTTATGAAAAAAAAAGTAAGCAAATAAAAGTTTTAATACTTTTATAGAATCATAAAATGGCCGTAAAAAGAGACAAAATAAAATGAGAATATATACATCTATACAAAAGGTAATGTAGAAATGTTTACATTCATTAAATTTATTATAAAAATAGAGTGAAAATAAAAGAAGTATATTGCTATATAGTTGAAAAATAATTTACAAATTGTTATCCCCAATAAAGAAAAAGTAAAAAAAGGAAAACAAGTATATTTTATGAAAGAGAAACTCTTATTAGTAGGTGTATTTATATTTAATGAACTGATATAATATATATTAAACAAGAAAATATTTATATAAATTTTCACTGTGGTTTTAACAAGAGAATGGTAGTGTAAATGTTCCCTGATACAACACCTGAGGTATGTCAAATAATGTTAATTTTTATTTTTTATTTTTTTTTATAATTAATTTTAATTTTATACGAAATTTTACTAGCCCTTAATTTATTGTACTTGTTTATTTTAATAATTGACATACATAATTTTCCGAATATACAAATATACTAATTATTGTAAAATATTGATTGATATTCTTAATAGAATTAGAATTAGTTTTATTGATGTCAATTATTCTTTTTAGATGGAACTTACTATATTAAGATATATCTATTAATTAATACAAGTATTATATAAATTAGTTATTAGTTTATTCGAATAATTTTATAATTTATTATTACAATTTATTATATTATATATAATATTTAAATTTTTTTTGGATTCATTATATCAATTCTTTGTTTGGGAATTGTTACAATTATTTAATTATGTGTAACATGAATCGACTTGCACAAACAATTTCAAATAATTTTAATATATCTATTAATGGAATAAAAAACAGATATGGATACATAAATAATAAATATAAACATTTTTAATTTTATTTTATTTATAATATATATGCAAGACTAGGCTGTGACGTCATGAATGGCTGGATGACGTCATATAATTTTAAATCAAGAAAAAACTAATAAATATGATTTTTCTCGAGGATAAAACCAATACAAAGTGCATGATTCGTGGTGATATATAAAAAAATCTCCTTTGGTGTGAAAATAACCCTTTCCTTCCTATCGTCGATCGCTAATACTACCACTTCCGGTTTCCGGAATTGCACCAAAAGTTGATCAATTCATCCCACTGATGCATTAAGTAAATATACCAAATTTCATCAAAATCGGTTGAGCCGTTCAGGCTGTACACATCTATACGGACGGACGGACGGACGGACGGACAGACATCATGCTAAAAATACTTTTTTCTGTTTAGAAAATGCATGATCCGTGGAGATATGTAAAAATCTCCACATGTGAAATTTGGTGTGAAAACAATACCTCCCTTACTATCGTCGGTCGGTACAAAAAGATGTTAATAAATTATAATAGAATATAATCATTTGGATTTAAAATAAATTTAAAAAATATACTTAATTTAAAAAAGTCAAAAATTTAAAACAACTCCTTCATATTTTATTTTTTATATAATATTTAGTAATTAAATTAACTAAATAATATATTTTTTACCGACCGACGATAGTAAGGGAGGTATTGTTTTCACACCAAATTTCACATGTGGAGATTTTTACATATCTCCACGAATCATGCATTTTCTAAACAGAAAAAAGTATTTTTAGCATGATGTCTGTCCGTCTGTCCGTCCGTCCGTCTGTCCGTCTGTCCGTCCGTATAGATGTGTACAGCCTGAACGGCTCAACCGATTTTGATGAAATTTGGCATATTTACTTAATGCATCAGTGGGATGAATTGATCAACTTTTGGTGCAATTCCGGAAACCGGAAGTGGTAGTATTAGCGATCGACGATAGGAAGGAAAGGGTTATTTTCACACCAAAGGAGATTTTTTTATATATCACCACGAATCATGCACTTTGTATTGGTTTTATCCTCGAGAAAAATCATATTTATTAGTTTTTTCTTGATTTAAAATTATATGACGTCATCCAACCATTCATGACGTCACAGCCTGGTCTTGCATATATATTATAAATAAAATAAAATTAAAAATGTTTATATTTATTATTTAAGTATCCATTGTTTTTTATTACATTAATAGATATATGAAAATTATTTGAAATTGTTTCTGTAGCTTGAAATTAATTTATTTCAAACCGTCGGTCGGTTCGGACCTGGCCACAGGTCAACTTATTTTATTAGATATTGATTAAATTT
Source organism: Labia minor (assembly GCA_963082975.1). Taxonomy (NCBI): domain Eukaryota; kingdom Metazoa; phylum Arthropoda; class Insecta; order Dermaptera; family Spongiphoridae; genus Labia; species Labia minor. The sequence continues at coordinate 79,259,741 of OY720347.1, read as the reverse complement.
ATATATTATTATATATTCTAGAAAAGAAGAAATATTCGAATTAATAAAAAATAAATTAAATATGATCTAAATATTTTATTAAATTAATTAAAATGAGAACTTTTAGAATAAATTATCTAATTGAAATGATATTTGAATATTAGAATTTAAAATAAAATATTTTATTAATTATTTGTTTGGGAATTGCTATTATAATTCATTTATATTCATTGTGAATTTGTGAAAATGATTCCGCTAGAGCCGCTAGAGCCCCGAGAGGTTCTTGAGTGAACAACATGGAGCATTATATAAACTTTAAAAAATTAATTTCTGCTGTTATTTATTAGATATTAATAAAATTTATAGCCTATGTTACTCTAGAGGTATATAAGAATATTGTGATGTAATTTCATAGAAATCAGTTCAGCCAATTCTGAATCTATAAAATAGTTATTTTCCGGACAGACAGACAGACTGACATGAAAAATTCTAAAGTCACTTTTGGATTCTAGAGGTCATGAAACGCGAAGATATGCAAAATTCTGAGCAATGTGCAGACAAAAACCTTTTGTTATATATATATATATATAAGATATATATAGATAAAATTTTAAATTTAATAGAATTACCTACATAAATAGAAAAACTAAAAAAATAACACAAGTTTTATAAATAAAAAACTTTTCTCCATTGGTATGATCTCAAATAATATATCAAAGTTTATCATTATATCTATTATTAACATTCAATCTGTTGTTTTTTATGGTAGAAACTTAAGTTTATAGGAATAAATGGAATAGAGAAGGTTGGGTATTAGAGATGGATCCTGACCCTAAGATGGGGCTGTTGATGACAAAAAGCAAAGTCCCGCAGGAGCTGAAGAAGCAAGCATTCGAGTTTAGCAGTTGAGAACTTAATGGCCACAAACTTAGAAGAACCACCACACCCCCACTAGCAGAGGAAAGTTGCGTACTTATCATTCCCCGGGACGAAGCTCTGCTTAATTACTTACATGATGAATAAATTATAACTATAAGGACGATGGGCCTTCGTCTTAAGACTTTATATATATATATATATATATATATGAGGACAATCTCTCCATTACAAAGATTCATTCTCATGTGTCTACGTTTACAATTTATATAGAAAATAAAATATTTTAGATTTATGAGTTTTATATATAATATGAATAAATGCAACACAATAAGATAAAGTATATATCATATAAAACAGATAAAAGGATATATTGAGGATGTATGTTGTTAAATGAAGATTTTACTGCAAAGCTGCAAGACTCTGATTCTCTTAGTAATAAAAGCATAGTAGGCGCATTTAAAAACAACAAAGTAGCTCTATGTATATGTATATGGTATTTTTATATAGCTATCATCATAATGATATAAAATTTAATTGAAATTTTTTGGTATTAATTATGAAATTATTAATATAGAGTGTGAATATTAGAGATTAAAGGAGTAGGTTAAACATTTCAGGAAACTTCTAGTCATGCTGGAATGTAACAAGTATAAACATTAATAATAAGTAAACAATAGTTCAATTTAGAATTTTCAAAAAAAAAAAAAAAAAAACATGTAAAAAATTTCGTCTAAAGAAACGAGTAGGAATTTAAAATGATTGTGATTGTAATACTTAAAATGTAATTCATCATTTCTTTTAAATTTTTACCGACCGACGATAGTAAGGTAGGTATTGTTTTCACACCAAATTTCACATATGGAGATTTTTTACATATCTCCACGAATCATGCATTTTCTTAACAGAAAAAAGTAGTTTTAGCATCATGTCTGTCCGTCTGTCCGTCCGTCTGTCCGTCCGTATAGATGTGTACAGCTTGAACGGCTCAACGGATTTTGATTAAATTTGGTATATTTACTTAATGCATCAGTGGGATGAATTGATCAACTTTTGGTGCAATTCCGGAAACCGGAAGTGGTAGTATTAGCGATCGACGATAGCAATGGAAGGGTTATTTTCACACCAAATTTCACATGAGGAGATTTTTTTATATCTCTCCACGAATCATGCACTTTGTATTGGTTTTATCCTCGAGAAAAATCATATTTATTAGTTTTTTCTTGATTTAAAATTATATGACGTCATCCAGCCATTCATGACGTCACAGTCTGGTCTTGCATATATATATTATAAATAAAATAAAATTAAAAATGTTTATATTTATTATTTATGTATGCCTATCTGTTTTTTATTACATTAATAGATATATTAAAATTTTTTGAAATTGTTTCTGTAGCTAGAAATTAATTTACTTCAAACCGTCGGACTTACTTCGGGCCTGGCCACAGGTCAATAATTATTATCTTTTAATACTTTTTAAGATTTTATACTTGAGAAGAATTTTCTTCTTATCAACCTACATAAATTTACAATTGTACATTATTTGAATTAAACTCCACAAATGATCTATTGTATGAAATAACTTGAAATAAAAAATATCCGTAGATATTTACCCCCAAACCCATAATAATCTTATAATATCAATTTACTGAACAGAGAGCTTACGTAAATACATAGTTCATCCTCCGCCATGATAACTTGATCATCACAAAACAAAAGAATGTAAATGTATTTAACCCCTAATTTATGTTAATATTTGAACATTTCCTTCATCATTTTTAGGCGTCCTATCTATATAGATTTTGAAAAACTTAAGCCTTTGTTACTTAGAAAGTTTATGATGTTTCATTTTGTATCTTTAGATGATTCTTGTGCATTTATATACTAGTTTCATTATGTTTGTATCTTGTTGTGACAATTTTCTTCGATATTATCTTGCATAGTCTTTGCACAGGAAGGAACATTATGAAACTATTAAAATTAGACGCATCTCTTCTAAATGATTTATGATGCTTTGTTAAGTTAGGTTACTATTAGTATTTTTTCCAATTTTTGTTTGTCTTTAGTGAATGTAAAAGTTTCGATAATTTGTAAAAAAAAAACATTTCATTATCATATTGTAATATTATATAATATATTTAATATTAATTATTGTATTCATTTATGCATTTTCAAAAGCATAAAATAATTTATGACTTTAAATATACATGTAAATATGTACGAATGTAGTTTTAATTGTCAAGTATTTAGTACATATACAAATAGTATATTTCAACCTATATTTATCTATTTAATGTAACATGCAAGTTTCATTAGTGAACGAAAATATTTCATATCATTCCCACGAGAGGAAAACAATTTCCCTTTATCCGAATGTTTGGGATTGTTCTGTTAATACTCCGTGTACAAACGAGTTTCATGTTATAAGTTGTCACCTTCTTTAAAGTACAATGACATTCAAATATGCATTTCTAACATGATCTTTGTTTAATTATTAACAGGAAATTTAAACCTCGTTTGTAAAACTTCGTGTTTAGTAAAATTATTTAGTTTTCAAAAGACAAACTTTCGGTTAGAAAAAAAAAAAAAAATAAAAAAAAGAAATGTACTTAAAGTTATGTTTCTTTCTTATATTTATTATTATATTTTTTTTTTTACGCCTTGAATTTCAAAGAATAATTAAAATATCAAATAGCATGCTTTCAAAATGTTTAAGCATTTAGTTAATAGACCTTAAAGGAGAGATCGTTAAAACGAACAAGGAGTGTGTGTGTATCATAGAAAAAACCTCAATCTTTAAGGTTTAAAAATATCTTTCGTTTTGTTTTTAGAGGGATGGAAAAAGAAGAGAGAGCGGAGATGAGAGGGGGGTTCTTCATTTATTTTATTTATCGAAATTTCTTGTTGACTTGTGTTTTTATCACTTTTAGCTACGAGCAGAACGAGCTTTACATGAGATTTTTTCGTTTTTTTTTCATTTTTTTTTTTTTTTTTTTGTGAGATGGCTAGAGAAGAGTGAGAGAGGTGGTGAGGTGAGTGTTTAAGCGTTTGGATATTTTCGTTTTGTAACATTCCATCCATCCGTCTTCGTCTCGTTTTTCTGTCGAACCGTTTTGCCTCTTTTCTTAGCCAAGCTATCTTTTCAGACACTGAAAGGTTCAAAAGAGAAGGGAGAGAGGAATAAAAAGACATTTACAAAATATCCATTTTAAGATTTTTTTTTTTTTTTACATTAGAAAAAAAATTATGATAACATATTTATTGAGAAATTTGGCTAGTTTAAATTTATGAAGATGTTCTAAAATACTAAATGTATCTTCATTGTAAAATTTGAGAAAAAAATATTAAATATATAAAAACTCGGATATGCTATCGTACTATCGCCCTCGTTCATTTGAATGTATATACGATACATATATAAGAAAGCATATTTATTTACTTTGCATTTATTTAGTTTTTTTTTTTTTGTCATTTTTCTTATATTTGTTTTAAAATAATATTACATATATTATATGAATATTTCACAAATTTGAATACTGAATCACATAACTATTTATTCTACTTGAGTTTCGTTGGTAAAGTAGTAAAATTATTATTGTTAACGTAATATATTAATAGCAAATATAAAATTCTAATAAAAAATAAATAAATAAAACAAAAATCTGAATATATTAATATATATAAATAAAATTGAATTTATTTAAAAAAAAAAAATTATACGTGTATATCTATCTCATTAAAAGATATTTTGCAATCAGCTTTGAATATATAAAGTTTATCAAAATGTAATTAAATTTTACTCCTCCATACATCTACTTTTCCGATGGGAATTTGCTATCTCCTTAACGGGGGGGGGGGGGGGGCCTAGTTTAAATTTTTCAATTAATAATTATTAAGACCATTTTCTATACCGTCTTACTTCAATTCTCCTTTGTAGAGTTTAAAGTATCTTCCGTAAGTTTCCTTTGTGAAGGCAATGTTTCAGATAATCCTCTCAGGATGAAAACAATAGCTTTCCTGATATGAGAATGTTTGGAATTGTTCACTCTTTGTACATAAATGGGTTTATATTTGATCATAATCATTAATAACAACTTAGTTTAATTAATGTCTTCTGAAATTTTAGTCATGCAATTACAAACTGAAAATAGGTATTTGATGTAACTAATCAAAATAGAGAGAATCTATATTTGCTGAATAATAATAATTTGCTCAGACAACTTAATTTGAAAAAATCCTACGCTACAAAAAAAAAAAAGAATCAATAAAATATATTCGGTTGTAACACGACTACTTAGCTAAAACAACACTTTTTGACTTGTTTAAGTAATATTGAAGATGTGATGAAGGCTTGGTGAAATATTTCTTGTAAAAAGACGTTTTTTGGTTGATCTTATCTTATCTTATCAAGATCAATTGAAGTTCAGAGAAAATGTTAGAAACGAGTACCAAGTTTGTGATGTTGTTTAAATATATTTTACTTTAACTTTATACTTTTCAAGAATATTATAATAATATTATAAACTATTATGTTATAAACTTTCTTCATATTTTAATGATTATATGATACATTTTTCAATATTTTCATATATACTTGTTCATATATGTATATTTGATCAATTTTTTTTTAATTTAATAATTTGACGATATTTTGCTGATTTAAAAATTTTTCAAACTAATTTCACGATTATAGATATAGAAAAAATTGGGAAGAGAAAGAAAAATCCACAATGGCTTTAGGGGCAGATAACAGAGAACGCAAAGGAGGTCTTATTTACCAATGGGCCTTGGGTTGCCCATGCAAAGAAGGGCCAAATCCTCCGGGGATTTCTTGGTTGGCCTCTAATCGGGTTTAACCGGCGTCTCAAGTCAGCTGCCTGGTTTCTGTCCTCAAGAGATGCGATGTAGTCAGCCGAAAAGCAGCGACAGTCAGCGATAGTTGAAAAAAGCGGTCTTCGTCTCAAAGGAGCGAAAAGGGCGGATTCAACAGGAAATAAACAAATAGAGAATGATACAAGGGTCGTCTAATCTTGACATTTCCTTTAACATGAATTCAATCTACGCTTATTTACCTGAATCTTTCTTTCTATGTAGATTTCAAAATTATATAGATTTATATAAATAAATAATATAAATTTATGAATTATAAACACGAATAAATTAAAATTTCATCGATATCTCAATTAATTTCGTGGAATTCATAGAAAAAACGACATCTTTCACTAAGATATATGCGAAAATGCTATTTTTTAAATACAAAATATAAATTTATGAATTATATATCGTTTTCATTTATTTCTGATTCTAAACACGAATAAATTACAATTTAATCGATATCTCAATTAATTTCGTGGAATTCATAGAAAAAACGACATCTTTCACTAAGATATATGCGAAAATGCTATTTTTTAAATACAAAATATAAATTTATGAATTATATATCGTTTTCATTTATTTCTGATTCTAAACACGAATAAATTAAAATTTCATCGATATCTCAATTAATTTCGTGGATTTCATAGAAAAAACGACATCTTTCACTAAGATATATGCGAAAATGCTATTTTTTAAATACAAAATATAAATTTATGAATTATATATCGTTTTCATTTATTTCTGATTCTAAACACGAATAAATTAAAATTTCATCGATATCTCAATTAATTTCGTGGATTTCATAGAAAAAACGACTTTTTTCACTAAGAAACTGCAATATGTTAAAAAAAAAGAAAAATATTCTTCATGATGAATTCTGCAGCAACACTTTTATCAAGCTTGAATCAAAATCACCTAATCACACGAAGATTTTTGTTTTTACAAAAAAATTCTCTGTTATAATTATATAAAAAAATCTAATAACTTAAAATCATTTAAACTTAATTTTTATTCCCTGTTAGAAAAATTTAATTTTTAAATTAGATTGTAAATTGGTTTTTCCCTAATAATAGATTATATTTTTTAAACAACAACAAATTCCGACCAATTTCCATCAAGATATCATACTGTTTCTTTTCATTTAAATGATCGTTTTTGGAGTCTCATTAGATTTTGGGTTCGTTGATAGGGATTGCCTTGTTTGACAGTGAACATGTGATTTATGTCCTGATGGGGGCTATCTCATTGGTTGAGGGTGGGACACTCGTATTTCCACTCATTGGCCACAAAATTGAAATTAGCCAGGGGTCATTAACATACGCGTTTGTCGTCAAAGCGGACCGGCTTCTTTCAAGGTTTATCGCCCATATGGTTGATGGAAACGACCCAGCCAGTCAACCAACCATCCAACCCCTATGATATGATTCCTATCAATGTCAATGAGGGAGAACTGTTGTTGTGTATCAAGGATTATACTCCATACTCATAAATACGAAATATTGGTTCATCAAGACAAAGAATGAGTTAATTATTCAGATTATATCCCTTTGAAATGATAATAAAACAGATGGTCCAATTTATTTAATAATCTATATAAGTATATAAAAAAATTTGTATGTGATCTGGACATTTTGATTTATCCATAGTTTCTCATTTTTCATTAATTACATATTACAAGTAATATAGATCTTATTATTAAATAATTATATTCCATTATTGAGACATCAATTGCAATAAATAATAATTATTATATCAATTAATAAATTCTGAATTTATTACATATACGATATCGTATATTCATGTATATGGGATAGAATACTGCAAAAATAAAAATAAAAAATCGAAATTTATTTGTACTGAGAAGAATTTTGAATAAAATTTCAAATAGTACTGCTAAGCAGACAGATAATTTTCTTGTCATTTAATAATAATGGATAATATTCTGTATAATAATTCTAACCCCCCCTCTAATCGTGTCGATCTATAAAATATAAAAAATGCGATGGACAACACGTTTTTTTTTTTAGATCGAAATATTAATATTGAGATAAAAATAAAAATTAGTCATGCTTTATTTGCAAAATTAGTCACAAGCAGTGGGGTTGATTAAGATCAGATATCAAATAATAAAAAAATATTAATTAAAAATTAAATATATATTAGAATAATCTTTAGATTTCAATTATATTTCCCAACGGCGATCAATTAATAAATACAATTTTTTAAAAGAATGATATATTAAATTTAAAATATTAAAAAAAATATTATTTATAAAATTGATCTTAATGAACACATATGGCTTATGACTTATGACTAAATCTATAATACAAAATTTGAAAGTGTGAATCATAATACACTGCCTTTTATTCTATGAATAAGGTAATGAGTATTTATATTAAAATTGAATTTATTAATATTTATAAAATACATTTCATGCTAAAACTGAATTTATAAAAATTAAAGATTCGTGTTCTAATTTTTGATCAAAGATAGTCATAACATGTTTGCGATATTGATCACAAGCAAAGGGATAAATTAAGACCAGATATTATGTGTGTATGTGTGCTATTAATATAATATATTGATATTAATAAGAATAGATAAGTACTGAAATTTGGTTCAAAATTACTTAAGAAACCAAGACATAATATAATACTTGATGAGAGATGGCTAATGATGTGATAAGAAATAATCAGTTCTTTGACTAAAAATCATTTATAAATAATTAGTTAAAATAATATACAGTATATATAAGACTGAAGAAATTATATATTTTCAAAATAAAGAATGGAACGAAGTTAATTAAAATTATTTATTGATAAAAAAATAATATAATTGTATAAAAAAAGATAAAGATGTAAAGTTTCAAAGTTTAAGAGATTTATGATAAAATAACATTCATATTGGAGGGGCGAGGAGGGGGTCGCCTGGATTAATAAATGGAAATGGAATGGGAGAATTTGGTAAAGGATCATAATATTAATTTAATTAATAAGGGATAAGGATTGAATTAAATAAAAGGAATAAATGTTGACCGTGTGTGTCGCCAGCGATATTTTTTAGAAATATGCAAACTATTAAATTCTAATTTGGAATGAGGTTACCCGGCCGAAGATACAACAATAATTGGTTCAGAGTAAATAAATGAAAATTTTGCAATTGGATTGAAAGGGTGGTTTGTATAAAGAAAATAAAAAAGTCAATTAAAGTTTGAATTTTAAGATAAAAAAAATATAAAATTTAATAAAAAAAAAAAAAAAATAAAATGATATGACAAAGGATTGATTATGATGATTTATGCAAAAGGAATTTTCCAGTGGCGAAAACCGAAACAAACGCTAGAAATGGCTTGATAAATGAAATAATGATAATAAAAGAAAACTGAGATGTAACATAGGATGAATACAAACGTGTGAAATTTAGCAAAAGAATAATCCGCTTGTAGTGCAAATCAAAATTAAGATTTGCAGATATATAAATTAATTTTAAATTTTATAGTGGTGAGCGGATTACTAGAGAATGAATGACGATCAAATACTTTTAAGCGCGGGCTTTTTGAACGCCCGCCGGCCCGTTGACAAAGTTGGCTCTTATTTTGATTTTTCGTTCAATATGTCTCTAAAAAAAAAAAAAAAAAAAGATAAATTTTTTTTATTAGTGTTTTCGAAATATGGCCTTTATCATCATCATCATATTCCCCTCCATTATTTTAATATAGTACGATATATATTGTATAAATATATTTATTTATGGTATATTTGTGTTTATATATTATTATGTGTTTTTGAGAGAGAGAGAGGAGGTGTAATCATCCATTGATATTCATTAAAATAGATAGACAGACTGACAGATATATTCGCCCTTATTTATTGAATAAACTATTATTTACTCTCCCATTCATGAATATATAATAAATTCTATTATTTCTATTTGATTTCAGCCACAAGGTATAATTAATAAAGAAAAAAAAATCAAAATTTCGAATCTGAAAAAATTTAAACAAAGGAATAGAAAAATGATTGAATTTGTAAATATTTATTTATTTCAATTATTATTTACTTACTGTAATTAACTAGCAATGAATGTCGCAATGAATATTTTTATATAATTATACAATAAAAATAATTTATGTATGCCTAACATTTGTTAGGTAGATGAAAGAGAAGTTATGTAAATTAGGTAATACAATCAAATTGATTAGTCCTCTGTCGAATAATAATGAGGGTTGTGTTAACCATATAAATCGGATACCCTATGGGATTGTTTTTCTAGAAATTAATGAATTTTTATTTTCATTTTATACACAATTAGAATAAAAATACAAATTATAATATTAAATTAATTTTATTCTTATTAATTATTATTATTATTTAAATGTATCTTTTGTAAGTAAAGTATAATTTAATTCATATCTGTGTGTAATTTTTCTTGATTGGCTAGAATTCATTAATTTTATTTTCTTTGTTTTTAATACATATTACTTACAATTAGAAATAAAAATATTATTTTAATAATATTAGTTTTTTATTGTCCCACTTTTGATTTTTGGTTTATTTTTGGTAAAGAATTGTTTATTTTTATTTTATGTATTCAGTTGAAATGGTAAATTATAATAAAAATTTATAATGTTTTTTAATAATTCTAAATGAATGATGAAATGATGTTTGGAATGCAATTAAAAACAAATTTTATCATTTAAAATCAAATATAAATCCACAAATGAAACAATCTCAAAGCAATCAAAAATATTAGCATGATAATAAATCAAAATTTCTTAAAATTGAATAAGAGAAAAGATTGGATAATTAACAGCTAATTAACTAGTAGAATGGATGATATTCATAATAATCAGTCCAGCAAATTACCCAGATAGACAGTCAATATTATTAAAACTATATACACTTTTAGTAATTCAAGTGATTTCTCCTTGAACCACATTCTTAATGATGTATTAATGATAATAATAATGTTATTATTGGTGTGTGTGTAGACAAGATTACGTAAAAACGGTTTGAGCTAGAATCATGAAATTTGGTATACGGGAATTATTCAAAATTCATAGTTTTCTATCAACTTTTGAGAAATGTAGCTCAACCGGAAGAGGCTCATTACCTACAACGTTTTCATTTTTTCTCTTCTAAACTGACCGTAAAAATAAAGATATATGTTTGATAGTTTTTCACATGATTAAAAATTGTATAAAACTGCTATATATAGAATTTCAGCTTGATTGTATCTCTGAAAGTACCAGAATTAATTTTTAACACTGCAAATCTCACGCGCCAACACGTGACGTGGTGCCATCAACAAAGAGCCAAACATTATTTATTAATTTATAATTAATTAAATTTAATTTAAATATGTGTTATTTAATTCAATACAAATTGCGAGATAGTCAAGTGGATACACTCCAGCTTATTTTTTCTTGTAAACAGGAAAACCACTTTTTTGGAGAGAATCAGAATGACTTGAAAAGTCTGTCAATAACAGTCAATCGGGATTACTTTTACTCTCAAATAACTTAGATAATTTTTTCCATCGAAAGGTAAAAATAATTAAATAAATAAATATTATTTATTAATTTTAAATAATTATATTATACACTTTTATCAAATACACTCATTTATTTATTCTGAGCCAAACACGCGTTGGTTTAATAAATATTATTTATTAATTTCAATTAATTAAATTTAATTTAAATATAATATATGTTAATTAATGCAATTCAAATTTGCGAGATAGTCGAGTGGAGCCATTCCAGATTTTTTTTTTTTTAATAATGTTTTGATTGAACTGAGGCTTTGGTATAAACGCATAGATACAACCCAATGTTTGGTGTCATTAGAGCCAAAAGGGGCCATTTATCAAAAATGTTCCCCTAGCTCCATCATCATTTATAAAATAAATATTTTTATTTACATCGTTATAAATTCTCTTGTTGGCTAGATTAAATGTTTTGTTCCCTTCAAATTCGTTAATAGAATAGATCTCAATTCAATTGTATATGAAAATGAATAAACACTTTTCTTATACCGAATTATCTTATCATTTCCGGTTTATTCAATTAGTTTGTGACGAGGAAATAAACAACAAAATCGAAACAATTATTTAAAATTTTTTTCTACAAAAATAGCCACATGATTCTAATGGTCTAAAAAAAAATCATCCCAGATATTTCGGGGAAATTGTTAAAATGAATCGAACTAATTTATTTTTACGACAGGTATAGAGAAAGGTGGCAGTTGGAGGAAGGGAGGGAGGGAGGGAGGGGTGGGGGGAAGAGTGATAGGAAGAATTGTGTTTATCTTCGACTGCCATCCAAAGGACTTCTCTCTTTCTTTAATGAATCTTTTAAAATGGGTGACATCTTTTTTTTGGAAGGACGCACCCGGTGGCGAAGTGGATGATGACACTCCAGGCAGATGTCCGTCCACCTGAGAGGGGCAGGTATTTCTTCCACGCGCGTCTCAAAGGCTGTTGCAAAACAAATAATCGACCCTCGCTTTATATTTAGTTCACAAATAGTTGGAAAATAAATTGACCGTGTCGATAAAAGGAGGCAAATAAAGGCCCAGATCCAAAAGAAGAAGATATTTCGTTTTTTTTATTTGTAAAAATCACTGTTCAAAAATGTAAGGCTTAAAATGTCAAACTATACCTATAAGTTCTAATGAATATTCGATAGAAGAAAAATAAACTACAAAAGTCTTCTAATTTAATGTTAGGATATTATATTATAATATTAAAAATTTTAAATACTTTTAATTGACTATAATATTTTTTTGCTCATTATACAAACCATTCACATAATTGTTTTAAGCTTCTGAAAAAAGTTCACAAATTATTAGGTGTACTACATATACCCAGCATATTTGAAATACACATAATATCTCAAAAATATACAAATATATATATATATATATATAATTTTTGCTATTATAATAAGGTAAGATTAGTAATGTGAGAATGTCAGATATCTAAAATAAAAAAAGCTGGAGTGTCTCCACTCGACTATCTCGCATTTGAGAATAGGATTAAATAACATAATATATTATATTTAAATTAAATTTAATTAATTATAAATTATGAATAATAAATATTAAACCACCGCATGTTTGGCTTTTTGTTGATGGCACCAAGTCACGTGTTGGCGCGTGAGATTTGCAGTGTTAAAAAATTAATTCTGGTAATTTCAGCGAATCAATCAAGCTGAAATTCTATATATAGCAGTTTTATACAATTATTAATCATGTGAAAAATTATCAAACATATATCTTTATTTTTACGGTCACTTTAGAGGAAAAAAAATCAAAACGTTGTAGGTAATGACCCTCTTCCGGTTGAGCTACATTTCTCAAAAGTTGATAGAAAACTACGAATTTTGAATAATGCTCATGTACCAAATTTCATCATTCTAGCTCAAACTGTTTTTGCGTAATCTTGGTTACACACACACACACACACGCATACACACACACACAGACATTTTTCTCAACCTTAGTGAAAATGATTCAGGAACCTTCAAAACGTATAAAAACATCAAAATCTCAACATCGAAAATTTTCGTGATCGCAATACTATCTCTTACGAGATAGTAAAAATAAGACACCTTTAGAATGAGTTTTTGTTGAGAAAAAATATCTCAGACCTAACATATTTTAATTACCAAATTTTAGTTTAGATCTCTTTTGTTATTTTCTGTTCATAAATATACATATACTTATATACAAGAGAAGAGAATTAAGATTAGGAAATATTAGTATGAAAAATGAGCATTGGCTAGGCACAGAACCGACCAACGATTTGAACAACATTATATGTAAATATATTTGTCATGTAACAAAAAAAAAAAATATTTTTAAAACTTGAATTAAAATGGCTAAATTATATTATCTTGATTTTTATTTTTAGTTTAATTACTCAATAACTGAAAAATTTCCGACGACGAATAGAAAATTAATTATTTACTTTGGAAACTACCACTTCTCTCTAGTTTCCAGATATTCACCAGAAGTTGATGAATTCATGCTACTGATGCATTAAGTAAATATACCAATTTACCAATTATCAAAATCCGCTGAGACGTTCAAGCTGAACACGTCTATAAGGACACACAACGGACGGACAGACACATGTGAAATTTGGTGTGAAAACAATATCATCCTTCCTATCGCGTCGGTCGATAAAAAAAAAGAATAACCTTTTATATAATGGATATAAAAATAACTAGAGTTTTTATATTTTATATTGAATAATCTTCTTTTAAATAAAATAAAAATAATATTTTTTTCTTCCTCTATGAACTGCCCCATATTGAATAGTGAATGAAATCAAACAAAGAGATTTTAATTAGCATAGATTAAATATTATTTAGAAGTATATGGAATTGTGAGTTTAATTATTTATGCAAAATATTTTTGATTTGAGAGATTAATATTTTCACAGGTTAATTGTAAATTATAACATAAAATGGATTAAATAGTAAATAGTTTTGTTTTTTTTTTTTACATTTATTTAAAAAAATGACGTTCAACCTTTTGAGAAATAATAAAACAATTGAGAAATGTTTTGTATGAATGAAGTGTTTGAGATAAAAAGATCTATGTTGGCTGATAACACATAAATTATTATTTTTTTATCTTTCAAAATTTTGATTAATAGCAAAATTTGAATTGAGAAGGGATTAATGTCATCTACATTTCAAGTTTATTTTTTTTTATCCCCTCTTGCTTCCGGAAATTGACTGACACATTCAAGGATTGATATACATCGCGTTATCATGTTAATGAAGGCGTCGATGTTTAATATAAATGTTAATGTGCTCTGAATATTTCTCTCGAAATTGTGAAAGACTAGATAAATGATCTTTTAAAGCATTCTTTTTTTCCTATGTCTAGTTTTTTAATGAGACTTTAATTTATAAATTTATTCTATCGGAGATTTTCTCGTATCTTGGATCGCAGTAAAGAATTTAAACAAGATAATATATTTAATTAATCGATCGATTGGAATTCGAAACAATTTGAGAAGGATGAAGAGTGGAAACCACCCAGATAGGTCTTTGATCAGGTTATTCCTTATTCATTTCCAATGGCCCTTGGTTGAGTAAACCAACTCATTGTAAGTTAACGGACCGACCTGTCGATCAGACTTAAGATCTTCTTCTTTAGACTGACAGGCAGCTGCCCCGAAGGCGTGTGGCCCGATTTAAGAACCAAACACTCCCCACAAACACAAGCACCAAAGGAAACCTCTCGTATTTATTTGTTTGTGTATGTTGAATGAATAACTTCACTCGAGTGAAGCTGGTGAGAGAAATTTGATCTCTCTATCGCGTGGTTTGATCGCTTCATAGAATTATTCCACCCCAAACCTGCACAGATGGATTGTACTTGAGACCGCAAACCACAGCAAAAAAAAAAAGGGTTTTGTTGCCAACCGTTGATCAGTTACATTCAAGTTACATGATATTAGGTAGAAAATAAATAGAAGCGGACAGAATAGGGTGTTTTTTCTTGTTTTTTTTTTTTGTTCCTTCGAGTTATTTTCATGGGACATGAATCGGGTGTTTTATGTTCAAGTCAATAAAAATCAAAACGGGATTATCTTATGTTCTATCGTTTCTCAAAAGGGTCTTAATATAATATAATAGTAATCAAAAAAATAATCTTGGTTAGAATGAGGTAAATAATCAAATAAGTAGAAGTATTTTTTTTTTTGCTTATTCTATTTGTAATATATATTGTTAGATAGGATGAAAAATTCCTTTTTATATGATAACATCTAATTACGTTTATTAGTTAAGTAATTTGTTTAATTACTAATTTTTACTTTGATATCATAAATATCTAATCATATTATTTATTTTCATTAAACATATTTTCGGAATAATTTTATATATAGGTGCTATACATATTTATATCAAATAGTTAAAACAATTTTTAAAATAGCAATAACAGGAATAATTTTTTGAAATTAAAAGTTTCCCATACAATAGCCAAGAATAAGATTAATATAGTCTGGATCTAATCCAATATATTAAAAGTAAGTCTATAATAAACATAGTGATCCCCAAAATAATATTTTCGTGAAAATATTAATATTACTACCAAATTTTTATAATAAATATTTTTGATTTTGATTAATTATTTTTATATAAATAATAATTTATTTTTTCTTATAATTAGATGGGATCTAATTCTTAATCTTTTCTTTCGAAGTGTGTTAATTCTAAGAAAAAAATTTCATACTGAATACTAAAAAGTTGAATTAATTTATGTAAGCATTTGTTTTTGATTATCAAGAATTCATTATATATATATATATATATACATTTTTTAATTAAATTATATATTTCACTAAATTAGAACCACCCCTTGGGAGTTGCGAGGGCTTTGATCCCCAATTATTTATTAATTAAAAAAAAAACATTATTAATAAACATATATTCAAATTAAATAAATAAGAGCGATATCTATGATTAATGAATAATCAGTAATGAGATTAATGTATGCAATGATATCATAAAAGAAAAAACTTTATTAATGAAAAACTTAATATAGAATCTGATTATCACACTTATAAATATAATGTTTATATGTACATAGCACATTTCACATAATACTTGGATTTCCTGAATTTCAAAATGTGTTTCACGTAAAAAATTCAACAAAGCTTGATCACTTAGATAAAAATCATCATTAATGAAAAGAAGATTACACAAATCAAGGGATAAAAAATAAATACCTATTCATGTCATGTATATTTTTTGTTTATATAGTCATAAATCTGTTTGTATTAATACATATTATATAAAAATCAAAAATGAACATTTACTTAAATTTATAAAGATTATATATGTTAATATTGAATAATTGATGGATGTCAAACTTTGACGCCAAAATTCCACTACATGATGTAGCTTTAGTTAATGTATTTGGAATGTTTAAAAATATTTTTAAGATAGACACTATTTCATTACATTACTTTAATTTACGACATATGTATAATAAAAAATCTGCAGTGTCTCCACTCGATTCTCTCGCAAATTTGAATTGGATTAATTAATTAACATATATATATATATATATATATATATATATTTAAATTAAATTATAAATTAAAATTAATAAATAATATTTATTAATCCAGCGTGTGTTTGACTCTTTGTTGATGACACCACGTCACGTGGTTGGCAGTCAACGTCTTAAAAAATTTAAAAAATTAATTCGGATACTTTTAGCGATTCAATCAAGCTAAAATTCTAAATATATATATCAGTTTTATACAATTTTTAATCTTGTTAAAAACTATCAAACATATACAAAACTTTATTTTTACCGTCACTTTAGAGGAAAAAAAACGTGATACGTGCTACATTTCTCAAAAGTTGATTTAACAGTTACTTATATAAAACAATTAATTTCATATAAAGTTATTAAGCATAATTTTTAATTCTTTAATAATAAATTGAAATTTTAGTATTTATTATAACTTTTAATAGTTTTCAATCAAATTTGATTTTTATTAAATTCAATCTGTATAAAGTCTAATTGTAAGATAAAAAAATAATACTTTATATATAACAATACTTCCTAAAAGTTAAATTTAGAAAAAAAATAATATATTAAAAAGAAATTTTAATCGAAATATTTACCTATTATTTTTCTTAATATATGGTATGTTAATTTATCTGTTTAAGTTTACTTCTATTAACTTATTATTAAAGAGAATTATAAATATATATATATATATATATATATAGAGAGAGAGAGAGAGAGAGATAATATCACTTTTTTACTTTCCCGCATACTTCGTATAAGGGAAGTATTGGAATCGTCAAAAATTTCGACTTCGAGATTTCGATAGATCTTGACGTTTTAGACCTCCCTGAGTCGGAAAATACCATTTTTCGAATTATGTCTGTGTGTGTGTATGTATGGATGTATGGGTGTATGTAATATTTGTCTGTGAGCAAATTTACTCAGAAACTAATCAAGCTAGGACTTGGAAATTTCGTACACCGATATTATCACAGTTTGTAGATTTCTATCAAAATTTCGTCAAAATCGGTTAACCGGAAGTGGTACTTTACCTACACTGGTTGCGTTTACCTTTCAAGTAAAGTACCAGTTTGCTTCGAGATATTTGCTTCCTATTTTCTATATAGATTTAAAAATATGAAAAAAATGCAGATACCAAATTTCATCATGATCTGACTACCGGAAGTGACATTTTACCTATACAAGTAGCGTTTACCTTTTTTTAATAAAGTTACAGTTTACTTCCAGATATTTTACATTTAAAATATCAGTTAACCGGAAGTAGCACTTTATTCTATATATATATATATATATACAAATGTTACCAAATATCAAATTTGACACCAATAAACTAACACGAACTGGCTCTTCATCAATACCAAGTTTACACATTCTAAATATTGATTCACAACTCTTTATACCTATTTATATGCGGGAGGACACTCCCGATTTTTAGTATAATAGCAAAGATTATAAATGAATTTCAATTTTAACTAAGAACTAACCAATTTATCTTATTTAACAATTTAGTCTATATTTAAATGAATAATTTATGTTTTTTCCAGAATAAAATGTAAAATATATTCAATTTGATTTCTATTATTATACTTATGTATATTTCACTTAATTTTTATTTCTATCATATATTGGGAAATTTAATGAGATTGGTTGGCAGTTTTTAAAGTCATGTGCCATTGAATGTACCATAAACGTTTATGGCACTGCAGATTTCTTAGTTTAAATGATCCATTCTAAAGATAAATAAACAAATAAATAAATGATCGAAAAAAATGCAAGATCAATAAACTATGATGTGAGAATTTAGCTCTCAAAAATGTTATAAAGTTAATAAAAATATTTTTATATTTATTTAAAAAATAAAAATTATTTTTTATTATTATTAGATATCTAGAGGAAATAGAAAATAAATGATAATATTTTCTAATGAAACAATGTAATAAATAAATATTAATTATATAATTAGGTAATACTTAATTTTCTAAAAATATATTATAATGAAATCAATATATATATACAGTGACGGATTAAGTTGATTGGGGGGGGGGCCGGACGGTGAAATTGAAATGGGCCTCTGTTATTTACAATTATAATTGAAAGACAAATTTTGTTTATATTATAATTTAGGCTGTTTTATACTTACATATATAGTACTTATGTAAAAAATACATAATTTTTACTGTGGTCACCGAGACCCAAAATTGAATATTTTTTCTTAAGTTAGTCGGGGTTCAAACACGGCCGAATAAAGATCTGTTGTTCAATAAATATCTGTATCAATAATAACTTGTTTTATTTAAACTCCGATTATCTATAAACTCAACAGTTTTTTTTAATTTTTTTTAAGGAAATATTTTTATTTAGGTTTCGGTGGGCCCCTCTGGTTGGTGGGCCCCGGGCGGCTGCCCGGTCCGCCCGGCGTTTAATCCGCCTCTGTATATATATGAAAAAATTTTACATAAAATTTACTTAGAAAAGGAACGAACTCCAATTTAATAGGATTAATGGAATACAAAGAATAAAATAGATTTAGTTCCTTTCTTTTTAAAATCATTAAATACAATTAAATAATTTAATTCATCATTTTCTAGTAGATAGTTTTATTTTTTTATATAGTAAATAATAGTTATAATAATAATCAAAAGTTAAATTAATTTTAAATCACTAATGATCAAATAAATAATAAAATAAATAAAATATGTTAAATATTGGCTGCTAATTTGTTAAATTTTAAAAAGGAAATTGCTAATATAGACTTGATAGAATATTATTTATTTTTTTTTACAAAGATAAACGAAGTATTAAGTAGTTGACTGGTACAATAGGTTAGTATTCTGTTCCCGACCGGAAGTTTTTTTTTTTTTTTTTTTTTGTATTCTATCAATCTCTTGATGGTGATTATTTTTTGACGACAGAAACGAATGGGTTTCGCGCGATGTAGCAAAAGGGTTCTTTTCCTCACTTGAACAGTAGTAGTAGGGGCGGGTGGGAGTGTAGTACTCCATCACTGCTCGATTCGTTCAACTCAGCCGAGGGTTAACAAAAAGGATTAATTAAACTTAACTTGATATCGAAAGCTTTTGAACGACATTTCTCCTCATTGTCCCAACCCTCATTTTCTCTCTGTTCTCCTTTTTCCCTCTCTCTTATTGGCTGCTCTTCATTTTATCATTAAGAAAAAAAAAAAAAAAAAAATGGGATCCATTTGGAATTGACACTTAAAACTAAACAATTACTGATAATGCTTTTTCCTAATCAATAGCAGCTTGCGATAAACTTTTGTAGTACATATATATATATATTTTGTAACAAAGCATAACAATAATAAAACAAGAGAGAAAATCGATTAAAATCTAATCGAAAAAAATTGTGTAAGATCATCTTTATTAAAAATATTCAATATGAAATGTTAATAAATTATTATATAGATAATAATATAATAGAGATTAGTATCTTTATTAAAACTTGTTATATGATATATTATATGCAATATATAAGTAATTATGAAAAACCTGAGAGAAATATGTTCATTTATTGAAAATATTTTTAAAAAATTGAATTATTGATATAACAAACGTAAATATTTCCTAATTGTAACCATTCTTCATTAAATGAATCATTACTCTATTATTTGATTATAATACGCCCCACAATAGTTATATTGTTCATGTGAAATCAATCGTAATTGATTTTATGTGTTTCAAACAAAATAAATAATATTTTAATTTATTTTATAAAAAAAAAAAAAAATTCAAGAAAAAAATATGGTAAGTTTCTTAATACAAAGTGCGAATTCAGTAATTGAATTATGATGTATATACAGTATATATGTATATATATAAAGGTTGATATAAAAAAATACCTGTATGTAAATTTCCCTAGAGATCGTTTTTATTATTCGCAATAAGTAGGTTTACATATAAAAAAAAATATAAAGGATAAAAAGAGGGAGAAAGAGATGTGAAAATGAAAAAAGGTGAGTCAGGGAGTAAAAAAGAAAAGAGAATTGTTTTTGTGGGATGGAAAAATCAAGTTTTCAACAACATCGAATTTGATTTTTTTTTTTTTTTTTTTTTGGAAAAAAAAATTCAACATTATAAAGATGTTTTTATTTTAACATCAAAAATTATATTTTATATATATGTAATTTTAATTATCTTTTTTAAATCAAATAAATAAGTATTTTTTTCTATAAAGAGAATAAAATAAGTAAAATTTAATAAAATCGTTTTTAAGGAACTTTTACATAAACAACATATTTTTTCTCTCATATTTTCAATATGATAAGAAATATTATATTTACTAATAGCGGTTTTTCATAACACTTTAAAACAAGAATTTCTATGTTTTTTTAATAGATAATAGATAAAATGTATTGCCTGTGTTCAAATACCGACATATTTAGAATTCTGTAAAATAATTTTAAAATAATGGATGGATTATTATTATATACAATTTCACGGAAAATCAAACTTAGAATATCGTAAAGTTATTTTAAGATTTTTCAGGATATAAAACCTATAGATAGGTAGCAATTTTTAAATTCCTAACAATAAATAAAACATATTTTGATCCGATTCGTCACTTGCTTAATCAGTGGCGTACCTAGAACTTTTGCCGCCCGGGGCGATCTCCAGTTTGCCGCCCTTTCTATTATAAGTCAATCAAATAGTGGTTTTTATTAATTAATACACATAAATAAATTATTAAGTTATTTAATCAATATTAATTAATACACAGAGTAAATTTTAAACCAAGTAGACCGCCTTCCGCCGGCCCTGCTTTTCAAAATAAAAATCGATGATTTAAAAAAATATTGGTATATCACTTCAAAGTAATCATATAAACTTTTCAAAAGAAATGACATTTATAAACTGATATCAAAAAATTTTAGTTAGGAAAAATTGCCGAACAAATTTATATAAATCAAATAGTAAACTTATAATAATCATAATAATCATTTATTATTCAAGAAAGAAAAAAAATAAATAAATATGAAATGAATAAGTTGCTTTTTACAACTATTACTAAATATAAAAAATGCCGCCCCAAGATAAGTGCCTCCCTAGATACGCCACTGTGCTTAATTAGTATAATAAAAATATAAAATTCGATAAAACAGTTACAACATTAGCATTGAAAATTGAAAACCTCTCATATTTGTAGATTAAATATTACAATAATTTTAAAATTCAAATTATATTAATTAACATTAAATAAGTTATTAAAAATTGTTTAAATATAAATATTATGAATATTATG
The DNA here is from genome assembly GCA_963082975.1 of Labia minor. Lineage (NCBI taxonomy): Eukaryota > Metazoa > Arthropoda > Insecta > Dermaptera > Spongiphoridae > Labia > Labia minor. Next base: position 79,237,686 of record OY720347.1, on the reverse strand, counting down.
TAAGTATATTTAATTTTTTTTCAAAATAAATTATTGATATTAATAAAAAATGTTATTTATGTGAATTATTTATATTAAATTATGTTTTAACATGTTAATATTTTAAATATTAAATTGAAATCAATAATAAAATATTTGTCTAACAATTAGTCAAGATTTTCTAACAAGTTTCTGGTTCGCTCATGTTTAATTACTTTCAATTTTGGCCCAAATTACAAAAAGTTTGTCAACTACTGATAAATAGAAAAATAAGATATACAAATTAAGGATGAGTGGAGGTGGGATTATTTTTCGTTAAAAAAATATGAAATTTATCAAATATCTCATTTTTTTTATTTCAAATAATTTCACTCATCCCCTCTCCAATAAGTTTTAATTACTATTATAAAAATGATTAAATCTATTTATTTTATAACAAAATAACTGATATAATAACTTTTGTTACTTCACTAACTACACTTCTCCCATTTAGTTACATTATTTAATGAAAAAATCTTAAACAAATTAATTTTTTAACATTAATTATTAAATATTTCCAAATTAAATATATATTTAATAAAATATTCGAAGGTACTAAAAAAATTAAAAAAATATTAATAAATGCATATTAAATTTTATCTATCCATATTTTGAAATTCTCTTTGTTAATTTAAAAAATAATTATTATTATTAACAAATATTTAATGATTATTTTACAATGGCTAATAAATATTGGTAAATACAAACAAAAATTTCAAGCATGAATTTTGTTAAAAAAATACATTTTTGACTACATTTACCAATAATAATCATAACACTACTTTATGCTATCCCGAAATGAAAGATCTTTACTTAATATTTATCCAAAACTTAAATATCAAATATGATATATAAATCATAAAATATATAATAATCATATTATGAAAAAATTGTTAAAATTTTTTTGTTATATGATTATGTATTTTAGAAATTGTTTTTATTAACCTAACACATTATTATTATTAATTTCTAGTTAAGAAAAATTTATGAAATTTCTTAATAGTCATAAATTTTTTCCAAAATGTTCAAAAAGGCAATTTAAATTGATTTGTTTTACGATGCGACTTCGATACAGTAATATTATTAAGAATAAGGGAGGGAGAGTAATATAACTTATGTATGTTAGTTATGATAAAATTCAGAGATTAAATTAGCACTAGATTCGAAGAATATTGTTTTTAAAACATTTGAGAAAGGTTTAAATAAGTTGAAGGTTTCTTAATACACCTAAATGGTATATAATAATAATAATAATTATTATTATAATAAATGACTGAGAAGTACTATTCATTACAATTATTTAATAATATTTGCCCGAGTGTTAATTATAACAATTATTGGTATTAAAGTTTTTTTAAAAAAAAAAAAAGCTATAATTTTAAAAATTTAAATAAAATTGAATTCCTATTTTCATTTGTTTTAATTCTATTAATTTATAAATAAATAAATATTCCATTTAACAAAGAGTTACAATTTTCTTTTTATTATGATTTATTATGATCGAGAATTCAATTTTCCAATTTGCATTGATTTTTTTTCTTTATTTCTCTTGTCCTCTCATCCATTTGAATGAAATTCTTGATATTCGTTTAAGTTTGTAGCCGGGATAGGGTTGAAATAGGAGGAGTATGTTTTTGGGTGGTGGTACCATGGAATGAGAGAGGTGTGTGTTTGTGATAAAGGATTTCGAAATGGTTTTAGAGAACGAATCCAATCGAAGCGTTGAGCCGCAGAGTCAACATCCCTCTCTGTCTCTCTTTGCTTTGGCCTTTAATATTTATCTTGTTTCATGCATGATTGGCAAACGACGACGTTTCATTTCAATTCAATTCTATAATAATTGGTGGTGATGGTTGGGTTCCATTGCAACTGTTACTGATATCATATCATTTGAATAAGGATGAGCTTGGAGAGGGGGAGAGACACAAAATGTATGAGGAGGAGGAGGAGCAGGAGGATATGCAAATCAGATAGATATCCTCCATTTTGTTCAACACAAACTAGAATAATAATATTTATTCAAAATTATTTTAAATAATCATTCGGATATTTATTGCAAATTATTAATAATTAATTGCAAATTTTAAATAAATAAGTTAATATTTTTTAGAAATATATATTTAATAAGATAAGATATTAGAGTAATTTATTTTAAATGGTGTCCACACCTGGCAATCGATGAGTTTAAAAATGAGTATACGTATAAGTTTAAAATAATGCATTCCAAAGTTTCCTAACCCAGCTGGCTATTGCACTTTAGCCAACCGTTAGGAATTCTACGTTCTCTTCATATTCCATTGAAATTTCTGTGAACTCGGTGGCTTATCGACTTCCACATTCCTTCCACATACCGGACAGGGTGGGATCCATGAGTGGGTGGGGGAGAGAATCCATTCTATCGATAAAGAAGAGAGAGAGAGAGAGTTGCTCCCAATTGAACCCATGGAATATTTGAATTTTAACTTTAATTGGAATTGGATTCAATCAATATATAATATCAATATATAATAAAGATAAATTAAATGAATCTAGAATAAGTCAAGCTAGATTGAAAATGACTATCTAAATATTATTGTTCATAAATATTCAACATTAATCAACTTATTTTTCATTTGTCAATTTTTTTTTTCTTTTTTACTTTGCTTTTTAAAAAAATAAATAAACTATCAAGATTTTGGTATACTTTTTGAAAATAAATAAAATCGGATATTTTTTCTAACATTTTTCATTAAAATTTATAAAAAAAAAAAAGTTTGCTTGTAAGGTCCGAGTTAAGCCTCTCTGATTTCATCCTAAGCTCATGGTAGATAAAACCTCAATTTTTACCACTTTATTTTTTCAGTTAATTACATAGTATATTTTTTAATTCTAATATGATGTGTCTTAATTATTCTATATTAAAAATAATTAAAAGTTTTATTTAAATATTTGTTTATCTCTATATTAAATTGAACTACATACCATAAATGTTTTATCAGGATTAATTTATTTTGAAACTTTAAAAGCAATATTATTCTTGAACTATAGAATAAATGTTTTTTTATCGAATGTCAAGAAAAAAAAAAGTTTTTGTTTCAAACGTTTGTAATATCACCTTTAATAATCTGATAAAGTAAAAAATATTGATAAGATAAATGTTTCTGATCAAAGAACAGTAAAAGGATTCAACACTTACAGTTAGTATGTAACTCAAACAAATTTAGAGTGTGTCAAATATTGGAAAACGTGTGAAACGTGTCAACTGTAGAATGTTAATGTTCAAGTTGTGAAGATGTGCTTTAGTTTACATATAATTTTCTATCAATTATCAATATTAAGCCTGACTAATTATTTATTGATAGTATTTCATAATTGATTCATTATTTATTTCAATAAATATTAGGAAATATTTTTATCCTAGAAATAATATTGATATAATTAATAAAAATAATAGTAAACATTGATTTAATAGAAATTAAAATTAAAATAAAATCTATCACTATTCAATATTTCAATTCATTCTATTCTCTTTGCTTCATTATTCCAGTGAATATATAAATATTAATAAAAATCTCTTTAATAACTCTTATATGAATAATATTTATTAGTATAATAGAATAGTTGATATAATTAATAAAAATAATAGTAAACATTGATTTAATAGAAATTAAAATTAAAATAAAATGTATCACTATTCAATATTTCAATTCATTCTATTCTCTTTGCTTCATTATTCCAGTGAATATACAAATATTAATAAAAATCTCTTTAATAACTCTTATATGAATAATATTTATTAGTATAATAGAATAGTTGATATAATTAATAAAAATAATAGTAAACATTGATTTAATAGAAATTAAAATTAAAATAAAATGTAATAATATTCAGCGGTCGCCAAACTTTTTGACCTCACGGACCAGTTAATTCATAATTTAAATCTAATAGAATTTTTGAATTTACGAAATGAAAACATTCGAGTTTTTATAACTTATCACGTATTATTATGAATTGAGAGAGAGAGAATCATGTTTTAATGCATCTTAAAACATAACTTAACATGATGAGTAAGTATATTCCACATTTTTCTGTGGACCGTTGGCAACCGCTGTCCTATATTATTTTACTTTGTAAGTGAACGTTGTTTTCTTTTATTTGATAAAGTAGGTACCATTTGATTATATTTATTTATAATCATTGTATTCATTTTAATCTAAATTGTATACAAAATACAATATTTATTTCATAACTACCTAATTGTTTACAATGAGTCAGTCACGTATTGATAGAATATCAATCTGCAAACTCGATATTTAATAGTAGATACACATTATAACGGATCAAAATCAACATTCATGATGGTTTTGAATTTGATCTCTGTGTACAAATACATTATTCTATACAAAATCCATTTCTACTTTAAACTTTAACAGTATCCAAGCAGACATGGTTCTTTGAATGGGCACGAATAGGGGACACGATATCGAAAGCTAAGTATCGATACTCCGATAGTATCGAAGTATCGTTAGTGTCCCTAGGCACAAAAGTAAAATGCGGGATTCAACCCCAATTTCGAATTGGTTTATTATATAATAAATAACTCATATATACAGTATTTAAGTTCCTATAGTCTGATTATCCTAATGATCATAACAATTATATACAATTGAATTATTATAAGAATAATAAAGATTAATACTTAAATTTTAAAAAAATTATTACTGATATGACAAAAATTAATTACATATTTATTTGATATTATTATTACCTATTAATTAGAGATGTATCAATTTTTAATTCATTTCATAGGTTATAAGTATTTTTTTCTCTACGGTCTCATTTTGGTTAATCTTCCCCTCCTCCGTTTCTTGCTTCTTCTTCCCTATCAACCCAGTTCAATCTATCTATCAGTCAACCCTCGCAATTTCTTCTCTCCCTTTTTGGACATTTTTTTTATATTAGATGTCAGGGACAGCAGTGCAAAATCGATTTAAAACGATAAGCCCAATTACCCTTCAACTACTCAAGTTCTCAATCCCATGCCACCTATATACAACATTATATTATATATATATATATATATATATATATATATATATATATATATGTTGATTTACTCCTCCTCTTCTCCCTCGTCCAGTCCTTTTCACCTTCCCTAACTATCGAGCCTCTCCATCATCATCAGTGAACATTGACTTCACATCCAACAAAAATGAAAGTCGATTTTGGAAAATCATCCTCTAACCTCACTGTAATAATAATAAATTAATTATATGTTATCATACAATTTGTTTATGAAAAACATAAATTTTGAGTTAATTGAAACTAAAAAAAGCATGATTGGTCTATATCGGTAACTGGAAGTGGTAGAGTATACAAAGTATTAATTTTATATTCATTGTCGAAAATTTTTCACTTAAGATATAGTAGTAATAGTAATTAAACTAAAAATAAAAACCAAGATAATATAATTTAGTCATTTTTATTTAAGTTTAAAAAAAAAAACATTTTTGATACTTTATAAATATATATATATATATATATATATATATATATATATATAATGTTTGAGAATTAATTTATTTCAAACAGCTCATTTAAATTAAATTAAATTTAGTAAATTTAATTTATTACAGAGATATTATTAAAAGATTATAAAATTTTTAATTTAGATTATATAAAATAATTTTTTAATTTATAAAATAAGGAAATAAATTTCTATATTTTTAATTTACATGTTAATTTTTTCAATTATTAGAATTCAAATTGAATGTGTTTTCGTTTAGAAATTCAAATTAAACCTGTACTAATATATATATATATCAATTAAGTAGATCGGTAAATTATAGATGAAATGTTAGAGAAATGAAAACGTAAACTAATATTTGGGTTAATTTCTTCAATTTTCACGCCCAGTTCGTAAATCCCTTTTAATTTGGTTAACTATCTTTCTGTCGTTTCTAAACTTAATTAGATTTAATTCAATAACTGTGAGACTTATAGAAAAATTACTTACTCTAAACTCGCTTGTTCTCTATTCAACGGGAATAAACTAATTAGTTTCTATGAATGTGTAAATGTATGGATGTAATTAAAACAGATTTGTCTGGCCAAAGGGCAGTAAGCCTCTGACCCATCTTCTGTAGTGATAATCATCCAAGCATTCAACATCAAATACGAAGCAGGATCTTTCATTATTCTCCTATCTCGATTTTCAGATGAAATTACTGAGAATATTCTTATAAACACAGGTCATATACATAAATATATACAAAACATATACTAATATACAAGAAAATACCAGAAATAATTTTTTTATTTTATTATAATCTAATATCCTTTATTACATAGTACAATTGACCATGTTGTGTCGAATATTTAGAACAGGCCAGAGGGTAAATATTCTGCCCTTCCAATTGCTATCCATAGAATTATATTCGATTGAAGTTTGGTTCAATGATGATTAATCCTCTCTACTAATTATAAAATAGTTTGTTATCAAATGGCATTAATCATATAACAATAAACATTTTTCCTTTATTAAGGGATGGAAATTTTTTTATGTATAATATAAAATAATAAATTATTTATACGCGATGACAAAAGGTTTAGAATTATGTAAATAAATACATTCATATAAATAATTTAAAAACTGGATTTGTATTTGATAAACTACACCAACCTAACTATATTTATCAAGATTAAAAAAAAAGTATGAAAAAAATTAATATAATTTAAAATAAACAGATTTTTAATAAATTTGAATTAATTATAAAACTTATTTTGAAACATTTTTAATGTTTAAATTTGATAAAATCACAAAAAGAAATCATATCAGAAAGTAATTATACAATTACCCATACTTCAATTAATGAATTACGATTAAATTTTACCAGTGGACTAGAGACCAAATAACAAAATTGTGGGTCTCTTATAGTTTCATAGATAAAAATTTGTGAAATTTTAATATTAAACGTTAAATTCCGTTGAAATCTTTACTAATTATTAGAATATAATTAAAGTAGTACATACCAAATGCTGATTAAAGAGTCACATACAAGACTAATTTAAATTATTATTATTATTATTGATATTATTTTGAGGAGGGGGGAATGCAAAAATAAATTTCCCTTTTAACAAGTTCAGAATTGTCTTTGAACGACCCGAACACCCGAACCCACCGAATATTAAATTAAAGAAAACTAAATTTGATGAAATATTTTTAATTAAAAAGTTTTATAATAATATAACTTAATGTTTTTTAAAAATTGGCGCCACACAATCTGGATGATAAACCACTTGTCTCTCAACATCGCATGGGAATTCTCTCATTTTGGGATCTGCAACGAGGTTCACGAATCTTAAATGATATCAAAATTGAGAAGCTATTTTCAATAAGAAAGAGCGACCAAATGAACAAGAAAATTAAGATCAAGACTGACAGGGTCAGTTGTACTGATTATACAACACTTTTTTCTGCTTTATAGACGCTGCTTTTGTAGGTTGTTGAAAGGGAGAATTCTTTTATTGTTTTAATAAATGTAAACGATTACATGAGCATTAGTGAAATATTTACTTAACTGAGGACTAGAAAGTTTGTAGATATATCATTTGTTACATATTTATGATTATAAAGTTAGTATAAACTGATTTAAATTATTTTAAATCAATGAAAACTTAAAATATCTAAAATCTTAAATTTTAAACATTTAATTTTTTTTTTCTTATTAAAAGATTAATCATTTTTTGCTTATTCTTCTTTGTCTTTATGTTTGTTACCTTTCTATTCAATTTCACCCCTATATTCCGACAAGACCTTCCTCCCTTTTTGCCAACCCTTAACGAAGGTGTGTCATAAAACTTCAGCCGTAATCCAACAGGTGGCCAACTATCTTTCGTAAATATTTGAACAAATTCGGATCAAGACAATTTGATTTCATCTTTAGTGCAGTTTTTTCTCTTTCTCCCTTTCTCTATCTCTTTTGTGATTAAATGAAAGTGAAAAAAGGGAGAGATGAATAATCTTATAATTCCCTTATAAATAAATCCAAAATCCAAAAAGAAACAAACAAACAATTTCTAGTTAAATGCGCGAAACGATATTTTACTATCCAAATAAGATACTTTATCTTATCTTATTATACTAGAAAAAATTGTATGTATATGTATATTGTAATGTAATTTTTATATTACGGGGGATTATCTCGGCTGGGACCGGCATGTAATGAAATTGTTATTGTGACGGGGGAGGGGGGGGTTTTAATAGAGGAGAATTTAATATGATTTAATTAAAATAAATAAAAAAATAAAAAAATTTCAATTAATAATAAAAAAAGATTGTAATTAATTAAATAAATGGGGTTTAGGATGATAATGAATTTTGGTCCTGTGAAATGGTAGCAATTTTGGACTTTGAATTTTAATTTCAACGCAAGTCCATCTAATTGAGAGAAGGAAAGAAAAAAATGAAATTAATTATAACAAGCTTGAAGACTTTTTAAAATTTATTTGAGAATGGAAAAATTTTATTTTTTTTTTTTTGGTTAATTATTTGTTAATTTTTAATTAAAATGTTCAAGTTATACAAATTTAAAGTTAATGAATTAATTAAACGAATTATTTTACAATAGAGAGACAACGGTGGATTCAATAAGATAATTAAAATTTTGATATTTACTATTTGAACAAGATTTTTTAAATATCAAAATTTAATTTTTTTATAAACTAAATTAAATTGAATAAGAAAAAAATTGACAATTTTGGTAAAATATAATAATGTCTGAATTCAGAAAGTTCACAAATTTGAAATTTAAAAGTTGGAGTTAAATTTAGAGAAATTATTAATTTAATGTATACTTTTCAAAAAACAAAAACAAATTAAATAAAGAAAAAATCTTATAAAAGTCATTAAATAGTGTCCTGTTTCCCTTGGAGAAATTTTTAATCCAATCCGCATTGAAGGAAGACGTGACTCAGTTCCTTTTGGTACTTCGACGAGATGCTCCTTGATAAATTTTGATGTCCACTCGTATCTAGGACTTTCTTGGTTAATCTGTCCAAATAAGACAAATCTCCAATTCCCAAAAGTGTGGAGTAGTGAAACATCGCAATATTTTTTATTACTTGTTTCAAAAAATGACTTGGTAGTGTATTGAACATTTATTTTGTACCCAGCAAGCCACGTACTCAAGGCAAAGAGAGCGAGCTATCCCCACAAAGCGACTATCAATTAATCACCAATCAACTCATAGCATTTCATATATAAATAAAAATTCACTTCAATATATTTTTATATATGTACTAAATTAGTATATTTTTGAGATATTAAACCGCTCTAATTCTTTCGATCACAATCTTTGGGTGATGCCGATAGGAGAGTATATAATGAGGGCGAAATTGTAGATTTAAATGTGCGACGATAACACACCACCCATTAGAAATAATAATTTATTTTTAAAAAAATTAATTATTTTTATTTTGAAAAACAAAAGGCGACACAAAATAATATTTTTATTTGTTCTATTTTCCATTTTCTCCTGTTCCTAAAAAGGGTGATCCGCCATTACTTATTATTATTTTATTATCCAACTGAATGAATGTTACTTGGCTAATCAAATTATTATTCTTTAGTTTGAAAGTGGTAAATAAATAAAATGTTCTATCTAGCAATCCACAAATTCTCTTTTGTTGATTCTGGGTTGGAGGAATTGTAAATAATCCCAATTGGAAGATCATCAGCCGATGGTGTTTGTCCCCAACTTGTAACTGAGGTTGTGGTTGTTGTTGTTGTTGTTGTCTCTTATTATCATCAATACGAGTTTGAATGTTCAAGGGAGGATTGTTCGAGTTATTTTAAAATTGCCCCCTTGGTTAGTTAGTCGGTTGGTGTTTGGGACAAGTTTCTCCAGGTCCCCTCCTAATTACCCTCTCGTGCTCTATATAGGCCAGTGCAAATAGAAATGGCGAGGGGCCAAAAGAGTTTACGGAAGACGACAAACGCAATGATTATCTACGATCATTTCCTACTTTCTTCCGGTTCTATATATTAATTAATTTAAGTTGCATTCCTTTGCATCTTAAAAATTGTTTATCAAAGATCTCAATGAAAACCGACGGTATTTATTCAACTTGCAGAGTGAATGATTGACTTTAACTCTTTAAATACATTAACAACTTTGCTAACGTTAGAACTTTCTCATACATACACTTAGGAATCTATCACCAAAATAAATTCCATATCTTATCGACCTTATTTAACTTTCAAAATAGTCTTTAAAACTATTTCAAGATATATGTAGTTAACTAATGTGTGCTGTACCAGTATATATTAACATAACATTATATAATTATTTAAGTAAGTTTATGAGAAAACAGTTTGCAACCACATGACATTTTGAGAAAAGTACTTTACCAAATTCAAATTAACAAAAGCTGACCTACCACAAACATTTATTTAATTTTTTTTTTTTTTTTTTTTGTAATATTATTTTGAAAAAAAACTAGTTTCACTTAAAACTTTTTACTTTTCAACAATTTATTCTGACTTTCTAAAATGTATACTTTCAATTCCATTAGTGTATCTAATTAATGTATAAAACTGTAAATGATTGAATTATTATTGATTGTATTTATCATTAATGTGTGTGTGATTAATTTTGATCTATTTTTTGTTGATACGAGTGAATTTTATATTTTTAATGTACAAGATTTCGTAAATTAGTAAAATTAGTGCTACACATCTGCAGCAGTCTCCAATGAAATATTAATCCCTAGCAATTTAATTGCTCCCAAATGACAACATATGAAATTATCTGGGATTTAATCAACTTCAATTGGATTAGTCCTCTCTCTCATTGCCTGCCCCCTTCCTCCTCTACCTATTCACTCTCTCTTGTGTTTATATAATGCCATATGGAATTTTTGTATACAAAGAAAATTCTTATATATATATATATATATACAAGTCAATGTAATCTATGTGTTAATAAATAGAGCTTGGCTTTCGTAATGTGTGTCTATCTGTAAATTTGCATTTCATATGTTACAAATATAATTCCGGAAATCCTGCTAATCGATTCCGGCAACTGACCATTCGTTCAGCTTGTAATCTCCCCACGTCCACCCTCATATATACTCCCATACCCCACCACCACACACATTCATATGAATATCCAAAATTTCACTATTTATACACATCAAACATTTTTTTTTTCTTTTCGTTCAATGCAATATTTTAGATTTTTTTGAATTAAAATTATCTAATAATTGTGCTGTGTAGATAAATCGATTATATTTTTTATTATTGGCTTTTTGGTTTATTTGTCATTTGACTATTCTATATTTTTAAACTCTTCTATACTATAAAGAATTTAATCCATCAGTTTTTTTTTTTTTTTCAAAATATCGATATATTTTCATTAAGTAAATAAAAATTTTTAAAAAATAAAAAAAAAAAAAATAATTGTAAGAATCAACAACTAAAAAGAGAATCTATAGTTAGATGATATGTATCTAAGAAAGTATAATTTAAGTTATATAGTAATATTAATTTAAGATTTAATTATTATATTTAGATATATAATTAGTTTTTTTAACATTCATAAATCATTCATAAATTTATATTTTCTTTAATTTATCTAATGGACCGAATCTTTTATTTGTTTTAATGCTTACAAATGAATAATTAGGTAAATAAACAAATATTTATTCATTTTTTATTTTTTAATTAATTTTATCTCATTTTATAAGAAAAATTATTGCTTTATTTTATGTAAATAAATCATTAAGCAAAAAAAAAAACAAAAAAAACTAGTTATAAACTTTATGTTAATAATATATTAATGATTATTTTTTTTTGTCCTTTTTCTCTATTTAATATGATGATTTAATTCATTAATTGAATATGAATTTATTATATTATTATATAAAACACCAAGGATAATGGATTTATGTAATAAGAAATAATTTCATTTGATTATTTTATATGCTTAAGATTAACAAGTTCATTTTTATACATAAGAAAAGAATTGAAAATCGTAAAATCAAAAATTTACTCTAATAAAATTTAATTACTGATTCATACTAATTAAAAATGGGATAATGGTGCTATGAAATCTGAATAAGAACGTTATCAAGTAGAAAAAATTAAAAAAAAAAGTTGATTAAATATATAAATCAGTTTTACTTCAAATCTTCGGATAAAACGAAAATGAATAATTGACAAGATAATCTTGAGATTATACTTAAATTCATTATTTAATTCTATATTAGAGAATAGAATAGCCAAGTTAAGTGTATCTTTCTTAAGATTACACGCTTTGTTCGAATATTAATTTTAGTTGAGTAATTTATTAAATTTCAATTAACAAACTTATTTATTTCAAAAAACAAATTTTACCAAATTAGTATCTTATAATAAATTTTTTATATCCCATTATATATATATATTTTAATAAATTTAGAAGTGAAATTAAAATCATAAAATTTAAATTTAAATAAATTTTTTAAAACCATTTCTTTATTTCTTTGTCTATTCAAGAATTTATTAATAATATTCATTGTTTTAAATTATGAATGAATAAATTAAAATCATTCTATAATTAAATCTTATAAATCATTATTCTCTATCCTATTTTCTTATTTCTAATTGTAATTAATAACAACTGTGGTGACGTAACAAGACACATGTTGCCATGACAAAGTCTGTTTACAAACTAGAAATGATTTATAGAAGTGATAATAACATTTATGAGGTGAGCTATTTTCGAGGAACATTTCGTTTTTACTTCCTCTATCATTCTCGTGAATTTTTTTTTTTTTTTTCTTATCATTTTATTCCCTTTTTGGCATTCGAGAGGAAATCATTTCTAAAATTTGCTGAAATAGAATCCTGAGTTGGATGGGCAGACGGCCAGCAAATGATTTAACGTTCCCATTTCAATTGCTTTTCGATATTATACTAGAGAGAGAATAATATATTATTAAATTACTATCGATGGGAAAAGAGGAATCGATCTATTTGAGTTTGATCTTGCTATTTAGAAATCTATCAACAAAAATACAGTTGGATTATAAATCGTTTTCAACTACTGACATTTATCCAATAATTTCTATTACAAAGCATCATTCTCAAATTTTATTTTATATCACTAATGAAAAGTTAATAATATAAACTTAATTATTATATTAATTAGAAATTGTAGCTGGATTGATCTAAAAAAATATGGAAGTATGTTGGAAAATAACGTTTGTAATTGGAAACGACACATAAGTTTAGTTAGTTTTCATTCATTATTAAATATATAATGGGAATATTATAGGAAACAAATAGTACGAGTAAATTGAAATTTAATGAGTTTATTTAGAAACAATCGTTAATCAATAATATAACATTTTTTTTTTGTTTTTTAATTTTATATGGAATGAATTAGACACTTCCTAATTTTCATATAAATAATGAAAAATAAACTAAATAAACACACATGAATAATTTCTGATAAATCAACAATCGATTATAAACAAATATGTGTAATCAGAGTATAACTGAAATATTCCTCGTGCAGTTAGTTTTTGTAATCTATTTATTCTCTCTCTTTCTCTCTCTCTCTCTCTCTCTATATATATATATATGGTATATATATATATATATAGAAACAGATAAATTATCTATATTTCAGCACTTGCATAATATTATTTGAATAATAATTACTTAAAATTCTATCAACTCAAATTTTTCAAATGAAATTTTATTAATTTTATCAATGTGATAATTAAATTAAATAAGCTGGAGTGTCTCCACTCGACTATCTCGCAATTTGAATTGGATTAAATAACATAATATATTATATTTAAATTAAATTTAATTAATTATAAATTATAAATAATAAATATTAAACCAGCGCATGTTTGGTTTTTTATTGATGGCACCATGGCACGTGTTGGCGCGTGAGATTTGCAGTTTTAAAAAATTAATTCTGGTACTTTCAGCGATTCAATCAAGCTGAAATTCTATATATAGCATTTTTATACAATTATTAATCATGTGAAAAATTATCAAACATATATCTTTATTTATACGGTCACTTTAGAGGAAAAAAAATCAAAACGTTGTAGGTAATGACCCTCTTCCGGTTGAGCTACATTTCTCAAAAGTTGATAGAAAACTATGAATTTTGAATAATGCTCATGTACCAAATTGCATCATTCTAGCTCAAACCGTTTTTGCGTAATCTTGCCTACATACAAACACACACATGCACACACACACACAGACATTTTTCTCAACCTTAGTGAAAATGATTCAGGAACCTTCAAAACGTATAAAAACATCAAAATCTCAACATCGAAAATTTTCGTGATCGCAATACTATCTCTGGCGAGATAGTAAAAAGGCATACTCACATAAAACTATAATAATCATTTTTCTTATTTATTACTTTTTAAAATAATTAAATATAGTATCCATATAGTATTTAGGTAATGATAATAATATCTTCCAAGTAAGTTTTTTTTTTTTTTAAAAATCGTTCATCTCAATCTAATAAAAATATATTTTATTATATTTATTTATATTAATAATAATAAAATTATAATAGTAACTTTCTATATCTTATGAAAAAATTCAATTAAAATTTTTGTGAATTATTATATGTTGAGAGAAATGAAAAGTCAGTCCACTTACTTTAAACAGGTAATAAAATATTCCATCCCTTTCGATTTACATTTCACTCTTAGGTAAATAGGCTCTTATATATATAATTTACACATTATCATATAATATATAGTATATATATATGCAATTTTCCCTTATAAATAAGCAATTCAGTAGAAGGAACGTCAACAGCAGTAACAGTAATGAATGAATGCCAAAGGCATTTTCCAGGATACAGGGATGAAAATTTACTATCAATGGAATGGTAAAACTGTTTCATAATGGCAAATTTCAAAGAGTAGAGAGGAAAAAGACTATATATATATATATATAGAATAAAGAAGAATATGAATGGAGAAAAACAAGAAGAAATGAGGAGAAAGTTTCTAGTTTTTGATATTTATTTGGAATTTAATGATAACTCCGCTGTTGGGTGAAAAATTGGAACGTTAAGAATATTGTGCCAAAAGATCGAATCGTTTTTACAAACGAGAGGGAAATAGGAAGGAGAACAAGGATGGAAAAATCAAAGTGGTGAAGGCTTTTCTTTCTTTCTCTCTCTCTCTCTCTCTATATATATATATATATATATATATAATGGCATAAAACCGATGTTTTGGCTAGATTCCCCGGGCCGTATTAATCCTTGACTTAATACCAGTGTATAACAATAAATTTCGTCGAATTGGAATGAGTAGTTGGGAATGGGGAGTGCAAAAAGATTTTGGCAAACAGCAATGAGCAGCATTTATATTCGCGATCGTTTTATCTGTTTGACGATGGGTGGGATAAAACGATAGGCAGAAATTAACGAACACGATCTATATTCGTAATACTTGTTGGATACAAAATAGATATGAATGTATGGATAGCCAGGTGAGAAGAGGAGCAGAAGAGAACAAGTAACCAGAATTAGTTTATATAGTATATACATATTATTATTAAGCGAAGGACAAAGGTTGGATTTTATACACCTGGGGGAAAATAATCCAAGTAACTGAAGTGCTGCTAATAAGCCCTATTCTCTGGTTTAATTGCAACCTAGGTGGCTCATTTGAAAGTTTTTGTGGTAAAAGATAAAGGAATGTTTTAAATAATGAAGAAATTAATTAAGAAATACGTTTTTGAATTTACAATTTATTTTCAAGTATATATATATATATATATATATAAGTTCTTGGCTTCTTTTAACATTTTTTCCTTGTATTTAAATTTGATTGCATATAAATATGAAATTATTTTTTATTTAAGAATATATATATATATAAAATTTAATTTGGACAGCTTTCAGATATCTGGTAAACGTAACGTTCTCTTCTACTAACAATCTTTCCACAGCTCAAAAAAGATGTTAACTCATAAAAATAAAATATTGAGATGCCCCTCTATTCTACGATGGTGAGATATACATATTATATTAAGAATTGTTAAATTTTATTTAAATTTTGCCACTTTGGTCACATATTCAATCAAATGAGAGCCCCTGTGAGTTAGGCAATTATTGATACAAATTTCATCAAAATTAATTTTCCATTTAAAGAAATTATTGCCATTTGTTGAAATATTTTATCAACAAAAAGGATTAAAGTTAAACAAATATAAATAAATTATATAAACATATCTTTATTTATATATTCATCATACCCACTGAATAATTGTTTATATATTTTTTTTATTTTCTACTGTATTATTTGTGTTTCTTCTTACTGATTTATTACACTTGGAAAATTTAATCAAAATAAATTGTATCATATTTCACAAGTAAAAGCTCTATTTCATTATATATATATACGTGTAATGAAATAAAAGCATCCATCACTCGTACTGTATATATCCTGATTTGCCTTGAAAGTCAATTATGCTAAAGATTAGAATAAATTTATCCATTTTTGTTTTATTTTTTTTTTTTTTATAGGAAATATCTCCAACCGTGGCGTGATAAATGTTGAGAAACAAGGAGGTGGAGAGTTGAGGAGAGGGTCGAAAAAAAATATTTGTTGTCCAAACATTTTTACAACAATAAACAACTACATGAAATTATGTGCATAATTTTTATTCATTATATTCAAGGAACAAAAGTTGAAGAGATGAGGTAACGGAGAGGAGGAAGGGTACAAGGGTTGCAAATGAGCGTTGAGATTACGGAACGGGTATACGGGGGTTGTTTTATAGGTTGAGACAACCAAGTCGCATCGTATATAAAATAAGACATGAAAGGTTTAAATCATTTTAGTCATAATGTTTGAATAGATGGCGACACTTTTTTAAATCAAATTACGTTATGTATAATTTTAATATTTATTGTTATAAAAATTAAAATTTCAAATAGGTTAGTAGAATACTAGAAAAAAAAAAGATGAATAAATGAATAAATAATAATAATAAAATATTTAAGTATACAAAATTTTCTCTTATTTTTAAAATATTTTTTCTTATATAAACACACACATACATATAGATAGATAGATAGATAGATATATCTACAAAAAAAGACGAATTTTCTTGACATTTTTCATTTTATCTTTTAAAAAGTATTTTTTAAAATTTTTTATTGAAACACCCTTTGTAGAATTAATAAACTTAATGAATATAATCCTCCAGAATTTGAATAACACATTTTGTAGCTTCAGAATGAAGAATATATTTTTATTATCTAATATTCCGCTCTCGCCAAAACTAGTCTCAATTGCTCTAACCCGTCTTTTCAATATCTATTTAAGTTAATAGGCAAGGGAGATAAAAATTCAAACAATTATTTTGCCCGTTGTATTATAAGGGTGTGAGGCATGGTCTATGACCTTAAGAGACGAGATTAGATTTAAAGTTTAGAGTATTTGATAATAGGATTCTTCACAGTATTTATGGGCTTAAGAAAGATGAGGTAATTAAGAAATTAATAAAGTAATAATTAAAAAATTGTAAAATTTTTAAAGTATATAAAAATAAATTGTATAAATTTGTTAAAGGGTCGAGTGATAGTTCGGTGTCCCAGGTATATATTTTATATCAACAGGCCTACTTTTCTGTTTGTATGTTATTATTTCAATGGCGATTCGGAGAATCAGGTATTAATATTACCAGCCAAACCCGATAATAAGAATCATTTTTTTTTTATTGACCGAGTGGAGGCTCGGTGAACCAGGTATTATTATTGAAGAACCCAGTTCAATTCATTTTAATCAGATGGATGCAATGATGCAACATTTAATAATTGTAATAAATTTTTAAAGAATTGTATATCAATATTTTTTAAAGAGTCGAGCGAGAGCTCGGTGTCCCATGTATTAATATTACCAGACAAACCCAATAATAATGAATCATTTTTGTTTAACTTAATTACCGAGCCGGTACTATATATATATATATGTGTGTGTGTTTTTCTAAAATAACCCAGTCTTTTGTTAGACTGAACATCATGAATAATTGTTTTTGTTTAGAAAAAAATCAGGTTTTTATTTTTCGGGCTGAAAATTTCATTTAAAAAAATATCTTAATTTCAGCTCCCGGCGAACGTGATATGTGAAAATTATTTATTAGAACATAAAACTGACATTTCAGCTATCAATTATGCTTTTATGTTTCTATTTAATATTTTTAGATCAGATTTATTTAACAATTTATTTTTAATAAGATATTTTTTAATTATAATTTTTTAAAAATATTTCCTGTCAGCTGTCAATATGAAAGCGCGTGACGTGTCGTTTTAAGGAAGCACTGTCTGACATGACATTTAAATTTTTAAAAATTGTATATGATATATTTTGATTAATTTATATTTAAGTAATTATTAGCATATGTATAACTCTTATATATAAGCTAGCTATGTTAATGTAAAGTTTCAGGATTTTTTGCGTAGATGATGGTTTTCTAACATAAAAAATTATTATCAATTAAAAATATATGTTAGAAAACCTAGCGAACATTCCATTATCTTAATAATTTAATCATTCTGTATTAATAAATAATATTCCTAATTAAGTATTTATCCCTTTTAAATAGAAAGTGCAGCATGAGAAGCATTGATGGATTTTAAAGAGATTCTGTGAGAGTGATGGGCTGAATACAATCTAAGAAGCTTAATTAGGTAGAGATAAAAGTGAAATTCATGAAGCTAAGTTGAAAGAAATAATTAATCGATAAAATGATCTAATATTTGAAGTTATAATTGCACGAATTTTAACTTTATCTTTAGTCCTCTCCAATATTTCATAATTAATTATTGATAATTCTTAAAAAACGTATTTCATTACTAGAAAACCGCCAGTACAAAAACAAAAACCACTTTTGAAACGAAAATATTTATTTTACAGTAAAAATTCTATATTTGTTTTATGACTTTTATAATTCATTCATTCAATATATGAATCGAGG